>MU225240.1:6790256-6864274 GCA_018584345.1 Thuja plicata
AACTTTTTGACCATTTTCCCTAAATCACTTGTAGAACAATCTTTCAAATCTTTTCTCAATTTCTTGATAAGCATTTGTGAGCCATCAACTTTCAGTCTAAGTTCTTCATTTTCTTTTTCAGATCTATTAAGATCTTCAAGAGTTGCTTCAAGATTCTTTTTCAAATGTTTTGCTTCTGTTGAGTCCATGATCTCCTCAAGTGGTTAAACTTTCTTTCAGAGGACCAGAGCTTTGATACCAATTGTTAGAAACACTGAGGAGGGGGGGGGGTGAATCAGTGTTTGTCTATTTATTATATTTCAGCAACTTAAATATAAAACAAACATACATCTATTGAAGCTCAATACAAGAACACATAACACATGATATGATTATGGGGAAACCTTGATCAGAGGAAAACCTCGGTGGGAATTAGTACCCACAAATATTGCACTAGTATAATGAACCTGTTAAAGTTCCTTTGCCCTATTAGGAGCAGTCTTTACAATCCAAGTACAATGACCCTATTAGGAGTCTATTACAAAACCCTATTAAAGGTATATAGCTCACTGCCCAATAAGATGAAGGCTACAACCTTCTGATAGTTGATATACACTATATCAAAAGTGAACTACTATGATGACACTGTTGTCTGATTAGTTCCGTGTAAGCGCTGATGCTCTTACTCTCTTAAAGAGCTTTATCTCATACTGAATTCATCATACTACTCTTCTATATCTTTCTCATCCATATTATTCAACACTTGTAACATAACTTTACATTACATACTTATATGTTCATACCTGAATATACGCGACTCAAAACAAGACTATAGTCGGCCCTAAAAACATAATACACAACACTTCCGAGCAAGTCGGCTTAAGCTTGTTTACAACAATACTAAAGACATTATTACAAACATATAATCAAAGGTGCTTGGCCGTTACACAACAAAATAATTCACGCTGATCAAAACACTAGTCGTCTTTCATGCTCTGTCTTCTGGACTGCTGGTGTATTGATCTGTCTATAACTTCTCCGTACTATCATGCCATACCATGCATGTTTGGACTTAGTATGTAGACATCACATAGAACATATATTTGAATGCGCATACTCTGATTCAATCTCTCTCACGTGCGCTAATGTGCTGATCGCTGTATAACTCTGTCTATCCTATTTTCCATACTTAGTCATTTTTATCTTCTAAGTTATCTTTGACAGAAACTTAGTATGACTTTTTTGCCATGATGACAACACAAAATAATTCATGCATCCTCAGGAATTCAACTTGCCAACAACAATGCCCCCTTAAATTTTTTATCCCTCTTTAGTTTAAAAAGTTATTTGTAGAAATCCTAATGCTAAAAAAATGATAATTGGTTTGGGACTATTTGAGTAATGTTCATTTTTATTTGATTCATTGTAGACCAAATTCCAATAAGCTTCATTATGATTATTGTCCTTTTCGAAACCTCTAATATAGGATTCAAAAGACTATTCAAGATATTTAAAGTTAAGTTTTCCATGTTGATATCTAAATTCACGTTAAATACAAAAAATAATAATAATACAATTTTGGAGGCTCACCATCCTCTACAATTTTTTTGCTGACCTCCTTTTTTTTCTCTAAATCTTGACTTGCATTAGCATTAAACATCAATTAGGTAATCTTGGTATTTACTTTTCCTTCATTTCCGCGTACTTTAACTCTTTCTTATTTCTCCTTTTACATCTCATTACTTCCTTTGTGAAATTCTTTTTATCCTCTTGCCTATATAACCACTTTGTCTAATTTTGTTTTTACAAATTGTCATTTCATCATTTCTTTATTAAATAAATAATTTAATCTTTACTACACTAATATATTATTTTACATTCATATTTTAGATCACACTTTTTGATTCATAATTAAATTAGAGAACATATTTTTTTCAAATATTTCAAATTACATTCTATTTTTTTACAACAATATTTTGAATCACACTGAATAATTTTCATCTTATAGATAAATTCTCAAACTTTAATTTAATTGAAAAAATTATTCTACACATCATCATTATTTTCAAAAAATGAATTTGAGAATAGGGTAAAGGACCCAATAGTCGCATACCCTAACTTCGTGCACCTACAAATCCTAAACCGTATGTCAAATTTTGATGATTTTTTTAGTATCTCTTCGTATAAGAGTTAACTGCTTAAAGCTAAGGTTTCAGCTTCTGGGTATTCACATATCTCTTTGTAGAGGCCATCAAACAGAGTGGTAAAAAAATGACCATTTCAAAGTGCAACCTGATACTCACTATGTTCTTGCACCCATAGTCGTTCACTAAAAAATGCCAGTACTTGTAGCCAAATGTCCTTGTAGTCATTATGAAATATCCCAATATTGGTGCACAAATGAGCTAATTACCAACCAAAAAAGCTAAAAAATGATTGACTATTAGTACATGTGTGATCAACTATTGATACACGTGCTGTCATTTTTGGGGCTCTTTTAATAGTAGTAATTGTGGGGTCAACATGACAAAAAGATCACGGTTATTGGACCCCCTAACGGTGGGTCCTTTCCCTAATTCAAACTAATTAGAAAACCAATTCCACACATCATCATTCCTGTTTAAAAATGAAAGAGAGAATATGACGCATATTCATACGAACCTGTGACTATCTTCAATAGTTCCTGGTCTATAAAGCACAAAAAGAAGAAGAATATACTTAATAGGGTTAAAATAATCCTATGCAGGTATTTAACATACTACATATACATACCAAAAAAAGAAGAAGAATATCCTTGATGGGGTTAATGCGACAGATTGCTTCTCACACACTTTCTTCACCAGGTCTAGTTTTCTTGCCTCTTGTTCTCTATAGACATGTTATCTCAGACAACAACAACAAATGCCACATTTTTATTGCCCTGATTTCTTCTTCTTCCTCCTCTCCTATTTCCCCTCAAGCAAATGTCTAAATCAAACACATATAGTTTATAACCAGATGACTATATTAGGGTTTTTACATGTTATAACATCCATAACGCGTGATTAGGGATTTTAACACGGATAACACGACATGCCTTTTCTTTCTTCTAAAACCATTCCCGTGATTTCTTGATGATCGCATGGTTAACTCAAACTCCACTAGCGCAATTAACTTTACCGCTCTGTCTTGACTGTGACATTTTCTTTTCCGATTGGTCGCACGGTTGTAGTTGACTATACCCCTCTGTCGTGGCAGTCACATTTTCTTTTTCGACAGTTAACTATTATTGTTTTTTGCTTTGGACGTCGTAAAAGTTAACACAAATTTTATCATAGTTAACAGTGTTATCTTCCGTATCTGTCTTGTTTGTTCCACACATTAGCTGGTATCTATCGCAGAATCCACACTATGCATCTATGTGATGTGTTTGGTATGCCATGCCATATTTTTTGCATCTACCATGTCACTTTTTGCGTTAGGATAGACGGCTCCGTTGGCCATTGACCCAAAAAATTATTGATTGAAATTGGCTACCTCATAGGAATTTCTAGACAATCAGCTAAAACATCCAACAAGAGCTCCTAGATTCTATTGTGATCAAATTTCATAATTAAGGTTTGGGCTCCCTTTTTCACATCCTTGATGTCTACTACCTTGGATTTACTAGCTTTCATCTTACATCATCTTCCTCTCAAACTCTTGATATCTACCAAGACGAGTCCCAAGCTAACATGTTTTGTCTTAATACACTATCTTTTAGCCTTCCCACTAGCAACACTCTAATCCTTCAAACCACATTTTTCTTCATATGCGTCATTGAAATTCTTTTTCACTATTACCATCTTCTAAAAGACTATCAACCATATTGTTTCATTCTTGACTATGTAAGGATTTCCTCCTCCTTCTCTCCTACTACCTCCCCACTTGCTAAACTCCCCTTCACTACTAGAACTTGTTTGTTTTCTTTCTTCTTATCCTTTTGAACTATAGACTTGATCCCTTTTGATTTCCCACTAGAATAGATATGTGCATTTGGCTTCAAGGTTATTTCCCATGAGATTTTTGAATTTTCTATGTAAGGCTCCTTTCAACCTTACTCACACTTTCTAGCTACATGGATCACTTTCTAAAATTTGAAACAATGTACAAACAAATCCTTTACTCATGAACCTACTAATAACTTGAAATTTATCGCATGATGACTAGGCTTGATCAGATCCATTCTTGCTTAGCATATGAAAGCAATTCATTATTCTTTAGAGCCACAAAACTATAGAGTACCCCCCCCCCCCCAAGTAATTGCCAATCAATTTGAATACTTCTTTTGACCATCATTTATAACTTATAGATTGTGATCCACAAAGGCCCTTTCACCAATTCCTTGGTTAGATCAAAGCTAAGAGAAAATGCATGTAGATATAGAATTAAATTTCTGATAACCACAATGCCCCCTTAAATTATTTACCTCTTAAGTTTGAAAAGTTATTTGTAGAAATCCTAATGCTTAAAAAAATGATAGTTGGTTTGGGACTATTTGAGTAATGTTTGTTTTTTATTTGATACATTATAGTCCAAATTCCAATAAGTTTTCACTATGATTATTATCATTTTTGAAACCTCTAATATAAGATTCAAAACACTATTCAATATATTTAAAATTGAGATTTCCATGTTGATATCTAAATTCACATTAAATAAAAAAAAATGACACAATTTTGGAGTCTCACCATCCTCTACAATTGTTTTGCTCACCTCCTAATTTTTTTTTCTAAATCTTGACTTGTATTAGCATTAAACATCAATTGGGTAATCTTGGTATTTACTTTTCCTTCATTTCCTGGTACCTTACCTCTTTCTTAATTCTCCTTTTGCATCTCATTACTTTCTTTGTGAAATTCTTTTCATCCTCCTCCCTATAACGACTTTCTCTATTTTTTTTCCAAATTATCATTTTATCATCTCTTTATTAAATAATTTAATCTTCACTATATTGTTATATTCTTTTACATTAAGATTGTAGATCACACTTTTTGATTCACCATTAAAATTAAGATTTTTTTTTCAAATATTTCAAATTACACTATTTTTTACAACAATATTTTGAATCACACTTCATAATTTTCATCTTATAAATAAATTTTCAAACTCAAAATTAATTGAAAAAACAATTCTACACATCATCATTATTTCTAAAAAATGAATTTGAGAATAATTCAAACTATTAATAAAAAACTAATAAAAAACTAATTAAAAAACCAAATTCTGCACATCATCAATCCTGTTTAGAAAGGAGAGAGAGAATATGAGGCCGAATCATATGAACCTGTGGCTATCTTGAACAGTTCCTGGTCTATAAAGCGCAAAAAGAGCACCAGGATTTTACTCCACCACGGATTGCCAACGTGGATTCCCAATCCAATTCCTTTCTACCGCACCTATATTTTGGTGAGCTATAATTAGATTTGACATATTAATAACACCACGCAAGCAGACGCGGAAGTTCGAAAGACGACAATCACAATCGACACATTTGAGGAATGTATCACATTTCTTGTCAGAAAAATTGGACGGGTCTGAGACCATCTTTGGAATAGACTCCAAGCTTTCTTGTATTGAATCTGCTCCGTTGGACTATCCAGAAGGCGTTTTGCGCGTGGCACACTGGAAAAATCGGCTTCCAATTTGGTGGATGGGCGACGTTTCCACTCAATAAATTCGTGGAATGATTGAAGGCCAGCGATTATTCGGTTGTCGATTCTTCCTTCAATTTTCCCGAACGCGTTGAAGGTGTCAAGGAGGACGCATTTCGCAGTTGCAGCGGGCGGTAAAGCCCCAATGTTGGCCCAGGTTCGAGCCACAGCGTGGCTGCCCAATGCTGGCCTTCGCTCCCCAGTGATTACAAACGAAAAAACCAGCAGAAAGAAAAGAACTGTATTTGCAGCATTAGATTTAGCCACTAAAGAGATAACGACGACAAAAGAAGAGAATGGCCATGAAGTAGATAGAAATGCAGAAAAGCAGGTTGTCACTCCTTGGAGTCGTTCAGTTGCCAGGTAAAAGTACCATGATGAACTTTAATCTAAACAACATTGAAGGCGATTGGTTTAGCATGGAAGATCTTTCTTTAAAAAAAATGGTTTTACCTTTTAAAAAATGGGCCCATATGGCGATGTGGGTGTAGGATGGAATTGTTTTGATTGATGTGGTTTTAAGTTGTGCAATATGTCTTACTGTCTTGGATTGTTACAGTGGGTATGAATTGCTGAGAAATCCCCGCTACAACAAAGGATTGGCGTTTTCTGATGACGAACGGGACTATCATTATCTTAGGGGCCTTTTGCCCCCTGCTCCTCTGTCACAGGATCTTCAGGTATTGTTAATTGGGTAATCTTGATTTTTGTGTTCTTTGTGGGCACATGGTTTAACCCACATGAATGCTTACAAAAGGGTAAGTATTGTTTATAGGTTTTATTTGGGTAAAGCCCAGTAAAATTGGGGCAATGGTTTATGTGACATGCGGTTAAAAGATAAGAGGCTTAATACAATAAGGGCCTGGTTTGTTTCTCACGCACAGATGTTCATGATGCCCATCTTTATTTTTCATTCATCACTGCATGGTGTGCGATCAATCCTGTTTATTAATATTAGTCATGGCGTAGTATATATCTCTGTGTCAACGCACGATAAAACCATTAGACCTTGTATTCATTGATATTCAAACTCTCTTCCTTTACCCAGGAAGTGTCGTCAAGAAAAAAACTACTTTGCGTAATGAGCCGGTCCTCTTGGTTTTGAATCTTGATTGTTAGGGTCTGGTGCCCCATGTTACTGCTAGACAATAGCTCACAGCTCAATGGACAATATCTGTACGTATTATTTATTGCTGATAGCCTTGATACACACTATTATGCTCCCATAATTTTTGATACGAGTTGAGTTGAGAAATGTATCGTTAGAATGAGGCAGCATGACTCTGACATTTGAATGTTTTTTGTGTCATCGCGCTTACAAATGTATTGGTATCTTGTTCGAATGATGATCCATTTGTTGCATTAGTTACGTGTTCCCATACCTTATGCAATACATGCATAATCCTCAATTCAGTCCATACCTGTGGTTTGTAATCCTCTTGGGGTTTCATTGTTTAATCACTCTTCTTCTATTGTGTGGCTATGTGAAGCTCTTTCTCAGCGGTATGCTCTATGTCTGACATGTTACAAGTGTATAGCCATTCTTCATACGTTACTTTTGAATGGCTTGGACTCAATATCATTGGAACATAGGGTGGCTTTAGGAATTGTGAATGGCTTGCAATTCTTTCTGTAGTCAGCTTCTGTTACATTTTTTGGTTTCCATATCTTTCCTATTTCAAATTTATAAGGAGAATGTGAATGTGATTCTACGAGAGGGAGAATACTAAAAAATGACATGCTGATGTTGAACATTAGCCAAATCTTGCAATCTTTTGCAAGCTACACCCCCATTAGCTTAGCACTATTTTATTGTTCAGTTTATGTTAATAATGAATGCAGATTCTTAACCAAGAGATCAGACTATGGTCTTTGGCAAGGTACCTGTTCACATATTAGTCTAGTGCTTGTTTATTAATGCCAAGTTTGAACCCACATAGCCAAATACAATGGAAAATAATTGTTATGAAGAAACGAGCCTAAGCATTATTACATGTTTTGATACACATATTCATTATAATCAGGGCTCACCATCACACTCTTGCCTTGGATAACAGCTGTTGATTGTAGGCTTGCCAGAATTGTTGCTGACTTCTTTATCTTATTGATGCAGGTAAAGAAGCTAATGAATATCATTCGTGACTACCATACACCATTGCAGAGATACATGGCTATGATGGACCTTCAGGTATTTCATTTTTCTCGCTCCAAAATATTTGCAACTATCAATTGGTTGAGCAGTTTGTTATTTTGAATGATAATTTCGACAGCTGCAGAGTTGTATTTCATTATATTTATTTTAATATTGAATAGATCGTGGGTTTGTGGAATTGGACAGATGAAACCTATACTTTCATTTAGAGTTATTCTTTCTGATATTGCCATGACCTGATTTCTGGAGTTTTAAACTATTAACTTATTTCCCCTTTTTCCAATATAATTGTTTTGTTGTATTATATTATTTTGTCTGGGACTCCTTGACTATCTCTCCTTTTTGAAAACAATAACAAATATAACATATTTACAGAATGATTTGTGTAATTAATTTTCACTTGCAAATTGACATGGATACATATGGGCAGGAGAGAAATGAAAGATTGTTTTACAAGCTCTTAGTTGACCATGTTGAAGAATTGCTTCCTATAGTCTACACACCTACTGTTGGTGAAGCTTGCCAGAAATTCGGAACTATTTTCAGGCGTCCACAGGGTCTTTACATAAGCTTGAAAGAAAGGTATGAATATCTATGTCATCCTCAATTTCTTTTCTTTGTATTAGGATCATGTAGTTTCCTTTATTACTAACCAGGGTCATGTAGCTGTACGGTATGTGCATTCAATCCATATCTGAAATTTGCTTTTCTGTTTTTGTCAACTCTTGTTTTTATACTACTGTTTTCAGGGCTTTTTTTTTGTTTGAGTAAAACTTGTATGGATTGTCTGAGTTGGAGTGCCTAATTTATTATCATCTATAATTTTGTGGGTAGTAAATAGTAGAGTGCCTTATAGCCTGTTATCTGCAACTCCGTAGGTACACACTGACTTGTTACTTCATTGAATCAAATGCTGTCTTTGATAATAAATATATCATATGCGTCTGTTACAAAGTTAGATAATATTTTGTGGTCTCTTGTTCACATATGAAAGAACTATCACTTCTCTCTAGGATCTAATTTAGAGGTAATTGATATTGGCAGGGGAAAGGTCCTTGACACTTTGAAGAACTGGCCTGAACAGAACATCAAGGTCATTGTTGTCACTGATGGTGAACGCATTCTGGGACTTGGAGATCTTGGATGCCAGGTAAATCTCACACAAAGAACTTGACTTTTCATGTGTTATATTTCTACTATTTGGAATATAAAGGGTGCATTTTGGAATTTCTTTATTCCTATATTTCTTTCTTTCCAACATGTTAAATTTATTTTCTCTATGTTATGACAATTGGATTTCATCTGACATGTCCGTTATGAACAACTTTCATTAGGGAATGGGAATTCCTGTTGGAAAACTTGCTCTGTATACAGCACTTGGGGGAGTTCATCCTTCAGAGGTATTCAGCCGTAGTAATAATAGATTGTGTTTTAAAGTAGCTATCCGATTTTAGAATTTTACCCATTTATCTCAGTGGTCAGTGATTACTGATTAATAATATCAAATGATTTTAGCTATTAGTGGTAGCTTATTTCTGGTTGATTCTGGAAAATGGTACAGAATTAAACTTGAATTAGGACTTTATTAAGTTGCATAGACCATCTTGTTTCTATTGATTAGTAGAGTACTGTCTGACTTGCTTCTCATGCACAAACTTCCATATTTCATTTTGCGTTAAATGGAGTTTAGCTAGTAAGATACCATGTAAAAGGTATCAATTTTTTCCCTTTTCTTGTGTATACAGTATATTTCGAAAAGTTGGCTGTAAGTTCCGAAATAAAATTAATTTTGGGTCATGGGGATCTGAATTATGTTAAATGATAGCGATATATGACACTGAATCTGGTCTGACAACTTGTATGTGAGCAGTGCCTTCCAGTAACTATTGATGTTGGGACCAACAATGAAACATTGCTGAATGATGAATTCTACATAGGGCTTAGACAGAGACGTGCTACAGGCCAGGTTTTGTTCTTGACTAGAAAATCTTTCATCTTTACCTACCTAATTTTTCCTATGGCCCAAGTCTACACAGTACAAGTTTCTAACTATATTATGTGCTAAAGGAATATGGTGACCTCCTTCATGAGTTCATGTCTGCTGTCAAGCAAGCTTATGGAGAGAAAGTTCTTATCCAGGTCAGGAGGAGCCCCTGCTTTTAATTGAAATGTATCTTTTACTTGATATTTATTTTTCAAATTGGGTTAACGATATGGTTTAAGTTTTACCTTTCCCATCAGTAACTGATAGTGAATACCTAACACAATTTTCTGTAACAATTGCATCTTCAATTATTACCTAATTTACCATGTTCAGATGTTTGAAAAAATAATGTATGCAGAATATATGTTAATACATTCTTTGACAACCTCAGATCATCATTTCATATCACGCTATTTAGTATTTATAGCTATAGTGAACAAAATCTTAAGGAAACTAAAGAAAAGTGTGCTCTTATGACAGTTTGAAGACTTTGCTAATCACAATGCCTTTACCTTGCTGGAGAAGTATTCTTCAACTCACCTTGTCTTCAATGATGATATCCAGGTATGTCCAGAGTTCACTATGTTCTAATTGTCAAAATGCTTGAATGATCTGCCTATTTTTTCCTTATTTCAAGTTTGTTTTATGACGATTACACAAACTTTGTGTCAAGTGAATATGACTCCTGTGATATGCTATGCCTGGAAGATGACCCAGACATTTTTGGCTCTCTCCAGATATCTCACTGGAATGCCTCTTAACTGTCAGGAGACATATCCCAATAAGACATGCAGGTACACGTAAAAGACAGATTGAAAAGCAAACAAAAACAGCCAAATTGTGTCTACCCATTATTTAAAAACATCATATGCTCCTCCAAGAACCTTTCAGGGCATAACAGAGTGCAGGTTCTTCAAAATAAAAGAAAAAATGAAGGTTTTCAGGGATAATTTGTAGGAAAATTGGGAAGAATTCGCTATTTTTATTTTTATTTTTTAAATGGTTTACCCATCCCTATACCTGCACTATACCCAAGTTTCCCAAATATTATTCGTTTTATCTTACCTATAATTTGCATACCTCCAGAACATTGATTTGCAATGATGATAATGTTTTATACTCTCAAGATTTGATAATATTGTTACATAAAACATAGTAGGTTAGTTTTTTAACCTAATTAACCTGTCTTACAGCAACAATATGTTTTGCATTTTGCAGGGGACAGCTGCAGTGGTTCTTTCAGGTCTTGTAGCATCATTAAAACTGACTGGTGGGAGGTTGGCTGATCATAAGTTCCTGTTTCTTGGCGCTGGAGAGGTAAGGAAAAGACAAAGTAAACAATTCCTGTGTAAATATGTTAAATTCATTGCCAAATTTCAAAATATTTATGGCAATGAATGAAGAACCTGTAGACACTGTGTTGGGGCAATGAAAGATCGCCTGTTCCTCATAAACTTTAAAATGAAAAGATGCTGTAATTGTTAATCAAATGCTAGATTGTCAGGGGATGCTATCATATAGTAGTTACTATAGAGTGTGGGATGAACACCTAAATATTTATTGTTAGCAAAGTTTGGCTAGAAAAATCCATTAATTTCCATAATTGATGCTCCATGGTTTGGTATGTTTCTGCTTCTAGTTTTTCTCAGCCACGGTCAATGAAAGTAACGAATTACTACAAAACAAAAAATTGACATGTTTCTGATTCTAGTTTTTCTCAGCCACGGTCAATGAAAGTAGTGAATTAATTCAAAACAAAATATTGAAATATCAAATTTGGAATTCATGACCCCTAGATTCTGGTCCCAGCAGACTGTACTGTTAAAGACTATCCCAATGTATCATAGACTAAAAGACCAATGTGCATGGAATGTTGCTTCCGTTGAATCCTCAACATCATTATGGTCTAGGCCCTTGGGAGCATGTGAAAACTTTATTTTTCATTATGCTAAGTTTCTCTATGCTGTCTATTTGAAGAATAAAAAAATACGATGAAGTTACATTCTCTTGCAAGCAAAACAATTGGTCCTCTGTTATATTTTAGTATTTGCTTGGCTTACATATCATTGTCATTTTCTTGTTTGGAATTGAAGACATTTCTCTAGAGCTTAGAAATTTTATTTATGTGTAACTAAATTGCATTCTTTTCTAGCCTTTTTTGAAAATAAATCACTGTGAAAATGTGCAGGCAGGGACAGGTATTGCAGAGCTTATTGCACTGGAAATAGCCAAAGAGGTATTGCAGGATAGCTAAATTTAATAAATTTTCTTGCTATGCCATTTCATTGTCACACTGGTGTTGGAGTAACCATTTTCTGTTGTATCTACGGGTTTAACACATAATTGCTCCTTTTCAGGAAGAAATCTCATTGAATGAAGCTCGCAAGAGGATATGGCTGGTGGACTCTAAGGTCTCTCTTGGTCTATCCACACACCTTCCTTCCAAAAGCCTTTGGATGCATGCAAACAAAAATTTGAATTGTCTATGATCTTAATTAGTTTACTGCACAAGTTCTTTAGATATCATATCAAACTATCAAATTGAAGAGTCAATTAATTTGTCTTCTTGTGTTGAAATTGTTAAATATCTGCCAACATAGAAGAATTATTAGAAGTGAATCACTGATTTTTCACTGTCTTATTGGCATTACAGGGGCTCATTGTGAAGTCCAGAGTGGAGTCCCTTCAACGCTTCAAAAAGCCATGGGCACATGAGCATGAATACTGTAAAAAATTGCTGGATGCTGTGGAGGTTGAACTTGATTTCTTTTCTGAGCATTAATTATCTTTTTTAACATACAGAGGATTTTTATATACCCTCTTGGCGCACTAAAAAAATTAGCTTATCAAGATTCCATACTGTATTTAGGTTGATCATGGTTGAAATACAAATTATCTGAACTTTTATCTTTTGAAAATTTGAATAGTCAATCAGGCCTACAGTTTTGATTGGAACTTCAGGAGTTGGAAAAACTTTCACAAAAGAAGTGATTGAGACTTTTTCCTCTTATAATGAGGTAATTTTTGTTGCAGCTTCATTTATTTATAACAAAGGTAAAGATGTAGAAGTATACACGATCAATTTTATTTAAGTTTTTATTCACTTATTTAGGTTACCAAGCAAGTATAGATTATCATCACAAAGGGGTTTATTCTCAGTATTTAAATAATATTTGTTGATTTCTTTCAGAAACCATTTATTTTAGCTCTTTCAAATCCAACTTCTCAGTCTGAATGTACTGCAGAAGAAGCGTATACATGGAGTAAGGTATACTTTTTCACTTTACATAAATTGCAATAAGGAATTTGCTGAGTTTTTGTCATTTTATTGCAAAGTAAATTTTGGATATCTGAGTACCACCATTGACGGGAATTTATTTATATTCAATAGTTAATACACAAACAATTGCAGTAGTTTCTTGTCAACTTCAGATGCAAATGAATGGAGTAATTTGATTCTTAGAAGCTGAATAAAGGTGCTATTTATCGTAGCATAAGAGGAGGCACCAAATAAAGAGAAACAAAACATCCCAACTTTATCATTGCAGCTTGAATTAGTGATATGATATAGGACCCTGGTTAAATATTACAGGAACAATTTTTAGTACTCTTGACTCATTATTATATTTCCACAGGGACGTGCAATATTTGCCAGTGGGAGTCCTTTTGATCCTGTTACTTATGGTGGAAAGACTTTTACTCCTGGCCAGGTTTCTTTTACCACTTCTACTTGATGTTCTTTTGAAAAACTAGCAAAATCTATTTTATCTATACTGTATTATGCATTGATGAAGTACTTGTAAGTTGTAACATCTTTTCAAGTATTTTGTTATTTCAATTTTGTTAGGGAAAGTTGCATTGTCAATTTTATGTTTTTTGGCATTGTTACTATCCATGGAGGGGATTTATATTTATATTAATTCCACCTTATAAGCTTCCCTATAATTCATTCCCACATTTATTCATCATAATTGTCAGTATGTCTCTATAAGTTTTTGAGCTTATATTTGTTATTTAATTATTTGCAGGCTAATAATGCATATATCTTCCCTGGGTTTGGTTTAGGCTTGGTCATGTCAGGAACAATTCATGTCCATAATGATATGCTATTGGCAGCTTGTAAGTTTTTATAGTTTTATATAAATCCTATGCATGAAAAATTTTGTACTATGCTCAGTATAAATGACATCAACCCTGGCATGTTATTGTGTAACAGCTCAGGCTTTAGCTCAACAGGTTACTAAAGAGTATCTAGAGCAGGGTCTCATCTATCCACCATTTCGAAATATCAGAAAAATATCAGCTCACATAGCTGCAGAAGTTGCTGCAAAGTCCTATGAACTAGGTAAGTCCTAAAATTATTAGGGAGGTAAGAGTTAAAATAGAGTTAATGGACATCTTGAATGGAGAAACGAAAGTCAGCTGCATTGATAGCAATTGAAAGAAAAAGAAAGCAGAAGCAGCAAGGCTTTTATGTTTTGACCATGTTTTATCATGATTCTTATGTTTTGGGATGCAGTTTATTCATTTTACATTATCTTCCAGTCCTTGTCTCTTTCTCTAGTTTGTTTCATGAATAATAGGGGTGTTGCTTGTGTTGCATTATATACCTATTACCATTAATCATAAATGCCGGTTAAATCCCAAGTTTTTTATTCTATTTTATTTTCGTCCAAGTTTGTCTCTCTCTATAGTTTTTATACAACTGTAGCCCTGTAAATTGAATAGTGCTTTGTAAATTAATTTTTAATGCCGCCATGCTTCAATATTGGTATGTTTATGATAAGTACAGGACTGGATATGGATATTGTAGGGCAACATTTTCCATTGGCTTGCCATGCCAGGTTGTCCTGAAAACGTCTGGAAAATGCCAGTGTTTACTAGACATTTCTGGGGGCTGCATTCCTTTAATACTAAAAAACTTAATTATTTTTGTGATTCTGGGGGTTACTTCATTTCCAATACCTGTATATGCATCCTTTTCTGTTTCCTGGTAACTTAGATTTGTTCTTTCTTTCTGTGTGTGTATAAACATATCAATAAATATATAACAAGATTGTTAAAATTGTACTCCAGTTATCCTCGTTGGTTATAACTATCAGGGTATGATGGTAGGCTGTAGCAGATAAATATGGAAACTATCCAGGTACAATGGCTTTAGGATTCAGGGTTGCTGTGGCTTTTCTCAATTCCAACCCTGATTTTGTGGGTGATAGAAGCATAATGCTTTGGATAGTCCATGTTCGTTATTTTCCCAGTTTGATGATATTTTGTCTACCTGATAATAATTTATTAGGAGATACACAACATGATCAGAACTATGAAATTGTCCCCTATGATTTCATTCTGGGTTTCTGTTTTAATCTTCTATTGACTGTATGCTTCTATGTTTCTTAGTGTCCCTGGCTAGGACCCCCCAAGTTTTTGGGATGGGGATGGGAGGTGATGGTGGGATGTATAAGGGTACTTTTTGGCCAAGTTTTAGGAGATGGCAGAGGATGGTTATTAAAATTAGGGAAATTTCTAAAAAATATAGAGAAATTTCAAATATTTATAATGTTGATAAAGCGTTCATCATAGACATGATATTGGGCTTGAATTGAGATTTCACATGAGAATTGACAAACAGATGAACAAAATTTATACGCTTTCATTGTTAATATACATGCATATTATATAAGGATTGTAATAAAATGCCCAAAGGCTGCAAGTTTCATTTATAAAAAGACAAACATAAAAAATATATGATTGTCCTTAAATGCAACTGATAGGTTTGTATCAAAATCAGAGCTCCAGTCCGAGTCACTGCCAGTTTTAGGGGTTCCCTCAAGCAACAAAACCCCAACCAACTCCTCCTGTGTCTTCACCTCATCAATTTGTACCTGTGTCTTCACCTCATCCATTTGTATAGCATCTTCGGGATCAACATCCCAACATATGGTTGGATTTTGACGATGCTCAGAGGTTTGTCAATTCTATAGTAGCAAGGCTCTATGTATGGCCACCAACTTCTCTAATTGTCTAGAGGTAAGGTTGTTCGTCTTGACTGATTGGATGAAGTTATATCTGGACCAATTCCTTTGCTGCCCAATTCCTCTCCACAGCAGAGGAATTGGTAACTTGTGAAAGAATACGGATGGCAAGTACCCTCAACTCTACTAGTGCATCCTTGCCATGCCATGTCTACCATCCAATATGGTTGGTTTGAGCTAATCTAGCTCCATCCAACCTCACCTGTGGTTTGTTGAAGGTTGGACTACAGAAGTTGATAAATGCAAGCCATTGGGTGTGGAGTTAATCAGATTCCTCTGTAGTATACATTTTTCGAAGGACCTTCATGAGCCCTTCTTTCACTTCATCATGAGAAGGCAACACTCTTTGAGGCTTAACTACATACTATTTAGGATTTAGAGCATAGGCTAGCATATGAAGTGGGGTGTCTATAGCATTCCATCGTCACATCACAATGGACCTATGATACTCATTACAAAATTTCCAAAGTAGGGTCTGTGCTGTGAATTGCTTGCTTTATCTTCCCAAGCATGCTATCAAAGGTCTCATAAATCTCACCAAGGCTAGGAGAGTTAGTATCAACGTATCGCTGTATCTTATTTCTTGCACAATAGGTTTAATGAAGTAGCATACATATTTGCAAGTGCAAACAAGTTACAAAAATTAAAATCTTCAAAAAGAATGAAAATATTTTACAAGTTAGAAACATTTATAAATCAACATTTTAAAAATTAAATAATAAAATTAGCAATTTTTTTTCTGGCAAGTACCTTGGGAATTTTTAGCTTGGCTCGAGCCAAGTCACTAACAAGGGACCTCATCTGTGGCATGAACGCAAAACATTGACACACAGTCCAAACCTATGAGCACAACAATCCAGTGAGGTCACAATGCCCGTGAGAGGACTAGCCCAATGAGGGTCTGGAGCACAAGGTCACTTGGCATGAACAGCAAGAGCATCAACGTGAATGTGCAAAACTGCGAGCACAATGGATCAGCATGTGCACAATGCCCGTGGTCACAATGGCCTAGTGAGGGTTTGAACCTTGGTGGCGATCAGACCATCATGATTTGATTGTCACAATATGCCATGAACAACAACAAAATCAGCAATTTTCTTAACTCGTTGTGGGCCACCAATCATCATCAAGGATTTTTTTGTTTCTCATTTCTTCTTCTTAGTGTGCTTGCCTTTGACCATCTACCCCACCTTGAATTAACCACCATTAATTGTAAAGCCTCTTGGATCTCAAGCATCCTCTCTAACAAAATGAAGTAGTTGGTATATCTAGTATCCACGAGCTTGAGGAATTCCTTCCTCAAACAAGTCTTGAAAAAAGCAAGTGAAGTGTGATGGTTTGCAAATGAACATTTACACATCTCTAGCTTAACACCACTGCTTTCCCCCAATCTATCTTCCCAATGTCCTTCAAGGTATTGTACAATGGGCTATAGAAGAATCAGCCATATCTTGTGATTGTATGCTAAACCTTATCTACAACACTAGTAGTTCTCTTGTTTCCACTGGTTGAAGCAGAACTCTCTCCTATGAATGTTAAGAATTTAAAATAGAGTTGCTATTTCAAATGAAAGAAAAATAAAATCCCAATGCCATCCGTGTTAAAAAAATTGAAAAAAAACTTAAAGAATACAAAAAGTCGCAAAAATAAATGTAAGATGGGGACTTACCTCTAATGTAGTGGATGTGATGCTGTAGCCTCCTCTTTAGATGCTGTTTTATCCTCTTTTAGTTACTACTCATTTCTTCCTGCTCTTCAACACAAATTTGCAAATGAGAGTTTTTTTTTTCTTTTTGGTTTTTTTGATAGACCTGCCCACCTTTTTTAAATTTAAAAATGTATTTTTTTAAACCTCAAGTATAAACGTGTTGGACTTGAAGGTGCTAGTGGATGTCCCTTGGCCATCAGGTGGACAGCTAGCCATCATTTGACATACCTTGCACATCCAGGGATGGTTCCAAAATGTTTCCCAGTTTTTACATAGAAAGGGGATGGGGAGGGGATGCTTCCTAGGTGTCCACGTCCCCGAAATGTCCCTTGTAGAAAACAGGGGTTCCAAGGCAGGGGAGAAGTCCTCGGGGAGCATTTTGTCCCTAGGTGTTTGTTGTTTCCTTACTGCTGTTCAGGTTTATGTTTTAATATGGCTTCATGAGATCTTATGATTCTCTTGAATCTCATTCACTTTCTTTTGTGTAATTTTGAAAGGAAAAACTTTGAAGATTCTTTTATAAAAAAATGATTCCAGAGGAATGAATACTATCACATCTATAATATGAAATAATCTCTGATATCATTGACTAAAATTTATGTTTCTTTGGTCAGGTTTGGCAACATCCCTTCCTCGCCCTGCAGATCTGGTTAAATGTGCTGAAAGATGTATGTATAACCCATTTTATCGAGACTACAAATGAGATTATTATGGATTTTATCCCAGGATACCTTGAGAGTTTTTTCACGAAGACGAGATTACGTGACAAGGGTCCTTTGAGACCATGACTTGCAACAGCACTGGGTAGTACCATGATAAGAAGACGTAATTTATTAGGACTCTATAATGCAACCCATTGGGATTACAAGTATAGATGGTGCCATAATTAAAGATAATTAATAAATTCTAGCAGGGGTCATTTTTTTGCCAATTTTATGCATGGAATGAAACCATTCATTGTGAATTTTTAATTTTTTAATTTTGTTTGTCAATTTCTCAGTTGCACAGAATGAATGCAACTTGAGCTATATTGTACTCGAACATCTATTAAATATTTTTAGATTCTTTTATTTAATCTATCGAATGAAGATGATGGTGTACCAATATGTGAGCTGGGTAAAAGTATACTATTTATATTGTTTAATTTATTCATTGCCTTCATACTTCTCAAATCCTAAAAGCCTCTGTACTGTTAGTGCTTAATTTATCCTAAAAGCCTCATTTTTGATATTACTGTGGGGAAGCTGGAAAAAAGCAGAATAGTTGAGCTGTATTTTCAAAAATTTCTTTGATAAAACTTCATATTACGAAAGGATGCTAGTGACATTTTATAGTAGAGCACTTAAAGAACTGGTCCATTAAATTAATTGATAGAGAAGTATTAGGCATTACAAATGATTAGAATAGAACATTAAAAGAAAAATTGGTCAACTAAATTAACTGATAGAGAAGTATTAGGCATTACAAATAATTAGAATAGAGACAAAGGAAAACTTGGCAATAAAATTAACTGATTGTGAGGCATTACTCATGATTCAAGTCACATTTCTATTGAACTCTCCAATTGCATAATTTTTTAAATGCAAAATGTGAGTTTCATCAATAGCGATTAGCAATAACATTTTTAGCTGTTATAATTTTAATCTACAAAAACTCTGCTGCGCCCTCCTTTGTCGTGCTAGCCAAGTTTCCTTCTTTGGCAGCGACTACCATTTGCCCTAAGGGGGGGTTGCCCATCTTGCATGCATCGACTCCTTGGCGGTTGCTGGTGTTCTTCGCCTTGCCCCTTCTGTGGTTGTTGAGGTGTCTGAGCCTGATGTGGTGAAGGTTAGGGTTTTGCAGGCGGACTCTGCTTCTGTTTGCGCTTCCAGCTCCTCTCCTATGGTCTCAAAGGGTCCGGGGGAGTCTTTTGCAAAGATGGTTTCTAAGCCTTTTGGGGATGTGAGTGATTCTAGGGTTACTTCGGTTCCTGTGTGTGGCTCTCTATCAGTTAAGCTTTCTTCTGAGGCTGAAGGGGATTTGGAGAACAACACTGAGATTTTTAAATCTCATGGTCTGATTTGCAGATTTTGGGGATTGTGGCCTACCCTCCCCCTTTTGCATGAATGGGTCACTTGCAAGTGGGAACTATTGATTTCACGTACTGTTCATATCTTTTGTTTAGCAAAGGGGTTTTTGTTTGCAAAGTTTGATGTTGTTGCGGATAGAATTAAGATCCTTTGTGATCACTTTTTTTGTTGGGAGGATGACAAATTTATGCTTATGGCAAAATTTTAACACCCGGATTTTAGCCCTTTAACAAAAGTCTTTAACAAGGTCCCTATTTGGATTTGGAGAACAACACTGAGATTTTTAAATCTCATGGTCTGATTTGCAGATTTTGGGGATTCTGGCCTACCCTCCCCCTTTTGCATGAATGGGTCACTTGCAAGTGGGAACTATTGATTTCAGGTACTGTTCATATCTTTTGTTTAACAAAGGGGTTTTTGTTTGCAAAGTTTGATGTTGTTGCGGATAGAATTAAGATCCTTTATGATCACTTTTTTTGTTGGGAGGATGACAAATTTATGCTTATGGCAAAATCTTGACACCCGGATTTTAGCCCTTTAACAAAAGTCTTTAACAAGGTCCCTATTTGGGTTAGACTCCCTAACCTCCCTCTTCATCTTTGGCATGATTCTATCTTTGAGGAAGTGGGCGAGACTTTGGGGGACTTTTTGATGTTGTCTCACGATTCCTAC
This sequence comes from Thuja plicata, assembly GCA_018584345.1. Lineage (NCBI taxonomy): Eukaryota > Viridiplantae > Streptophyta > Pinopsida > Cupressales > Cupressaceae > Thuja > Thuja plicata. Next base: position 6,810,525 of record MU225240.1, read on the forward strand.
AACATTTACCATTCTATTGTAGCTCGCATTTTAGTTGATATTGACTCTTTGCAGGGTCTTCCAATTGAAATCAAAATTGAGTCAACATTAGGATCATGCACCCATCAGCTTGACTACAAGGGTATTCCCTTTAGATGTCGTAAATGCTTTAAAATTGGACACATCTCTGCTTAATGTGGCTTGAAATTCAAGAAAAAAATTCATCTCCTTCTTGGTAGAAGGGCACCTTCTCAAAACATTACTCAATCAGTAAATGTTCCCCCATTCCTGGGATGAAGGATAATCCTATTCAGCCTCCTGATGCCCCTATTGGGTCTTTGGAGGTTGCTGGTCTGGTTTCTGTTTTTGCTAGTGTTGTTCTTTCTGTTGGTGATTCTGCTCTTTCTCCATTAGAGGATGGTGCTGGTGAATCTTCGCCTGCTGGGGGTAATCCTGCTTTTTCTTTACTGGTGGTTGATGGGTCCTTGGTCACTGGTTCGACTGACTCTGCTAGTGTTTTGGTATCTGATCGATGGTTCAGATGAGACTACTCCTACCTAATTGTCAGTCGGGGCTAATGCTGGCCCAGTGTCAGAAGTGTCGCTGTAGGATTCTTTTCCTTTGCTAGGTGTGTGGTGTGAGCTGTCAGGATGAGGCTGCTAGAATGGATGATGGTTGGGTTATTGTTAAAGGCAAACATCTTAAAAGGTCCTCTTCCTCTTTTGATACGACCATTCGATCCCATATGAAGGGAACAAAAGGATAGTTCTCTCTTCCCACAATTGTCCCCCTCTTCTCTATCTTTTGTTGCGTTTTGGGAGTTGTTTCTTCTATGTTTTTTAGAATGTATGTTTCTCTTAGGCCTTTCTGTTTAGGCAGTTTGCTGGGTTATGGGAACTTCTATTGCTATATCTTAAGTTCCTCTTGTGTATAGGGTTTCAAGGCCCCCAAAACCCGCTGTTACTTTAATCAAAAACATTTTTAGGTACCATGAGTATTCTAATAATTTGAAATCACAAATCTATGGTGAGGGATTTCATAGGGGGCATCCAAAGCAAAATTATAGATGAGAAGAAATAGTGACAGTTAGATTGAAAGCTAGTACCAATGCTAGAATCATTTTGTTGGTACATGAAACACTCAATAGATCTCATTTCAGAGCCTCTTTGTGAAACAGTTCCTTGCATGACAAATATTGTAGAAATAAATTGAGATCAAGCACTTGGTCTAGTGCTGGCCTAGTGCTTTATATCGCGATCTAAGAGTTTGCTTAAAATTTGATGTGAGGTTTAGCCCAAATGTGCTTGGATGATGTGCTAATTATCTTGATTAGAGAAACACTGAATAAGATCATAGTGAAGTGCATATGTTCAAATCCAAATGCTCAGTTGACTCGTATATTGATCAGATATCTAGATTACAATAAGAGCACAGTGAAATGCATGTCTCTAAATGACAAGTCTGTTGGATCATATCTAGGATACAAGTATACCAAAGTTGATCTCTTGTAGGTCTACCATTCGGTGTTAGTTAAGTTTTCTAGTGTTTTCAGAACTGTTTTTTAGTCGAGAAAGATCTACATAAGTAGTTGGTCAAGAATCTACAACATTCACAAGATTGAGACTGCTAGTCTGTGCCCTTAAATTGAATCTTTAGTTAGATCAAACATTGATTTTAAGTAGAATGTGAGTATATCATGTTAAATAATTGATTAGGATATCAAATGATCTTGAGTCTCATATGGAGATGCCAAGAAGGTTAGGCTAGGGTCCCATGGAAGGGGGCTTCCTAAAAAATAGAGCTGGAGCTGCTTGCTACTTTTTAGGAATATTTAAAAGGTGGTGGTCCCATGAATTTTGTGTTCTAGTTTGGCTTAAAAGTTTAAGGAAGTTAGTGGTCTCATGAATACAATACCTATGTCTTCCATACTTTGTGCATAAAAAAAAATCAATTTTCCTCTAAAATTATTTTTTATGAAAATTCTGAAATTAAATATTCGACAAGTGGCAAAAAACATTCCTAAGCTAGTGGGACAATTTCTAGTACCACCACTTTTTCACCCGCTTAAATATGCAACGCTAAAAAGTAGCTCCTATTTTGAAGGAGAAGATTCTAAATAATCTTGTAGCCAGACAAAATTTTGTTCATGGGACCTACCATCTTCCTAAAAAATAGAGCTTAAGCCCCCCTCATGAGACCCCTGCCTTAGTGCCACATAGCATTAAATAGTTTGTGGAATCTATAAATCCATCATGGAATTATTTTAGTGGAAACTTGATACGAGGATTCATGGAACCCATTGATTCTTCTACAACATGAAATGTAGATCAATGTTCCATTGTTTAATCTTTAAAAAACATGAAAAATCAATCAACCCATGTCTGTGGATAATTTGATTGTAAAGTTTGCAGTGCTTGATTTGTTGTGTAGAGTGTTAGAAACACATTTCTATACGCACAAAACTTTAGATCATTAGCAATGTTAATCCTTTAGAAGGACAGAATACAAGTAGGTGTAGTATTTGGTATGGTTTGAGAAATTAAGGTCCAAATGACTTACAAATTCGAAGGAAGTTTAATTTTTTCCTTGTTATGAGTTCTTGAACCAAATCTCAAATTTACCTAAATTCCATAATTTCCATCTAATGAGGAATTAGTTTTTAAAAATTTGTGCTTAATTAATTCAACAAAAAACAAACGATGTGCGAGTGTTCAGTTGTAGCATGGTAATATATATTAGTAGAAATTAACAAAAGTTTACAACAAGATTCATGTTTGCTTGTTTAAAATGACAACATAATTTTTTGAAATTTTTATAACTTTGGTACATGAGGTCTAAATGGCTTGAAATTCAAATTGAATGTTAATAACTTAATTCACGGGTCATCCCAAAATTTGCTTGTAATTCAATTATTTGGTACCCAAAAATGTTGAAAAATAACATCTATTAACACATGTTCACGTGACAAAAATGGTTGGAATTCTATATGATGTTTATGGTTAAAATTGATATGGTCCTTTTTGAAAACCCTATGATGACATTCTGCATTAATCTAGTTTCTCTCTTTTTTGTTGATCTTGTTGGTGATATGTATTAACATTAAACTCTGACTCTCTTTGGTTGAGGCTTGGCCTCTTTTTGTACACTCCGTTGTAAGAATTTCGTTGATCTCCTTATAGTTAATACAAAAAAAACCCTAGACACTTGTATATATTATTATTATTGAAGTTTGTGCATAACTTGGTCACTTAAAGTTGAGTCCTTGAATTAAAAAAAGTCCTGAAAATCCCTGTAAAATATATATTGAAAGTAATGTTTGATCCTTGAGAATAAAACAAACTTCGTATTTTACTAGAATTCAAGATAACGAGGTTTATATGATTCAAAAATTGAAAATTGATGTAGAGTATCTTGAATTGCAACTTATACTATTTCTCACATCTTCTAATATCCCTCTATGTTTTTGATAATAAAAGCAACAAAACAAGGATGGGTACTAGCCTTTTACAAAGATAGGCCAAAAAGACCACTTAAAACTAGTCAAGAACATGCCACATACAATAAAGGCCATAAGAGACCACTTACAACACACTAGTAGAACTAGTAACCCACATCAAGACTGGGTAGAAAGTTCACCCACAACACGAGGAAGAGGAGGAATGATCTTTGTTTAGTCCCCTTTTGGCTACAAGATCTTCTCTATTGCTCCCCCTTTCTATTGGCCTCCAAAGACACCTTCCAACATGTTAATTTTCCTTTTTATATCTCACCTAGCAGGAATTTGAGCCATTAACTATCAATTATGGAAACTAAACAAACACAAATAATTTTGATCTTCTTCTACCACATGTCAACATTTCGAAAGCTCGTAAAATGTTTGAAAAGTCTTTGTTGAAGCTATAACACTCAGTAGGAATTCTATTGTTCCACTTAACAAAACATTTCATCCCATCGGTGCTCACATGAACTTTCAAACCATCTTAATGTGACTCTTTTCATGTCCTTTTACACAAATAATTTCTTCCCAATTTGATGTTTCATTAAATAAATTTTTTTACTTTTGAACCCTTTCAACATTTCAACAAGTTCATGAAACATCAAACTTGCCAACAAAGAGTCAACTTTTAAGATTTCATTTTTTTTTTGCTAATTTTTAAAAATGCTTTCTAATATTTCTCACTAAGGTTTCTAAATTCATTGAGAATGTAAACATTGTTTTAATTCAAATCAATGATTTCATCATGAATTGACACTATTGGGAGTTCCGATAGTTCCAAGAACTCTTTTGTGCTTCAACTTGAAAGGCTTACAAAAAGACAAATCTTCATCAATGATTCTAAGTTGATTAATAATTATCAAATGTTCTACCTAGGGATATCTATCCCATTACAAACTATTCACTTCTCCATTTCTTTAACTTCTATCATAAGTGACTTTATTAGAACTTTATTAGGAACTCAAAACTTATCAAAGAGTTAGGGATATCTATCCCATTACAAACTATCCTCTTCTCCATTTCTATAAGTTATATCACAAGTGACTTTATTGGAGCTTTATTAGGAACTCAAAACTCATCAGAGTTTTGATGTTCAAGGAACTAACCATTCTTCTAACCCCAATACTTGTTTGAGATTTTGATGAAATTAGAACCCACAAGAAAGACATAGATGAAACATACTTGTCAAAGTTTCTAATAGGATAAAAAACCTACCACCCTTACAGGAATAGGAATATTTTGAAAAATAACAATTTGTTCTTTATCCTCAAATTCAGTAGAACCTAAAACTTGTCAAGGCTCAAGGAAGAATCCAAAAATTGTTGGCAATTCTAGTGATTCCTATAACTAGAATCTCCTTCAACTTGCTCCTCATAAAGGGTAAACCTTTGATCAACCATAACTTGGATAATTTTGTGTCATTTTTTTCCAAATAAAATTTAGAGATACCCATTTGGGTCATCTACAATATGGAACCCTTGGTTGAATTGATGATGAAAATTCCTTTAGAATAAGATTAGAAAAAATAACTAAAAACCAACATAAATGTAAGCTAAAACTAAGTTGAAATTGAACTAACATTGAAAGAAAATCTGAAATCTTTTTCAACAATGCAAGATTGCAAGTGGACTGGAATGCTCCTTCCATAGAAAAACTATACCTTTTCTTCACCAACAATCCACTTGGTATTGTTGTCCCCAAGGACAACCTCTCCTCCATCATAAGTTAAATATGTAAAATCACTCCTTTTTGAGGAGTCATATGGCGAGAGAAACCTAAATTAATAAGTCAAGCATTCATTACTACAATCATTAGAAATTTTTTTTGTTGGAGTTGATAGTGAACCCCACAACTCAAGATAAGAAGACTTTTATCTAGATATGTACACTATTTTTCTTATTTTTGCATTTCTTTGCATGTCCCCTCTCTCAACAATTCCAACACTTTATTTTTTTCTTTCTTAGGTTTGTAGAACATCCTTTAATTTTGACCTATCTTTCTTCTTATCCCTTTGAATTCCTCCTTTTTTTTTGGACCTTACCCATGCATGTAAAGCATCTTTTGAGTTTTTGTTCATACATTTCCTTCTCATCTCCTCTTAAAGCATAGAAATAAGATTTACTTTTTTCACTTGCACCCCTACCACTAATGACAACAATTAGATTTTCCCATGTATCAAGTAAATATCAAAGTAATAAGACAAATTTATCCTCTTTTTCCAACTAATTATTACCTATTGAAGCAAGTTCACCTAAAATTAAATTACACACATTTAAATGGTTTACTACAAAATTACCATCTTTCATTTCAAATAAAAAAACTACATTTTTGATATGCAACTACTTAGTAAGACTTTTAGTTTGATATATATCACCTATCCTCTTCCATAACTTTAATAAAGTGGTCTCCTATAAAAATTTCAAGAGGACAGATTCTACAAGACATTAATAAATTTCCTCTCATGCCTTCTCTAGTTTCAACCATTCTTTGTTAGACAATATCTAATGACTTCTTTTATTTTAAAATGGGTAATTATCAACCACTTTCTTCAAGTACATATTCCGTCTTCATCTTCTCCATTTGATAATTAGAATCCTTGAATTTAAATCCTTTCCAAAAATCTACAAAATCACATGATGCGAAATCTCCCATTATTGTTGAAAACCTTCAACACTTCATAGAAATGAATCCATTTCTAAGAATAATTGTCATCACTTATACCAAATATTGAGAAACAAGGTGAAATTACAACAATAAAATCTCTTACAAGTGTATGTGCATCTACATTTACATGGAGAAATCTTTCAAAAAAATCTCCACACAAGAAAGAGGAAAGGTATTGTTAGAGTTTTAGCTAAGTCTAAAACACCCCTAGGATCAAATAAAAGACCAAGCTAACTTCCACAAGAGAATGACAAGACAATTGCGACAAGATGCAAGAAAGATAATATTTCTAATAGACATGATCAAAATGTACATAATGAATCAACTGGATTATAATACCATAACCGATGGCTTCATTGATTCAACTGGAATGAGTACAATGTAGATGTGTTTACTTATATAGGCATAGAAATAAGAGACCATGATAACTAGGAGATAAGTTATCACCCACACATGGTGGAATCACATGTCCACCAATGGTGGATCCTCCTCCATTATGCAATTAAGTATGTGAAACATGTGGAGGATGATAAGTGATAAGTGCACTGAAGGTGGAGACAACACATAAAGTGGAATATGATAACAACGATCACCACCTAAAGTGGAACTTCTCCTACACCATGTTCAAATAAAGGTGCAAAATCCTAAGTGTCTCTAATACAAATTACAGTGTTATGCACTATCCTAAGTAGGCTTAAGTAAGTATAATTAGTGAATATTTAATTATGCCAAAAGGTATGCATTATTATTGAACAAAGAAACACATCCAATACAATAATGTTCTCTTCACTCTAATATCACTTTGGAAGAATCTATGTACTTAAAAAATTGTTGGCGTGAATAAGGTTTTGTACCTAGTCTAGGTCCTAATCACAAATGTTACTTAATTTTACTGAGAAACCACATAAGTATATTCCTATTTTATTAGGAATCTCCATTTTAAGTGAATAGTTACCACTTTTCCATCATAAGTGGACAAGTTATCACTTTATATCTCATATCATAAGATTAAGACACTTGTCATAATCTTATGTAATCATATGTCTCACCTTGGCCTAGATATCCAAGGGTCTTTCATATATTACACATCTATTCTACTACATTCTTGATCAGAATACACTTTATTATTGTCATATTGATCTTTTCATTTCATTGTGCTTTCCATCAAGCCTCTAGATCTGGGTGGTTGTTTCCATACCCAAATCTTAAATGATATTAGAGAAAGTTGAGTTCCTTTGATGTTGGAGAGAATAAGATATTGTACCTAGTATAGGTCCTAATCACACATGTTACTTAAGTTACTTAGGGACCACATAAGAATCTTCCCATTTTAAGCGGATAATTATCAATTTTCTACCATAAGTGGATAAGTCATCACTTCATATCTCATACCATAGGATTAATACACTTGTCATAGCCTTACACTATCATATGTCTCATATTATCCTATATAACCAAGGGTATGCCATACATTGTACATCCACTCTATTGCATTCATGATAGAAATATAATTTATTCTTGTCATGTTGATCTTCTGATTTCATTGTGATTTTCACTAGGCCTCTAGATCGTGAATGACCATCTCCATAGCCAAATTTTAGAAAAAATAATATGACACCATTATCTTGTACCATCAATATATAAGCATGGAGGGAGAAAAAAACCTCATATGGTACACCCACCTTGGAGGGCATCTTGTAAGAATAATAAAATAATAAATGGCTTCAAATTGACATTCCAAATTTTAGAAAAAAACATGACACCATTATCTTGTACCATCAATATAAAAGCATGGAGGGATAAAAAAAACCTCATATGATACACCCACCTTGGATGACATCTTGTAAGAATACTAAATGGCTTCAAATTGACATAAAATGGATGCAATCAATTAATTGCTTGAATTGTAAATGTTATTATAAAAGTATCATTAATTCTATAACCTTTGATAGCCCACATCCTCAAATATAATACTTCATTTTGGAGTGAAAAACTCATGTATTTTGTCCAATATGCAAATATCCTCCACTCCTCAACCCTAGCACCTAGCTTTGGGAAAGTGCACATAGTGAGTTCAAAGTCAGTTGTAATCACTATTATTGTGCCCTACCTCTTCATGAATGTATATGAAAACTAATTCCAAGATTAAGAAAGAGTATTAATTAAAAAATATTCTCATTCATATCCTAGGTGTATAAAGACACTTTATAAGAGTATTAGAAATACATAAAATTTGTAATGCCCCTCTTGGGATCCCGTGAGGACATCTAAACTAGATTTAATGATGTTGTAAATATTATTTTAAAGAAAAGTACATAAGAAAGCACAATTAATGAATGCAGAAGCAAACTAACTTAAAATTTAACATTAAAATCATTAATCCAATTAAACATTATAGATGGGTAAATCCAATTCATAGCCTATGTCCTCTAGGGTCCCCTTGACGTCGCTACTTAAGAAACATTAATACAATATTATTGATCTAACTAAAAACATAAAGAAATACCAAACGACTGTAATCATTTATTATGTCTACATTTATTTTAGATCACCAAATCCAAAGTTCCTAATAAATTATCACTTGGGGATTGGGGTCTAGGAACCGTCCAAGGTAACCTAAGAGACTTGCGGGTTGGGGTCCAGTGATCGTCCAGGGTAACCCAAGAAGAAGGGTTGTTTTATAACACTTCCTTGTATGTGTTATAGGTTTCCTCCATAGATGTTGCAGTTGCCTTTGGTATCTTCTTCTATATTATGGTGTTATCCATTATATTGTGGTACCTTGTTGTATATTCTTCTATATAGTGGTATTTGGTGGTATTCTCTTCAGTACCTTTTGGTGTTCACTTTTGTATCTATTTATATACCTTATGTCATTCCAAGTGGTATCCTTGTTAGTTTCCTTGTGACCCTTTGTGATATATTTTGGATATCTATGTGATGTTCTTGTTTGTGGTTTCCTGTTTGGTGTGGGGCCTTGTGTTATCACCTAGCTTGGAGGGAGTGGGCCTCATGGTTCCATATGGCTGAGTGGTAAATATTTTTCCATATAGGTTCATGGTCATGTTTGTGAGCTTGCTGGACATGATCTACATCTTCATTGTATCTTCTTCTTAGCTCTTTGGTGGATACTCAATATTGTATCTTGTATGATGCGTTGTATTAGTGTATTTGGTATTGTAATTATGTACTCTTGTAAAATGACTATATATGTTTTATTCACATATGTTGGATTATTAAGATGTAATATTTAGAAATGGTAGGATCAAATTTTGTACCTGTATATTATCATGAAATTGAATAGTCCCATATGGATTTAAGGATTAATGAATTAGTTCATGTTGTATTTGATGATGTGTATCTCAGTTGAGTTCGTACTATAAGCAATATATTTTTATGTTAGTTGTTATCTCCATGTTAAAAAAAATTTAGTTGTTATCTCCGTGTTAAAAAATTTATCTTCTTTTTTCTTAGTTAGTTATGTTGTCCTCTCGAGTTCCCCAGTGGAGGCATTACATATGGAATCAGAGCGCAAGTTCTACACTAGAAACTCGATGTGCCCATTAGGTGTTTGGTTGAGTACTCTCTTGTATTCTTTCCTTATGTTTATTTACCTTAGCCTTATGATGAGGGAGAATTCCTCCTGAAGGTAGAGGTTGAGGTAAGGGTCCAATGAGACCCAAATGATGAGTCATCACCTACATGATGTAGTACTCTTCCAGCGACCGTATCTGGTTTTGTTTGCAGGATCTTTGAGGGTTTATTTTTTTTAGGGCGTGTTGATTTTTTGTTGATTTGTATCTAGTTTATTCATGGTGTATGTGTCACGCCCTGCCAGGGAACCCAAGAGAACTTAACACCAACAATGCACTAAGAAAGTGGAATACTTTTTTTCTTAAGATATTAATACAAAATCAACTATAACATTGAGGAAGAAAGTACACATCAGATACTAAATATGATTCATTTACATGGTTAACATTCCCAAGGGTTCCAAGACATAGCAATATTAACTACATTAACTCAACTACTAAGATCAATCATAATATAATCATATAATTTATTCTACGTTCATTTTAAAACCCAAGTTAAAGTATGAACTAATATTTTACTTAATCATAATGAAGGAATCATGAATCATGAACTACCATATATATTAAAACTGAATCACGAGATACAATCATAACATCAATGAAAATAAAGATACAAGCTATGATTTACAATTGATACATTATGGTAAATAATATGATACACTTCCATTGCACAAGCCATAGGGATAATAATAGTGAACAAAGTCACAAATTCTATACAAGTACATACATCTATCTCCTGAACCAAAGTCACCATCAATACACAATGAAATACAAGATATACATCTCATGATATAATAAACCAGTCTCTAATGCAGGAGAAGAAGGAGCAAAAACAACAAGGATCATCCAAGCATAAGAGCATGTCGCCAGATCTCAAATGGTTATAGAATGACTACCACTCAAATATGTGGAACCTAGAGGTCCACTCGACCGTGCTGAGGAGATAACATAAGGCCTCACTCAAAGAACAATCAATCAAGCAAGACTAATGCAAAGGTACACATAATAAACGGTAATAAATGGTTACAAGGTCATCAGGTATAAAATATCGAGACATGAATCAAGTCTACCAAATACAACATAGGAACCTATGACACATATAGGGAAGTGTCATCACATACGTCTAACCCTTGGAATTCATCCTAATAGTCTCTCTGGACCCCGACGTCCAAGTGACCATATGCTGTATCAATAATCCTTTCATGCAGACAAGGCTACTAACTATGCCAAAACACATGCCTCACTGGATGCCAAGCATCGTCTTCCTCCGTCCTAGCCTTTACTAGTGCTCAAGGCATGGGTAAGGTCCACAATAATCTTATTAATTTTGTCTCTTAATAAATTTATTAAGTTATCACTTTATTAAGCTAACTTACAATGAGTGATCTTGGTAGCCACTTGTGGGCATCGATGCTCAATGCAAACCACTCCCCATATATGCACCTAGATAACCTACCCTAATACTCCAACTGAAAACATCAAAGAAAAGACAATACCAAAACCATAAAGGTCTTCCAATAATAATCAAGTCATTAAAATCACCAAGTAAAAATATGGAGCATGAATAAGAAAAACACATCTTGTACAAGGATTTGATCTGTCCATCCCATTATGGACATCTCAATAAACCAATTAACAAAATCTCATAGCATCATCTCACAAGATAAATTCAATCCTCAAGGAACAAAGTCATCAATGACATCAATCTCCAAACAAAGAATAAAACATAACCAAAGACCATCAATTAGATCAAAAATAACTTACAACAGAAGAAACAAGACGACCAAGTTAATCAAATCTCAACATAATAAGGGTCGTCACCTGAATGGTCAAACAAATTGATCAAGACATCCAAAACACGTGCCATCACTCATAGATGCACCCAATCACACATAAACCATTCATGACATAAACGATTATGAACTTTCAAAATACGACCCAAAACATAAATCTATAAAAGTGTGATGATCAAATTTTAGTCTCATAAGAGCCATTAGGAACACACCTTGGTCCTAAAACCATAACATCAAAATACTCTCTTAAAGTTTCCATAAAAGATGAGCTTAAAACATTAAGGCTGGGTAACAAAAATCAAAACCACAACCATATTATTAACACATACAAGATCAATTAAAACACACCCCAAGCCTCTGGTATAAGGGTCCATTAAATTTCCCAAATAGACAATCATATATAAGCAAATTCATATAATGAAGGGAAATACAATTTCAATAACCTAACACTCAATTTAGATTTAACAATTCCCAATTTAGGCTTAAATCACATATAAATTTCTCCATCTTTCTTGATTAATAAAGTATTAAACAAATGTTTAATATCTAACATAAATAAAACTAATTCAACATACATTACTTTATAATTACTAATATTAAATCGATTATCAATATTAATAACTATAAATAACATACAATAATAAATATAATTTAATTTTAAAATTTTAATTGAAACGTAATAAAAAATAAAATAAAATAAAATAAAAAATTATATTTTAATTTAAATTAAATAGTAAAATACAATAAAAATAACTAAATTTAAAAGTAATTGGGGAGGGAAATTCGACCCCACCCCAAACCACTGCGACCCCCTTAAAGGGCGGCCCACAAAGTATGTGGGCTCTGCAGCCCCCCGTGGGAACCCACAAATCTGCAAGCCCACGGTCCTACAACCTACGACCCTTGCAATATGCGGTTTGACTATGGGCCCACAGGATCGTAACTGTAAGGTACAACCTGTGACGGTGGTGGGGGGTTGTGGCCCCCGCCACCAACTTAATAATAATAATAATTTTTTTAAGAAATAAAAATAAAGGTTTTCTACAACCCTAATGAATATATATACTTTTTGTAGAAACTCAACTTTCTAATTTGGAGCAATTTCCTTCTCAATGATTTTCCAATACAATTGTTTACAAAAACTCACAATTTACAAACCAAATGTCTGTTTAATTTGGAGGTCTTTTTATTTTTTTAGAATTATAAATTTAAAACACAATTGAATCTGTAATAATCTAGAAAACCAAATCCTATCAAATAAACCACAGATCTGAATTGGGTTTTCTGTTTGATGAAATTCATAATTGTTTTAAAATAACATTGTTTGTCTCATGTTTCCAAATGAATCTAGGTTTTCACAGATCTAAAAAATTCCAAGAATTTCTTTTCCTAAATAATTTCAATACCCAATTCCTTTTAATTGCACAACAATTCAAGAATCATGAATCAAGCAAATTGAAACACCAACCATCTCGAAGAATACAATCTTTTTTGAAAATAATTGCAAGAGTTTTCCAAACCCTACCTCAAACCATTTGATGAGAAATCACATTCCTAAAACTTCAAAATACTCCAAAGATCCAAGCTTTCAAAAATATTCTATCACCCAAAATCCAGACACATTTTTTTTCATCTTCCAAAACCTGTCTCCCTAACAATGAAAATAAATTTTCTAATAAAGAGAAATTAGCTTTCCCTGATTCATGCAGTCTTAGAAAAGGGAACTCAACTCTAATTTCATAATGGAGTGTTTAACTCAATCTCTCTCCACTTCAAATTCCTTAACTCAAGCAATCTTAGAAAAGGGAACTCAACTCTAATTTCATAATGGAGTGTTTAACTCAATCTCTCTCCACTTCAAATTCCTTAACCCAGCTTCTAATCTTGAGAGAATTTTTTTTTTGATCGGTAATGTGTAATTTTATTGATATTTTAAAAAAGAGGTTACATCGTTGCCCAACATGGCTAAAAAATGATAACAGCTCCAAATTTCAAACCAAAAGACGCTGCATACACTTCAAAATTCCCCTAACTTACTATTGGAGACCATATTTGACTACGACTATACAAAAAAATAGCCCAAAAAAACCCAACCCACACACTTAACCAAACCAAGCCATGACCTCCTCCTTGGAGAAGTTTCAGAAGCCACCGTCACCATCCACCATGTCTGCACCCTACTCACAGCCCGTGCCACCTTCACCAATTTCATCACCCGACTCCCACGCTTCGCCTTGGACACCTTCCCATCGTGTTTTGTTGTGATTTTCCTCCGCACCTGGGGTCTTCCATCTTCACCCATCGTTGCAGTGGATTTAATTGGGGTGCACTTGTGTATCCTTCTCCCAAGCCTGTCTCCTTGCGCCTCCAACTTCCTCTTTGCCAAAACCTCCTTCAGATCCTTCCACCCAGCATGTGCTCATGCGAGGTGGGTATCCTTGGGGCTGGCTGATGACCAAACAACAAGTGGCTGAAGCTCACAATGCCCATGGCCTATCATACGGATAGGGTTGTTTCCTTTGTGTAGGCTGACACCCACCTCGGTCTTTTGCAACACCTATTCAATGCCATTAATCCATTTGATGGCCATACATTGCTTGACCACTGCCCACACATCATCTTTGGATTCCACCACCATTAGGCCCAACGCTACAAACAATGAGGACACATCAAGATTAGTGCGAGGTTTCCACCAATTTCGCAAATAGTGCTCCCCAAAAATTTTACCGAGTGTAGTCCAGAAGTCATCACCGTCCTTTGTAAATATATTGCCAAGCCTTCTCACCACGACCGGTCCCACAAAGGTAGGAATTTGTTCATCCATCCATAAAGAGAAATTAGCCTCCATCTTGCTATGCTCTCCGGGATTTCTTGCGATGCTCTGTATTTCTTTCTGCCTTGACTTCAGCTTAAAAAGGCTGTCAAAGCCTCTCGAACATGACATTCAAATGCCATCATTCTAACTTTACTCCTTCTATCAGCTCATTACTACACCTTGTCCTTCCGCATCCTTCACTTACCATGAAATCCACTGATTTTGAGATTGCATCATCACCTCCCGGCTCGTGAGCAAAAAAGCTCCACATCAGTTCACTCGCCTTCATCTAGGCTGATACATCACATGCAAGCCAACATTGAGACCTTTTTTCAATGTTATGTGAACTCAAATCTTGTGCATAAGCTATGGTCTCAAAAAAAGTATAAAAAAAACTTCCCTAGGGGTTGGTTCTCAAATATTCGAACACTTCAAAGTTGTTCTCTAGGGACCCGTCAACACCCACATTTGATAATTTATCTACCAAATCATTTGCTACTCTCTCTACATGTGTAATTTTAAAATCTTCAAACTTGGCCACCAGTGTCCAAATCTTGTTAATGTGCTTGTTTAGGTACCATGTATCCATCTGACCCTTTGTGATCCCATTCACAACAAGAAGCAAATCCCCTTCCAGATGGATTCGCCTTAGCCCTAATTTTCTCACCATTAGGGTGGCCTCTACAGCTGCAGAACATTCTGCCTCATTATTGGTCTTGTCTTTTAGTATTTTGGCCCCAAGTGCCAAAATATCACCCTTACCCCGGGAAACAAAACCTATTCCTGAGACTCCTGGATTTCCCCGGGAGGTGCCGTCAAAGTTGATTTTGACCCATCCGGGAGATGAGGGTTGCCAGGCTCTTACTTTGTCTCTCTGCTTTCCCACCAAAGGTTGAACCCTTCCAGTCCCATTAATGGGTCTATACTTCACCAGTGGCCATCTTCTTTGAATCAATAGATCTGCCCGATTGAAAGGTTTCTTCAAGGCATCTGTTTGGGAGGCCGAATTAGACACCAGTTCTGAAACTGCAACTTCCAATTTTGCTAGAAATTGGGCCAATGGGGTGGCCTTTTCATCAAAGATTCGCCTGTTCCATTCATTCCAGAGCAACGAAATTGTGCTCAAAGGGAGGACATGCCATATGGCATCTAAGTTTGACGGTCCCTTAGGGCTTGGCCATGATTCGAGCCAATCTCTGAGTTTGCATGACATTGGTCCTTGCCAATCCAGTTTTTGCAATCCAAATCTCCATGCCTCCTGCAAATATTCACAGTTTAGGAAGAGATGGTCCACCGTTTCATCTACCTTGTTGCATAATACACATCTAAACGACCCAGCAAATCCTAGACGCATCATCCTATCTTCTATGAGGGCTCTTCCATTGCCAAACAACCAAGAAAAGGCTGCTGCTTTGGGCAAGCAAGCTTTCCTCTAGTAGATCTTACTTTCCCAATCCACTTTAATGAATGCACTATCCAGTAATGAGTAACCAAGCTTGACTGAATACTAGCCACTTTTTCCCCCTATCCAGATAACTCCATCTTCCTTAATTGACCCAATAATGGATCTGTTGTACATGCTTTCTTTTAGGATTGCTTGGTGCGCCACTGATAGACCCAAGCCCGCCACCTCCTTCCATCTCAATTCTTGCCCAATTGCCAAGGAAGAAAGGTCAACAAAATCACTTACCTTGGTTCCCCAGAGCCACTCCGTCGCCTTGATGATTTGATGTGGTATGCCATGATCTAAGCTCGGCTGGCCATCCCAGGAGTCCTGCCAGAAAAGGGCTTTCCCACCATTTCTGAGCTTCCATGACAAGTGGTTTGTGATAATTGGTTCGCATCTCATCAGGAAATTCCACAGGGCTGACCCTGTAGGAGGGTTCTCGATCGTGAAGATCCTCTCTCTATCTGCATTGTCGAGGTGTTTTTCTCTAAGGATCTTCACCCATCTTTCTCCAGTCTACTGTACATCTACCAAACTAGTTTAGCACCCATTACCTCATTCATAATATTCCAATTTATCATTCCTATCCCCCCTCCACCTTTCACTTGGCACAGTTTATCCCATTCCATGAGAGGGATTTTATCTTGATCCTATGCCCCATTCCACAGGAATTTGTGCATCCTTTGCTGAATGCTTTTAAGAATTTGGGCTACAATTTTAAAACATGGCATAGAATAGATTGGGATAGCCGAGACCACTATTTTGAGAACCAAAATCTTCCCTGCCAACGTCAGCCATCTACTTTTCCACCCATCCATTTTAGCCGAGAATCCATCCATCAGTTCCTTCCATAATTTTGCCTTATCTGTACCTTCAAATAGAGGGGTCCCAAGGAATTTACCAGGTAGGCGACCCACTCAAATACCAAAGACTTGCACAATGACCCTCTATGTTCCTCTTTCCATGCCAAAGAAAAAGGCCTCAAATTTTTGCCAATTTAAAGTTTGACCAGATGCTGCACTATATGTATCCAATACCTTTTTCATCACCCGTGCCTCCTACATTGAGGCCACCCCAAAGAGGAAGGTGTCGTTCATGAATTGTGTGTGAGTTCTCACTTCGAAACCTCTGGCTATCTCAATTCCTTTCCATCTGCCTTAACTTTTCCACCTAGAAATTGCCCTGCCCAACACTTCAACCAGTAGAATAAACAAGAATGGCGAGATAGGGTCGCTATGTCTAATACCTTGTGATGTATCAAAGAACCCCTGTGGACTCCCATTGATCAGGATGGATGTTCTGTATGACCTGATCATGCCCCCAACCCATTGGACCCATTTCTCATCAAATCCAAATTTCCTGAGAATCTCAATTAGGAAACAACGATCCACCCTATCATACGCCTTTCTTATGTCTAGCTTGAGAATCATGTGCCTCTTTTTAATCACCCTAGCTATATGGATGGCTTCGTAAGCAATAATTATGCCATAAACTATGTTCCTATAGGGTGTGAAACTACTCTGCGCCTAGGAAATTAGTTTGTCCAAAATGGTTTTCAGTCGATTTGCAACCACTTTGGATATGACTTTGTAGACTATGTTGCAGAGGGAGATAGGGTGGAACTCCTTAAACTAGTTTGGTTTCTATTTCTTGGGGATAAGAGCCACTATAGTGTTATTGAACTAAGTCCCAAAATTTTTGGTAGAAAAAAGCTTGGAAGCCGTCTGGACCAGTGGCTTTATCCCCCCTATACCAAAGATATCTGCCTTGAGTTCTGCGAGAGTCACTGGGGCTGTGAGACTACAATCATCTACCTGATTTACAATTGTTGGGATTAAGTGAAGCAATTCCCTTTGTGCTCTGACATCATTAGTTTCATCCTGGCTCTATAGGTTAGAGAAGAAATCAATGGCCTCCCTGTTGATCACCTCCGTCTCCTCCGAGAGGGTCCCATTAGCCAACTTGATCAACAATATCCTATTGACACTGCGCTTGACTTTAACTAAACCGTGGAAAAACTTCATATTCCTATCCCCTCCCTCAACTAGCTTTATCTTGATTTCTGATGCCAAAAGAATTCCTCATGCTGCAATATTTCACTGTACCTGCTAAGTAAATATTTTTCTATCAAAAATTCCACCTCATCCATATCTTCAATCTATACCTTACAATTTAACGCCTCCAGCTGTCCTTCTAGTCTCAGATTTTCTTCAAAAATGTCACCAAAATGAGTTCTATTCCAGGTTTTCAACCTCTGCTTGATGAAGGTTAGTTTTCTAAAGAATTGGAAATCCAGGTTCCCCTCCTCCCCGAGAGGCATCATCCACCATTGGGAGACCAATTCCCGAAAACCAGGCTCTCTCAGCCACATTTTATCTAGCTTACAAGGGCACCAGGGAGGCACACCATCTTTGTAAACCGATAGTGCCACCAGAAAGTGGTCCGATCTTGACAAACCAAGTACTTGGGCCTCAAAATCAACTGGGAGAGTATTCCAACTTTTGGATAGAAAAAACCTATCCAGTTTCTCCGCAATGTTGGAAATACCCTGCCGCCTATTTTTCCAGGTGAAGTTTCCTCCTCTGGTTGTCACTTCCCATAACCCATTATTTACTACAAATTGCTGGAAGTCTGTCTGAACCCTTGTTAGATGCCCTCTTCCACCTCATTTGTGAGAGTGAAATAAGGTGGCATTGAAATCCCCAGCAATAATGGCTTCTTGCTAGCCAATCCCAACCAAAGCCTAGGATATTTCATCCCAGACAACCCTCTTATCCTCTATTTTCACAGGACCATAAACTTTAAACAAAAAAATTGAAACATTAACCGTGAAGGAGCTCACCTTTTCCAAGTGCCAGAACCTTGACTTAGAGATTGCTTCCACCTTCACCAACCAAGGGTCCCAGATGATACCTAAACCACCCTCCGCACCCTCCGCACCAACAAAAAAACCAGACCACTTCTGCCTAACTTCAAAAACCATCGCTGCACTTTGGACATCCAACTTTGTTTCTTGGATGAAAAATATGTCGAGCTTTTCCTGATCAAGACCCCGCTTGATCAGACCTCTCTTGTTAGGGGAATTGCAGCCCCTGACATTCCATGTTAGGATATTCATGGCTATTCAGAAGGGAATAAGTCCCTTTCAGAACGAAGCTTCGTTTGGCCCTTCATGTTGCCCGCATCTTCTAAGCACTGCTGTGTTGATTTTCTCCCTCGTGATTTGTGGATTCCTAAGTTGGCTTTAGCCATTTGGGATTTGGATTGGTTGATAGTGCGTTGTTCCACAATGCCAACATCCTCCAGCAAGCCCAAGGGATCCCCTTCCTTGTCCTCCCCATCTCCAAACTTCATAACCGTTGCTGAACTATCTGAGCATGGTTTTACCAGGGACATGTGGATATCCTTGTAGATTCCAATGCTCTCTCTGCCAATACTATCCTATCTCCGACCACACCTACTTACATCATAGGTTCAACTTCCTAGGTTCCTGTTATGAGGGTAGCATCCAAACCCACTTTGGACTCCACCATAGCCCCAGTCATCTCTGTCGCCAGTGCTAATTCCTTCTGAGGTAGGATTCTCTCCTCGTCTACGTCTGGCCTGGGATCCAATGTCTGGGGTCCTACAAACTCTACCTGTATCACAGAATCCACACCCCTACCCTCTTTCTTATTTCCTTCCTGAGGCATTTCTGAGTATGGTTTTATGGTTTCCACAAAGTTTGGAATTAAACGTGCTAGAATCTCTTCCATCCCATTAACTTATTTGCTTTTCCCTTTTTGATTCGTTACACATTCTTCTGCATTGTAACCCCATTTTCGATATTTTTTGCATTTCTCCAGAATCTCTTCCACTTCTATTTCCTACCACTAGTAACCTTCAGCAGTATGTATTTCCACTGCATGTGGCAGCAACGGGTGAGGTTTCCATAGGATACATATCCTAGAATACATGCAAAATTTTTGTTTATCTCATGCTTCATCTATTTAATAAATTTCCCCAGCCGATCACCCACCATTTTAAAAAAACTCTGCATTCCAGTACTCATAGGGAAGATTGTATAGACGAATCCAGATCGGAACTTCCTTGATGGAGGCCTGCTTTGGGTTGAAATTGGGGATCCAATCCTTTATGTAGAAACCTATCCCACCCATCATATAGGGCCCATTGAACATGATCCTGGTCTTTTCTGCCTCTGAGCCCGCGATGATCAAGAAGAAGCCATTCAACAGTGTTTTAACTTCAAAATGGGCACCCCACTCCTCATTTACCCAGTTTCTAATCTTAGGGTAGGTCGGCCATCCCCCACCCCATTTCATGTAAAAAGCCCTCTCTTTTAACATTTGAATTGAACTCTTCCATGTTTCTGAATCGATGCGTACATTTATTGTACGGTTGTCTGTTGTTTTTGGCACCTCCTTTGTCAACGACGGACCACACCCATCAACTTTTTGCTTCCACACTTTGTCTGTTGGTTGTTTAATCCCATCTCTCTGGCCAGAATAAAGTTTCACTGTGCCCCACTTAGAGTATTGCGGGCCCTGAGTTGACCGCTCCGGCCAAGTCCTGTCAGACACACGCCCTCCTGCACCCCCACACCTGGCCAGTGGGAACCGCGGGCGTCTGGGTCCGTGCCTGTCAAATCCATTTCCCCAGAAACCCTTGTTTCTGCCTTGAGGGCCGAGCCCATCCTTTCTTTGCCGCTATATCCTCTTATTCACAATTTTTTTAATCAGAAAAATATCTTGAGAGAAATTCTTATTAAAATAAAATAAATGTCTATTTATTGTGCAACTCACAATTAATAATAAAATCAACTTGAACATAGTTTAGTAATTTAATTTTATCAATTCTATTGTGCAAGTAATTGTAAAAATATTATTAAAATATAGAATTAATATTTAAAGTACAATGTTAATCATGCAACTAAATATTTAAATATCAAATACATCAACGAAGCCTTTTAATTCATAATTTGGAATAAATAATTAATTAAATCCAAATATTCTATAATTAGAATTTTTAATTAAGTCTCTTTATTAAACATAGGTATTTAATTAATTCCCATTAATTAAATACTCTCATGTTTAATATCTAATAAATCATCATAAATACATGCATAATTATTTACTAACAATAATTATCCCCAATAATAATTAATTCTCATAAACGAAAGATGCACATCAACCAACTATAAACACACACAATGAATTATCACCCAAAATGCAAGCAATTGAAAACTGACTAACTCCGAAAGACTAATCAAAAGCATAATTAACCAAATAAAAAGGGTCAACAAATTTACGCCACCTTGATGAATTCGGGATGGGAAGTCAATCTGATACTTACCCAATCATTGGAAAATATAGGCTTAGGATAAGGTTTTGGGTCTGACTATTAACTCCCCTGTTTTACCATTGAGATACTACGATAGAGCACTCTCACTCCTGCCAATTCAGGGAAGATGTTGCCTGATACCTATAAACCTGTCATCACAAGAGAAAGCATGTACATCCAATATATATAACAAACTATGGTAGGGATCGGTCGATCGTGTGGATCTCCCAATGCAGGTAACTACGTCTCTGTCCTCTACCACATCAAGCACATGAAACAAAAATATAAAACATACACACCAACCATACACATGCAAGTATGGGGTCAATAATATCATCATAAATATAAATAGAATCAATTTATGCACATAATCATTATCATCTAACCAACATGATATATTTTAAATCAATTTTCTAAATCATCAATAAATATTGGCTCAACATAAAATATCACCAAAGATCTGAAAAATACATGAGAAGTTGTCTAAAAGGGTTTGAATTCATAACATACATGGTAGAAAATGGGTGGGTGTTACAATATGTTTCAGTTTTCATATGATGATATGGATGCTCTATTATGTAGTGAA
Organism: Thuja plicata; assembly: GCA_018584345.1. Lineage (NCBI taxonomy): Eukaryota > Viridiplantae > Streptophyta > Pinopsida > Cupressales > Cupressaceae > Thuja > Thuja plicata. The sequence goes on from MU225240.1 coordinate 6,832,238, forward strand.
ATTATGATGTTGCAAGTTTTATGCTTATGTTCTCTTTATGTTCTTCAATGTTATCTAATATTGCATGGATATGTCAATACTACGAGATCAATGTTTATGTTTTCTCTATGCAGTATGATGGATGAGTACTTACATGTTTTATGTTTAATTGAGGTACTAACTGTAGACACCCCAAAATGGACAGACTTGCGATCATACAATAACTCACTAATTTTCCTCTATTAATTAATGATTTTTAATTGTTAATTAATCATCTTATTTCATCTAAATCCAATTATCTAATCATTCAATCATTTCCTCAAAATTAATTAATAAACCTTAATAATTAATCTTTATTAATTAATTAAATTCAATTTCCTAAAGTTTAAAATCAGATATTTAAACTTATTAATTTATTCTTCTAATTAAATTAATTTAATTTCATTCAAATATTCAATTTTAAATCAAAATAGAATTGAATAATCCCATGTTTAAGTATTTTAATTTCTAAAATTAAATAAATACTCAAATAAATCAACTCTTTAGTTCCAAGAGGTAACTCTCTTCAGTTCCAAGAGGTAACTCCAATTCAACTCTTTAGTTGCAAGAGGTGACTCCAAACCTTTTCTTCAGTTCTAAAGTGCAACTCACAATCAACTTTTCAATTAACTGGACTATCCCCTCTTTTCTTCAGTTATAGAGGTGGAGTTTACTGATTGATTCTCTAGTTCCTTTTGATCTCAACCATTCATCCTCCAATTTATGGGATTGATCTCACATATCCAAATCATTTCTATATTCTATATAATCAACCCTTCTCAACCATTATATTTGAAGGATCTTGGATTTCAAGTTTTGTGCATAATTACTCTATAGGATTCTTGTACGAGGCATCAAGTGAAATCAGTATCACATTGATCTCATTTTCTCAACACTCCCAAGTCACAGATGCTGTCAATACCAATATTGAGCACCATTCATACAATGTTTCAGAAGGAGTAGAGAGAAGCAATAGAAGATTCAACAATTGTGGTTTGAATTCATTTGTTTTCCTCTATCTTGTTTGTTATTTTATTTTCCATAGATTTGTTCTTAGTAATTTTGATTGCTTTCCCCCATTGCAAATCAGTGCTACTAACCCTTGTTTGAGTGTGCAGGATTGCATCTATATATTTTGGTGAACTTGACCTGAATCAAACAACCCGATAATTGCTTGCAAACGACAAACAAAATTTCCCGGACTCAGCCGTACGACTGCAATCTCATTTTTAATTTTTTTTTCAATAAATTCTATAATTTCGCTTGACGAAAGATTGCTGCAATTAACGAAAGTTTACCGCAATCGCCTGGTTTATTACTACAATTGGTTTGTTATTTCACAATTGCTTATTTTATTTCACAATCGACTTCTGTCATTTTCTAGTCTCTGGTTTAGGTACTGTTTCGCAATTGACATACAAATTTCACAATCGCTAGAGTTATTTCGCAATTACAAGGATAATTCCGCAATCGCCAACACTATTTCACAATCGACAGACTTGTTTCGCAATTGCCAACATTGTGCCACATCTGACAGAAGAATTTCATAATTGACAAATTTGTTTTGCAATTGCCAACATTATGCCACATCTGATAGAAGAATTTTGCAATTGCAAATCCTATTTCACAACTGCCAAAATTATTTTGCAATTGCTCTGTTTCATCATTTTGTTAACCAGATCTAATTTTTTCTCGATTTCTGTCTAGGAATGAACAATGACATATCAAAAAAAGATAATCAGACGCACCCCATGGGTTTAGGGCATGAAAAATATCCATAAGAAGAGTCTCTCATTACTACACACAATAAAATGTAACCTTGGCAATCGTAGCTGAAGATCAAAGTGAATCCTTCAATAGGTATATTGATTCTCTTAAGCGTTTTGTAGCCAAATACAAAGTTACCATGAGCCTTAATGGTCTTAATAATCCAAGTGTTTTTGAATATTATTCATTTTGATCGTAGGACTTTTTGATACTAACATTTCTTGATAGCTTGTGGCATTGAAATAATTTAAGTTTACCAAATCTAAAATTGATTCATTTGTCCTTTTTGGTGCTTAAAAAAACATTGTATGCCCAAACAACACAATCTCATGTTTTGATTTGGTGCTTAAAATTGACGTGGTGGTTAATAATTGGACAAGGCAAAGAATCTTTGAATTTGGTGCATTTAAGACTGAACAAGCTATCATCATTTGGTTTGGGCTTAAAATTAAACTCGCGTGCATGTATGGATGATAGCTTTGTTCACACTTGATATTTTGGTGCTTAAATGATTAACCCTGTGTCTTGAGTCTTTGGTGCACTTTCACAATCTGTTACAAAAACAACCTTTACACTTTTTAGAGAGGCCTGTCTAGGGAAAGTGCTTCTTCCTCAGAGGACTACCTTAAATCGGTAATTCTTCCAATCGGTATATAAATAAGATGTGGACCAAATCTCTATCTTATATCTAGCCAAGATTGGGCGAGGTGTGTTGATGATAGCCTAGATCAGGTGAAGTATCCCTAAGTAGCCAACATGGTCAATTAGGCTCTTAAGTGAGTCACACACGTACAAACCAATTGGATAGACTCCATGTACCTTACTACAACCTGGTTAATTAGAGACCTATCCATTTCACCTCTAAACAAGTGTCTTATTATAGTACAAGGGGTTGCAGAATCCCCCCCTCAATATTCAAAACATATGTATTCTAGGATAGTGTTGATGAAAGAGATATTCATTAGCACAACAACAATATTTGGGAAAGGCAAAAACATGGGAACCTACGTCATGGATCTTCATGTCTTAGTAGCATGACAATTGCCATGTGAGCTGACAAACATCAAAAGCATTGGGCCTATAATATTGCATCTTGAGGCCAAATTGACCATAGATTAATCAGACTATCTCTGTTTTGACCACATAAAAACATTGCAACTTGGAAAAGTTGTAGAGCATACACTTTTTATTCTTGGATCTTCAAAACACTGTGTCTTTTATGCTTGCTTGTGTGATCAGTTCTCAAAATGCAAAACCGACATATCATACTATCAAAATGAGTCAAACATGTTCAAAGTCTAGGGTGTCAAACAAAGTCTATTCTAGAATCAAATCACTATTCCATAAGATCATTTTATCTGATAGATTCCCAAACTGTAATCATTTTTCAAGACTGTTGCATGTTTCCACAATTGACGGAAGTTTTCTGCAATTGACGGAAGATTACCGCAAATGATCCTTTTATTGCCACCCTTTATTGCCGCAATCGCTAAGCGTTTACAAAAATTTACTTTGCATTCTACCACAATTGACAAAATTTTGCAGTAATTGACCTATAGACACATGCTTTCATTCTACTAGGATAAATTGGATTCCTCTATCATAACTCTGCATTTTGATAAGTCTAAAACCTTGGAAAAGATTCCCCGTTTCATGTGAAGGTAAGTGCACACATATAAGGAAATAAAGAAGAATTAGTGTGAATCTCAAAACATCTAGGATCATCCATCTTTTTTGGTTCTACTCTTTTTTACCATTGATAATTCAAAAGTTTAGATTTAGACTATCTTGATCCCATTATCTTCATCAATCATTATCAATGGCTTTGACTCATCTCAGGAAAGATTCAAAATCAATATCTTACATCACCAATCTCTGAGATCAAGAGAAACTAAAATTTGTTCTTAGAATTACCCTTGTCAGAAAAGGTACTTGGAATCTCCTTGAGAGATTATCCCTTTTGTTTTCTTTATATCACTCATTTTAGTTTATAACCTTGGAAAAGATTCCCCGTTTCATGTGAAAGGTAAGTGCACACATCTAAGGAAATAAAGAAGAATTAGTGTGAATCTCAAAACATCTAGGATCATTTCTCTTTTTTGGTTCAACTATTGTTTACCATTGATAATTCAAAAGTTTAGATTTAAACTATCTCGATCCCATTATCTTCATCAATCTTAATCAATGACTTTGTCTCCTCTAAGGCAAGAGTCAAAATCAATATCTTACATCACCAATCTCTAAGATCAAGAGAAACTAAATTTTTTTCTTAGAATTACCTTTGTCAAAATAGGTACTTGGAATCTCCTTGAGAGATTATCCCTTTTATTTGCTTTATATCACTCATTTTAGTTTAAAGCTTGGATAACACCATGTCTTTCACACCTTATGGAGGACCTTATAATAGGTCAAAGGATAGATCCCAACCAGATGAATCCTACATTAACCAGTTTCCCCTATGGGAAATAGAGCAAGAGGATGACCCATTCAAAAACACTGATGCCACTCTATACATTGAGAATGCATGTACAATTCCTCACAGTTCCCATAGACCAATTATATTCCAAGACATCACAGAGGAAGAGCTTAAAGACATAGAGAAAGATGATTACTCTGCGCAAGTGGTTGATGCTATTGTGGAAAGAAACCCTGTAAGATTTCTAGCTATATTGATAAAAAGGGAGTCAAGCTCACCACTGAATTCAATGTATCAACAATATGGCCTAAAAACCCACTAGCAGGACAAAGAACAACTCAAAACTCTCAAATGAAACGTGTAGTGTCTCAAGTCTTGTCTCTGCCATCATCAACAACCATGAAATCAACACAGACTATGTCTACCCAAACTAGCAAAGACAATCAAGCTAGTACATCATCCACCCAAAACATGATGGGCTCCCAACTGAGTGCACCCCTAGTTACCAGTTCATCTCAAGCATCTATCTCATGGCCTTTCACATCAAGCGCTCAAGCTATATCATCAATTTCCCAAAAAAGCAATAACCCATTTGCAACTACTCAGACATTGTAGTCTATCCCTATTAGATTTGAACTTAATACTTCCCAACCACATAGATCAATCTCTGTAGTGCCAATATTCAGTCAACGTATGCCAAAGGCTACACCTTTATTCCAACAGGGATCCCAATAACAACAACAACAACAATAACCTTGACCAATCAAATGCCCCAATATCAAAATCACACACTGGGAAATCAATACAAAATCCCAAGGAGATCATATGTCCCGATACAAGGAGCTTAAAGGCAAAGCCTTATACCAACCATGGCACAAAGATTCAATTCCGTGAATGTTCCTCAATCTCCAACAGACATGCTGATACAACAAGTGCAAAATATGCGAATGCAAATTATGGACATACAAAATCAAGGACAAACCAATTCTTACACAGCAGAGGACTTATACCCATACCCATTTGATCACTCGTTGCACATGTTGCCATTTCCCACACACTTTTTGGTGCCTAAATTTGACAAATACCGAGGCAATACCAACCCGATAGAGCATATCAAGGAATTATTTGCTAGCTGCATTGAAGTTGTACATGATGAAACTTACCTAATGCAACTGTTTCTGCAAAGTCTTGCCAAACCAGAAATGAAATGGTTCTCACACTTACCCCATGGAATTTAGTCTTGGAGAGTGTTGAACATTGTTTTTACACAAGTCAATTGCTAGGATTTTGAGATTCCATTTCCTCTCTTGAAAGAATAATGAAGTTATTGCCAAGGTTCTCTGTGGTCATGGTACAACCTACTCGGTAAACTCAGTTGAAGATAAATGTGAATGTTCACAAGGAGGCCTTTGCTGGTACTTTCAAGATGTCAAACCGCAAAAAAAATTTAGTACTTGTTTTTGTATTTTCCAATTTATCAATGCATGTCGCTTACTAATGATACAAATATATGTTGAAACCTACGATGATTATCTATTTATCCATATCGTCAAAGAAGATCAAAATATTTGGGTAACAAGAGTTTAAACAAATTTGCTGAAAATAAAATCTTAACAGACATAAACCATCATCGAACCTCCCTTGAAAATTAAATGATAGAAAAATGGAAACCCAATGAAGATGAATCAGACTATGTCGTGATTCTATACCCAATAGATGTAATTGTTTGGAGAGAAATGTATCAAGATGCAAGATTTTCAAAATCTATTAAAATAATGAAGCCACAAGTATGTGCACACACATGAGATAGATTTATCATTGAACCAACAAAATTATCTTTCCCAATCATTCGTCACAACAAGATTGATGAACAACAACAAACTCAAATTTAATCAATTGTAGATCCAAAACACAATAAACCCAATTGGCTCTTTGAAAGAAATGAATGAGCAAACACACATTCATAAAATTCCCATAGACAACAAAAAATAATCACACACTGAATGAAGCACCAATTTTATCTCTTTATTGCATCAAAGATCTAACCATATTACATTATTTTGATTACAATATATAGTGCTTTGATCTACAAAATATGAACCCCAAAACTAGGGCTTCAATAACTCAAAAAATGACAAAAACAAATCTAAATCTAAAGCTCGTTAAAGAAAACTACTACTAACCTGATGCTAAATAGTTTACATGGATCCTTGATCCGTTTACATTCAAGTTGCACATGAATTTAGGGTGAAACTCGCTTAGAAAGAAGAGAAAAAGGAACTGGATATCCATCATTTCTAACTGCAGTCTTCCTTTTGATGTCCAAGTTCTCCCTTCAAATCTTCATTTGGAGTTCCCCATGCGGTGAAGACAGATAAAAGACCTTTATTCATGCAAAAATGAACCCTAGTTGTTGATCAATATGATCTTGAACTCTGATTTCACAGAAAAATATCTCATGCCAGAATGGCCTAGAATTCAGACCCCAACCTTTGCTCTGAATTTTGACAGAGGCAAAATTCACTAAGTATGAAAATAAATTTTTGGGTCCTCCAAATTTTTGGACTTTCAGAGGCTGAAAGGCCAAAAACTAGTCGTTGCAAAATGGCTAAGTATGGAAAATTTCTATTCCAAAAATTTGGCTAAGTCCCCCAGTGGGCAGTCACTATGGGAGTATTTCTGGATGAGCTTCCCACAACCTTTGCACTATATCTTGTACCTCCTCATAGTCTACTTCTTGTTCTTGCACTTCACGAAGGTGTTGTTCTTATTTCTCCCCAAAGGTGGTCAACTCTGAAGCGAAGAAAATTATTTCTTCCTCATGTTCTGCCATTTTCTATATATCTTCTTTGAAGTAAAAGAGTTGATGAAGATCTTTCATGCTATCCCCTACTAGGATGCCCTTGAATTGTTATATAATTTCTTTGGCCGGGCATAGAATATGGTGTTCTTCATCCTTGTACAATTCCAAGTCAATACCCGTGAAGAAGTTTTCTATCTGTTCTACCCACATCATGACTCCCTCATGCCTTTGGCATATGCGGTTTAAGCATTTCTCGTAGACCTTAAACATTTTGTCTATACTCTTGATCTATGTGCCAAAATTGTCTAACTCTACACCTTCGTATGCCTTTACCAAAATTTGAAAGCATTTCTTCCTAATTATATTTAGGTCCCGTAGCACGACCTTCCATCTGGTCAGTTTTAATTCTAACCCCGTGTCACTTTCTATCATATCCACCAATCTGGTGGCTTCTATAAGGATAGCCTTGAATGACCTAAAAATTGCCTTAATAATCCATTCTCCAAATTGTTCAAAATCATTCTTCCAGTCGGTGCATGCTTGTAGGAAAGAATGATTCATGACTTCCAGCAATTCTGGAGCAACTTTCTTCTCAAGGGCGGCCTGTAATGAGGCTTCCGGGAAACTTGGGTCACTAGGACCCACCATCTTGTGAATGAATTTCTTTAGAGCCTCATTTTTTTCAGTTAGTGAATTGATTTTATCCTCATCCTTGTCCATGAAACCCAAATCATGTTTGAGTCCCAGAGCTACGAGAGTTTTACTCCCTTCCCTTGTAGGCTCCCCCAAATCAACCTCTTCAAAAGTGTAGTCTACTAGGGTTACCTATGCCTGGGTGATGCTAATGGTGGGAACTACTACCTGTACTTTCTAGTGACCCTTTGTGTCATAAGCGACATAGGATATGGTCGTTGTTGGAACACTAGGTTCAACTTGATGGAATGCTTGGACTAGGAAGGACATTGCTGCTTCTTCTTCTTCTTCTTCTTCTTCTTCTTCTTGGTTTAGTAAAGACGGCGACAGGATAGGCTCATAAGGGGCAATATGAAATACTAGAGAAATACCTTGTTAATCTTGGGTTACCCTCTCCTCCTATATTTCCTCTTCTTCATCTCCTTTCCCTTCTTCATCTCCTTCCTCTTCTTCTTTGTCTTCTCCTTCTTCATCCTTTTCTTCTCCTTCTCACTCCTTATCCTCTCCTTCTTCCTCCTTATCCTCTCCTTCTTCCTTCTCCTCATCATTCTTTTTTCCCTCTTCTTCTATGGCATCTTTCTCCTTTTCCTTTTCTCTATCTTCATCCTCCAAGGATCTGGCTAATATTTTGGCCCTAAGACCCGTTATTGACTCTAGTGTTGTCTGAAGAGGAGGCATTTTTACCGTACCCAGTGGTACTCAGGGAGTCAGGTTGGAGAAATATAGTGGAGATGAAGGTGGTGGGGTAGGAGCTTGTAAAGAAGGTGGAGGAGTGGGAGCAGGAATTGGAAGAGAAGGTGGAGGAGTGGGAGTAGGATTCAGAAGAGAAGGTGGATGAGTGGGAGTAGGAATTGGAAGAGAAGGCGATGGAGTGGGAACAAGAGTTAAAAGTGTTAGAATAACTGAGAGGGGGGGGGGTGAATCAGTGGCCTCAAAAATATTCCAATAAATCAACCCAAAAACTTAGTACCACAATAGTAAGCCTCTATTTATCTTCAATCCTACAAGATGAATGCCTTGAAATAATCTTAACAAATAACTACTGCTCGGAGTTCACTGTTAAACCTTATTCTTACTGTTTACCAATTAGCATTTTTTCATTTACCGAAATATAGTAAATAACTTAGTGTATATCGATCAATCTAGATTAGTTATGTGTAATGCAAAACACTAAAGTAATGACTCATAAACACATTGACACATGGATTTTAACGTGGAAACCCTATTAAGGGAAAAACCACTTGGGACCGGTAACCCAAAATTTTCACTCTTCTGAAGTAAGATCGGTGAAGAGCCAACCCTGTTAAAGGTTACAAACAAATTGTTAGGTGTGACCTTGTTAGAGGATTTAAATAGAATAGTTTGTCACTTGATATCAACATCTCTATGCTACCTTTTATAACCAAACCCAGTGTAGTTTGTCAAATGGTATCTAGCATCTCATGCTATCTTCATGATCAAAAATTTTGATACTCCTTGGGATGTATCTCAAGATAGAAAGGATTGTTAGGTCCTTCTCGGTTAAGAGACTTTATGATTCAATGATTAAATTGAAACAATAAATGATCTATTCACATAGATAACTATACTTTGCAGATTTTTAGATCTATTGTAAGCTCATAATACCTTTCTGATCAATGTATCTTTTCAATAGCTTTGCTCCACTTCTTTTTGCTCGGTGATGCTGTGCTTCTCTATTGCTTGGTGTCCACAAAATTAGCTCTGTTCTTCAGCTTGATTGATCAGGTCTGATTGAAGACTTCTTTCTTCATCAGTTTCTCTTCAACATCTTCTTTCTCTATTCACCCCTTATTCATAATGAATTAGTTTGTCTCTTTATAGACACAATTTCATCATTTCTCATTTCTTGACTTTCTTGTTCTTGGCGTGATCCACAATTTTAGCCAATCTTGATTTAAAGCTTTACTTCAATTTTATCCCATAGATTTCTCTTTGACAACTAGAATAAAACAACTTTAAAATTCTCACTTATCTCTGGCTTTAACTTGTCGATGAAAACAATATTAAAAACCATTTAACTCCTTTATCTCTTGCTAGCTAAGTCTTTTGTCATTTCTGAACTTCAATTCCTTTTGGTGTTTTAACTCTTTGTTAGCTTTAGTCAACACTTCAGTTCTCCTTGGGCATCTCCTTTGGGGTTGTCTGTCCGTTGGGCATAACTGTGAAGTTCTTCTCATCGGTAACGTTTGTGATTTTATTCGTCAGTATTGCTTGTTGGTTTTCTTGCTGGAGAAACATTGTGACTTTCCTCTTGGGTTTCTCTATCCGTCAGGGTGCACTACCCATTGGTGTTTGTAGTTACTTAGTGAATACTGATCTTTTATGCATTACTGAAAGAATAACCTTTATATTTCTAATTCTCTGAAGTCTTTGACACTTTGAGTATAACCAATCAGATTATATTAAGTTGACATCAATGACAATACAATACATTAACTGATTTAATGTCTTGCATTAACTTTCAGTAGCTTGGTGATTATCAACTTAACATCTTCAAACATTCAATTAGTTACAGTTCATCAATCTCTCCCTTTTGCATTGATGGAAACACACTACATTATCAAACTATATTATTACTAATACAATATGAAATATATAATTTTTACTTCATCAATCTACTAATCTTATTTTTCTATAACCAATACAAATATCTGGCTCTCGGTAAGCTCATATAACTTAGATTTGTTTCTGGCAGAGTGTCTCTCTTCAATCTTTAATCCCTCCACTGGATAGATGTAGCAAATTTTGATTCTTTCTTTGATGTTGTCTCTCCCTTTGACTGTTCCTCTCCTTGATCATCTCTATTTCTTTTGACAGCAATAAGTCATCTCTCCCTTTTGATACTTCTCTCCCTTAGGATATCTTCTCTCCCTTTGATAAATATTTCATATGTAATCTCTCCCTTTGGATAATTATTAACTATCCCTTTGAATTCTTAGGAACTTCTCTCCCTTTGAAAACAATGCCAAAGTTATATCCTTTCACCTTTTTATAATATACTCCTTGAATTTTCCTATCCATCAGCAATACAATGACTCTGGTTTTCGGTGCAGATATGTACCTTGCTGTGTACTAATGTATTTTTGTAGTCCATCTCTTTTCTTGCATCAAAATAAATGATCTTCTGATTATGTGTAGGCTGATGTAGCCTCCTAGTTAGTTTACTAACCGATAGACAAGTGTCAGACCCCTAGTATGTTCCTCAGGTACTCAAATGTATCTTTTGGCAATGACTTTGTAAATATGTGAGCTAATTGTTCCTTTGATTGAATATATTCCAGTATCACCTCTTTCTCTTGCACTTGTTCTATTAAGTAATGATACTTGATTGCAATATGCTTAGTCTTAGCATGCATGACTAGATTCTTAGAAATGTTAATTGCACTGGTATTATCACAATAGATAATCACTGGTTCAATAATTTTCATATGAATACCTTCCAACAATTGTTTGATCCATGCAATATTAGAGTAGTTTGCAGTAGCAACTACATATTCTTCTTCTGCGATAGACTGTGAGATGCATCCTTGCTTCTTGCTGATCTACATGACAAGTCTGTTACCCATGAAGAATAATCCTCCAGTTGTGCTCTTTTGGTCATCTAAGTTTCAAGCCCAATCAACATCTGTATATACTTGAAGCTCAAATTTTCCATCTCTTTTACACCATAATCCATAGTCCTTGGTGTTCTTTAGATATCTCAGAATTCTCTTGACAACAATCATGTGTGATTCTTTGGGATTAGCAGAGAATCTTACAAATATTCCAACTACATATGCTATATCTGGTCTAGTATGAACAACATACATTAGTTTTCCAATCATTGATCTATACAAGGTTTGATTTACCTCTTTTAATTTGTCTTCTTTTGTTGGCTTACATCCGGTTTCCACATGTGTTCCAACTGGCTTGGAATCTTCCATTTTGAATATCTTCAACACTTCCTTGATGTATTTGGACTAAGTGATATATATGCATGCATCTTGTTGAAGAATCTGTAGACCAAGAAAGAATTTGATCTCCCCAAACATAGACATTTCAAACTCTTTGCTCATTTCATTAGCAAAGGATTTACATAACATATCATTACCCCCAAATATAATATCGTCAACAAATATTTCAACAATCAGAATATTACCATCAATATCTTCTTTTAAGTACAGATTACTATTTTCACTTGTTCTTAAAAATTCAATGCTTATGAGATAGGAGTGAAGCCTTTCATACCAGGCTCTAGGTGCTTGTTTCAATCCATACAAGGCTTTATGTAGTCTACATACCATGTTTCCCTTGTCTGGATCATCAAACCCTTTTGGTTGTTCAATGTATACCTCTTCTTCCAGTATTCTATTTAGGAATGCAGATTTAACATCCATCTAGTATACTTTGAATCCTTTGAATGCAGCATAAGCAAGTAAAATTCTTACTCCTTCTAGTCTAGCAACGGGTGAAAAGGTTTCTCCATAATCAATACCTTCTTCTTGTGCATACCCATTGCATACTAACCTTTCTTTATTCCTTGTGACTTCTCCATTCTTATTAAGCTTGTTTCTGAATATCCATTTGGTACCGATGAAATTATTGTCATATGGTCTCGGTAATAGTGTCCATGTCTTGTTCTTCTCAATATGTTCTATCTCCTCATTCATAACACTTACCCATTCTTCATTTTCAAGTGCAGTATTAACAGATTTAGGCTCAAAATCACAAATTAAACATCTAGTGTTCAGTGACTTGCTTCTTGTTCTCATTCCAGCCTTCTTGTCTCCTATGATCTAATTCTATGGATGATGTCTTATGAAATACTTGGAAAGTTTCAGTTTAGCTCTTTGTCCATCATTCTGATCATCATGTTGACCTTTATTCTGATCTCCATCGCTTGGAACATCATTTTGAGGATTTTCCTAATCTTTAGTAATTACACCCTGATGCTCGGGTGCAATATTTTGTTGCTCGGGAGTGATACACTGTTGCTTGGGTAGAGTGTCAGGTTATTTTGTGTAAGAAAACTTTTTGTAGTCTTCTAGCTCTTTTATGGTTTCCTCGTCATTTTTCTTTTCATATTCATCTATTCTGACATTTTCACTTTTAATGATTTTGTTAGAGGACTTGTTAAGACATTTATAAGCCTTGCTCTTGGTGGAATACCCTAGAAAGATACCTTAATTGCTTTTGGAGTCAACCTTTCCATTTCTATCATCTTTCAAAATATAACATTAACTACCTCTTTTATTTTGCAGCTATACTAAGTGATATTTTCTCCTTCTCTCATTCTTAGGTCATGAAGTTTACCTCTTAGGCTCTCTACCTTAGCTCTTAGTACATTAGCACCTCCTCCATGTACCAACTTCAATTTATCCCACATTTTCTTAGCAAAGGTGCACTTTTTAACATCTTCAAATTCAACATTGGAGAGAGAAGAAGCAAGTTCTATCATCATGCAATTATGCTCATGCTTTTCTCTTAATTGTTCAAGTATGTGAGGTCCTGTAGGCAACCAAAATTCTGCTTTTCCATGATACAAATTTTTCCTTGTTCAACTTGAGCACATCTTGTTTGATTATCTTGTGATATTTTTCTTAGGTCTTGAAACCTTCCTTCTAAGAACACAAGCTCTAATACCAATTGTTAGAATAACTGAGGGGGGGGGGAATCAGTGGCCTCAAAAATATTCCAATAAATCAACCCAAAAACTTAGTGTCACAATATTAAGCCTCTATTTATATCCAGTCCTAAAAAATGAATGCCTTGAAATAATCTTAACAAATAACTATGGCTCAGAGTTCACTGTTAAACCTTATTCTTACTGTTTACTGATTAGCAGTCTTTCATTTACTGAAATATAGTAAATAACTTAGTGTAACCGATCAATCCAGATTAGTTATGTGTAATTCAAAACACTAAAGTAATGACTCATAAACAAATTAACACATGGATTTATAATGTGGAAACTGTGTTAAGGGAAAAACCACTTGGGACCGGTAACCCAAAATTTTCTCTTCTGAAGTGAGCTTGGTGAAAAGTCAACCCTGTTAAAGGTTACAAACACATTGTTAGGTGTGACCTTGTTAGAGGATTTAAGTAGAATAGTTTGTCACTTGATATCGGGCATCTCTATGCTACCTTTTATGACCAAACCTAGTGTAGTTTGTCAAATGGTATCTGAAACCTCATGCTATCTTCATGATCAAACTTTTTGATACTCCTTAGGATTTATCTCAATATAGAAAAGATTGTTAAGTCCTACTCAGTTAAGAGACTTTCTGATTCAATGGTTAAACTAAAATAGTAAATGATATGTTCACATATACAACTATACTTTGTAGATTTTTAGATCTATTGTAAGCTCATAATACCTTTATGATCAATGTATCTTTTCAATATTATTGCTCCACTTCTTTTTTCTCAGTGATGTTGTGCTTCTTTGTTGCTCGGTGTCTGCAGAATTAGCTCTGTTCTTCAGCTTGATTGATCAGGTCCGATTGAAGACTTATTTCTTCATCAGTTTCTCTTCAACATCTTCTTTATCTATTCAACCCTTATTCATAATGAATTAACTTGTCTCTTTATAGACATGAGTTCACTGTTTCTCAGTTCTTGACTTTCTTGTTCTTGGCATTATCCGCAATTTTAGCCAATATTTCTTTAAAGCTTTACTCCAGTTATCCTATAGATTTCTCTTTGAAAACTAGAATAAAAAAACTTTAAATCTTTCACTTATCTCTGGCTTTAACTTGTCGATGAAAACAATATTAACAACCAGTTAAATCCTTCTTTAGCTCTTGCCAGCTAAGTCTTTTGTCATTTCTAAACTTTAGTTCCTTTCGGTGTTTTAACTCTTTGTTAGCTTCAGTCAAGTTCTCCTCGGGCATCTTCGTTAGGGTTGTCTATCTGCCGGGTATCACTGTGAAGTTCTGCTCGTTGGCAACGCTTGTGATTTTTCTCATCGATAACGCTTGTTAGGTTTCTTGCTTGGGAAATACTGTGACTTTACTCTAAGGTTTCTCTCTCTATCAAGGTGCACTACCCATCGGTGTTTGTAGTCACTTAGTGAATACTGATCTTTTATGCATTACTGAAAGAATATCCTTTATCTTTCTAATTCTTTGAAGTCTTTGAAACTTTGAGTATAACCAATTAGATTATATCAAGTTGACATCAATGACAATACAATACATTAACTGATTTAATGTCTTACATTAACTATTGGTAGCTTAGTGATCATCAACTTAACATCTTCAAATATTCAATGAGTTATATTTCATCAGGAAGAGAAGGTGGTGGAGTGGGAGCTACATCCTTTTCTATTTTCTTATCTTCTCCTACCTCCTTGGGTGACTGGTGCAGATCACCCTAGGGTTTTAGCTCCAAAACCCTAGCAGGTCCAAACCGAGTGATCAATGGAGCAGATCACAGTGAACGGTCAGTCTTTTAATAAACCTTAACAGTTCTTCACTCAGTCGCAAAGTCGCAGATGACCAGCAAAGAACAGAAAATAATGAATCACACAGTCACGAGCTAGCCAACAGTCAAGTTCCTAAGTGAGCGAGTGAGCGACAATGAGCTCATCGCACAGTCACAGGTGGTTAGCAGTTCAGAGAAGACAGTGCGCGACAACGCGACAACAAGGTATCGCATGCCCACGAGGTGATGGATGGTTAGTGAAAAACCGGTGTGACAAGGTGAAAACTAACTCATCGCACAGTTGGCAGTCTATCAGCAGTCAGTCTGAAAACGGCGCGACCATGTGATGACCCTCTATCGCACAGTCGCCGATCAACCGACGGTTAAGTTCTAAGAAGGGCGAGTGCATGACATCCATACATCGCGTACTCACTGATGAATCATCAGTGCGGTTCAAACCATTGCAGGAGCGCGACTACCATCTATCGCTCAGCTGCAGAGTAATCGGCAGCTCAGGTCAGAGGGTTGCGGGTACACGATGAGTGCTCATCGCTCAGTCACGAGGAAAAATGTCAGCTCGGTTCAAACAGTGCGGGAGCGCGACGAGCATTGTATCGCTCAGTCGCAGAGTAAAGGTCAGCTTGGGTAGAAGCATGGCGAGTGCGTGACATCAAGCCATCGCCAAGTCGCAGGATAAAGACATGTAGTGTGTTTGAGACTCGCGACAGTGCGACTAATGGATAGAGAAGTAAATATGTTGACTTTTCAACATCGCAGAGGAAATTAGAAAGGTCAGTGACACGGGAGAAAGACGTTGTCCACATTGATGGCCATGCAGAGGAAGATCTTGATGACAGGTACAGAAGGAATATGAGGAAGCCGAGGTAGTCAGAATCCTCAGGTGGTGAGGTAACCTAAAAACGGTTACAGAACAGGCTAAGTATAAAATGGAGGGAAAAACTGGGTTGTTGTGGTTGTTAAAGAAATTCGAGACAGAGCAGACTAGCAGAGGAGATTTGAATTGGCATTGTAAATTACTTCTGATTTTTAATAAAGAAGTGTTACTGGTGTGTTCTATGTAAAAACTTGTTTTTGTGTACAGACTTCTGTAGAATAGGATTTTAATTCCAATTTAGTTCAATGGATGCCTTTTGACTCTCATGATCAGGCTTATGGGATGTGACTGTCAAAAGGTATCCATTATGTATTATATTTCTGTTTCAATGTTTGTGTTGGAGAAGAGGCTAGTCCGAATTGTAGACAAGTCCTAGGCGAGCTTGGATGGTCCGGCTAGGGAGCTTGTAGTAGAGAGAGATAGAAGGAGAAGGTGCATGAATGACTGTATTCAGTCATGAATAGTGAGATACAGTGAAGAGTGAGACATTTTGGTGGGAAGGAAGCCTAGGAGAGAGGGAGAAAAGAAGTCCTTTTGATTAGGGTCTGAGATTAACCCTAAGAGACTCAAGTGTGAGTCTAGAGGATCCTGAAGTGAATAGGGTCCAAGGTAAGATTCCTAGAAGAGAGTAGGAGTCCAGGTTAGTAAGGTGACCTCCCCATCAGTGACTTCTCTAGAGTAATGTGTGAAACCTGGTCAATAAAGGATGTGGATACACCTTGGGTTCTTGTCTCCTTGTTTGCGTTTGTGTCCATTACTGTGAGTGGTACATCGACTGTGGGATTTTTGAACTAAGTTGGAGATGGGGTGAGGATAACCTGAGGGTTTACCGACACTTGTCCCCCTATAATAGCTTCCACTTTGGATGAAAGGAATCCTAGCCTTGGTCTTCAAAACCTTCAAGGTCCTCAAAATCAGACATGAGATACTCATCTAAACCAAGGACCTCCAGAGGATTTTACCATTCTCCCTGTGTCTCTATTCCTCCACGGGTAGGTGTGCCTTCACTGGGATCCCTTTTGCTTAACACAACTTTCCTAGATCTTGATCTTCTAACTAGAGGTATATCATCCTCATCAATTTTTTCCTCTTCTGGTTCCTCCTGCAGAGTTTCTAATTGTGGAGAGGTGGATGCTATCTTCCTGTTATATACTTTTTTCCTCTCTCCAATGGCAGTATTTATAATAGGATATTGAATGGAGGTAGTAGGAAGTTCTTGTTGGGCTATGTGTGATTGATCCATGGGTGGTGTTATAATACCAGTCATCTTACTCCTTGGAGGCTTATGTTTGGGATTGGAGCCATACACAACTAGATGCTCATGACCATAAACTGTTCCTAGCTTCTGTGATGGGGCCTTCTTAAACAGAGGCATTGCGGGATTTTCTCCGCATTTTCTATCTCCTTTTTTTGGCGAGTTTGGTTGTGGCTTCATGAGAATAGAATCAATTGGGAACATTTTATTAATCCACAATTTTGTGGTCTTGATTATGTGCCTTGCCTTGAAATCGATGCTATCATTTTCATCTTTATCTATTTTGACATTTAGAATCATCCTGATGTATATCTTGTCTTTATTGTACAAAGGATCTAACACATCTTCTGCATCTTTGTCCCATAATTTGGGGGGAATGTCAATCTCTAGGGCCACCTCTGCCAATGTCAAAGTCATCTTGTAATAGTCCCTTATCTTGGCCTCATAATCATCCACGCAATTGATCCAATGATCTTCTATATGTGGCTCATGAATGTAGTGTTTACCCATAATGTGGCTGTAAGTGCCTATGAGATCAAACCTGGTCTTGATAGGTGCATATAATTGTAGTGGGCACTCATCCCATTCAAATTCTAGATAATTTCATATCTTCATATCCCGTAGGGTATATGGGCCTATATATACAAGGAAGTCCCAACAATGCTTCTTCTTGCGCTTTATGTGCTCATATGTTTCTGCGACCTGTCTGGCCATTTCTATGGTGATCACCCAATCAAAAGGGTATCGAGGTAGCTTCTTGGGGCTGAGAGTGAATCCTACTACTCTAATGTACATGAATTTCCTGAATTGCAAGTAGAAAGCCCCTATTTCCCTAACCTTGGTGACAACCTCTTCTGATAGTCTTTTGGCATAATTACCCTCTTTTGAACGGATGATTGCAAAGATGAAAGCATCGTTCACTATCTTGTAGTTTGGACTTTTCTTTTCCATCTTTTCTTTCCTTTTCAAATGTGGGTAGACTATGAAAGGCCATGCATTTGGGTTGCTGAAGGCCCCCTATTTCACTAGTCCCAGGTATTCTTCCCTTGCTGCCAGCAAGTATACCATGTATGAGGTCATATAGAATTTTGGGTTATGACTTATTGAGATCATTTTTTCATCTAAGTTGTCACTTAGAATGGTTTCCCAGTCAAACCTGGCCTTTTACCCTTAGATTATCTTGATTAGTAGGATTATCCATTTTTCAAGCTAGATGGATTGAAGTAGTCCATACAGTCAGCTCAACATTGTAACGACCACTTAGATGTCATCTTTGAGGTACCCTCTCCTCAAGTATATCCTCTCAAGTTTGTTCTTGGACAGGGACTGGATCAAATATTCTTGCTTGGCAATTTCATAAGCATCCATAGTGTGTTCTGTAAACCATTTTAGGCCTTTGTTAATAGAGAAGTTGTAGAACCGATCGACCCCCTTTTGGAGATGCAATACATCTTCATTATTATTTGGTCTAAGATCCAAGACCATGTCTCCTTCTCTATTTTTGACCACCCTCTCATTAGTTATGTAATGGTGTGATAAGGTCAAGATCAGTTCTGAGGAAATAATTGGTACTAGGTGTACGACTTTGTTCTCTAAACCAGATAAGACCAAGGGGTGCAATCATACAACCTTTCTGCAGGCTTGAAACACCCAAACAAGAAATGATTCCAATCTATTTTTCCTATGTCTATTTTAGTGATATCTTGGTGGTGGTTTTCAATCTTGGATGGTGCATAGTACCCCTTGAAAAGGTACTTCATTGGTGATCCGATGCTCTTTTCTAACATTCCTATAAGAAAAACATGCAAACATCAAAATTTATTTAAAGGAAACTACTAAATAATAATGCAAAGCAAAACTACAACTCTAAAAACTAGGAGAAGTGGCTCAAAATTAGTCAGAAATGAAACTTGGTAGATTTTTGGCCATTTAGACGCGTGAACACCGAAAATAAGGTCATGGTGCGAAAGGCCAAAAAATGCAAAAAAATCTCATATGATGTTCTTTTGGACTTGCAGAGTGTGAAGGTGAAAAGGAATTTTGAAGTGTGAAAGGCCGAAGATTTTGGGATGCGACCTTATTTTTGGTGTATCAGACATTGGTGGTGTCAGGATCTATAAAATGCCACAATTTCAAAAGTTCAAAGTCCAAAGATTTGGACTTGGTAATTCTGTGCTCCAGGATATGATGCTAGGGTCCATTTTTGGCCTTTTGGAGGCCAAAAACCTGCGATTGTCGAGAGAGGAGAAAACCCTAAAAACCTAGAAAACTAAGAAACAAAAGGGTTGACAAAATGAAAAATGTGCCAAAAACCTAGAGCCAAGGATGTGGTGACCTAGGAGCAGTAAGGAGAAGAAAAAAACCTAAAGACTGATGACTGAACGGTGAAAGAAGGAAAAAAAAGGCATGCAAAATGAAAAATAACAACAAAAGAAATGAAGAAGACAAAGAGAAGAGGTGGAGAGGAGTCCAACCTACTAGGGACACAAAGATGAAGGAGAAGAGCTTTCATGACAAAGAACGAAACAACCACACAAGGAGACGAAGCAGTGAGGAAGGAAAAAAACTTGGACGCAAGGAAGAAGAATGAAGAAAAAGATGCGCAACATCACTTTTATAGCCCAAGGGTGACACCATATTTTTGTTGGAAATGAGATGAGTAACTGAGAGGGGAGGGGTGATTCAGTTACTACAAAAACAAATCCAAGTCCCTTAGATGTCTTAAACAAATTAGTCATTGTTGCTCGGTCAACATAGATATTTCACTGTCACTCAATTAACACAGCAAATCTTAGGATATTAACTATGATTATCTTTAGTAATTAATTGCAGTAACATAAACCATAAAGAATAAGAAATGTACATAGATAAAACCAAGATTTAACATGGAAACCCAATATGGGAAAAAAACTACCAATTGCAACTAGTTACTGATTTTTGCTCTTCTGAAGTGAGCCCTATTAGGAGCCAACCCTGTTAAAGGTTACAATAACACACTGTTAGGTGTGACCCTGTTAGAGGATTTAATCACCTTGTAAGGAGTTTCCTTGTCAGAGGTCTTCAAACACTTCAATATATAAATGTCACCTTGTGAGAGGATTTACAAAAGACTGTTAAGTCTACTTTGTTAAGAGATTTGAATCACTGCTACAATTGTTAGAAAGTAACAATGGATTGACTTGATTGTATATGAAACTATCTTTTCTGATTTAGATCTTTCTCTGTTTAAAAATTGGATCCTCACTGATCAAATTTTCTATTACATCTTTGTCTGGATGATATGTCTTCAATCAAAATCCCATCTAATTTTGCCTCTGCTCTTCATATCATGTTCATCCACTAATTCAATTACTGCACACACACTTCTCAAACCAAACTTGACCTTTTATAAATATATAATAGACCTTGTCAAGTCGGCCTCCATAACCTTCCAACTAAATAATAAAACTCAAATCTATCAGCCTCATATGCCCAATTAAACAAAAAATGTAATCATCTATTAGTCGGCTGACACTAATTGTTTAACTCGGTCAACACTAAAATTCTTCAATGCCTAACCAACACTGTAATGCCTGAGTGAACTCGGTCAACATTGAAATTCTTCAATACTCGACTGAGCTTGAAGAACACTAAGATCACTTGGCATACACTAACTATGCTCAGTTTGACTGTAGACATTTGTGTAACATCACTACAAAAGTGCATATACATGTGTAACATCAATGACAATACACAATTGAATAATTGTCATCAATAATCTCCCTCTTTGGCATTGATGGCAACACAACATGTCATAATACAAAGAATTTTAGAGAAATAGTAAGAAGAATCAAATTTTATTAATGTCTTTAGCTTCATTTTGATTCACATCCATAAGACTCCTTCTGTCAACAATAACTAAGATAAAATTCTCCCTCTTACATCTATCTCTGTCTCTGATAAAATTCCCCCTCTATCATCAATCTCTCCATCATTAATCTTTACTGTCATACAATATTCTCTCCCTCTTTCACTGATAATTATGACATCATTAATCTCTCCCTCTTTGACAACCAATTCCAAAGACACCAACATCAAGTTGTAATGTACCTGAATGTACTGATTCATATGCAATGAGCTCTGATAATCTGCATCAACATGTTTGATCTATTTTGTAGCTTGACTGATGCATCACTAAACTGTTCTTTAGTGAGCCTCAGTTAGGGGAATCACCGCTAGCTTTCCTCTGAGATATAGGAATGCATCCTTAGGTAAAGGCTTGGTGAATATGTCTGCAACTTTTTCTTTAGTATTCACATATTCCAACCTTACTTCTTTGTTTTGAACCAATTCTCTCAAGAAGTGATAATTTATTGCAATATGTTTGGTCTTTGTATGCATCACTGGGCTCTTTGAAATGTTAATAGAACTAGTGTTGTCACAGTAAATAATAAATGGTTCTTTGATTTATTCCTTCATACCTGACAATAGCTGTTTGAACCATATGATATTTGAACTATTGACTGCTATAGCAATATACTCTGCCTCTACTGTAGACTGAGAAATGTAGTTCTGTTTCTTACTAGTCCAGAAGACTAACCTATTTCCAAGAAATAATTCTCCACCACTTGTGCTTTTCTTGTTGTCAACACTTCCTACCCAACCAACATAAGTAAAAGTCCTTAAGTCAAAATTTCCTCCTTTCTTATACCATAACCCATAATCTTCAGTACCTTTAAGGTATCTCATAATCCTTTTGATAGCCATCTAATGATTTTCCCTAGGATTAGCTGAAAACCTTGCAACGATACCAACTGCTAATGCAATATCAGATCTGGTGTGAACAACATATTGTAGTTTTACAATCATGGACCTGTAGGTAGTCTGAATTACCTCCTTTGATTCATCATCCTTAGAAAAATTATGTCTAGTAGACATAGGTGTCCCAACTGGTCTGGAATCTTCCATTCCAAATTTATTTAGTATCTCTTATGTAGATACCATCCTTCATCTGTTGA
The DNA here is from genome assembly GCA_018584345.1 of Thuja plicata. Classification (NCBI taxonomy): domain Eukaryota; kingdom Viridiplantae; phylum Streptophyta; class Pinopsida; order Cupressales; family Cupressaceae; genus Thuja; species Thuja plicata. The sequence goes on from MU225240.1 coordinate 6,854,507, forward strand.
ACTTGTAAACCAACAAAGAATTTGTTTTCACCAAACATAGACATCTCAAATTCCTTACTCATAGCTACAGAGAATGATTTTCATAAATCATCATATCTAGTGATAATATATCATCAACAAATATCTCTTCTAATAGTATCTTGTCTTTAGGGCCTTCTTAGATTTACAAGATACTATTATCATTAGTTCTCTAAAATCCAATACTTACTAGATAACCATGCAGTATCTCATACCAGGATCTTGGGGCTTGTTTTAGTCCATACAAGGCTTTGTGCAGTTTGTAGACCATATTCCTCTTATTAGGATCTACAAAGCCTCTAGGTTTCTCAATATAGATTTCTTCTTCTAAGATTCCATTCAAGAATGCAGACAATACATTCATTTGATATACCTTGTATCCTTTATGTGCAACATATGCTAGAAGAGTTTTGACTCCTTCAAGTCTTGCAATAGGAGAAAAAGTCTCTCCATAATCAATACCCTCTTCTTGAGCATAGCCTTTACATACTAATCTAGCTTTATTTCTAGAAACTTCACCTTTTTCATTCATCTTGTTTCTAAAAACCCATTTAGTACCAATTGCATTCTTGTATTTAGGTCTAGGTACAAGAGTCCAGGTCTTTTTTTTTTTTATCTGCTCAATTTCTTCATTCATTGCTTCTATCAAAATTTCATCATTCAATGCATCATTGATAGATCTAGGTTCAATTTCACTAAGAAAACATGTACCTTTCATTTTGTTCCTTTTCATTATACCTTCTGTTTGATCTCCAATTATTTTCTCAGGTGCATGATGCCTTCTGACATATTTGGCAAGTATAGGATCCTTCCTTCTTGATTTTGGGCTTGCTCCACTATGTTCACCATGCTCAAATATTATATCTTATTCTTCTATCTGATGCTCAGGTTCCACTGTCTAAGACTCAGGTGTCATTGTCTGTGACTCAGATCCCTCTATCTGAGACTCGGTTCCCTCTGTCTGTGATTCAGTTTTCTTTGCTAGAAGCTTGGGTTGCACTGTTTGTAACACAATTTGTACTGATGAATTCAATGGTTGACAGGATTGCTGTCCAAAAACCATTGCTTGTGTCTTAGGTACAGTATCAGGTTCATAGTATACAAAGTTTATGTAGTCCTTAGGCTCTTTACGGGTTTGTTCTTCACATCTTTCTGAAAACTCATCAATCCTTACATGCACACTTTCTATGACTTTGTGAGTAGCAAGATTCAAACATTTATATGCTTTGCTTTTATAGGAGTATCCTAGGAATATGCCTTCATCTCCTTTTACATCAAATTTTCCATTTCTTGCTTCTTTTAAGATATAACATCTACTTCCAAATAATTTGAAATAATGAACATTAGGTTTATAGCCATACCATAATTCAAAAGGTGTCTTCTCAGTACCTTTCTTTAGTTGAACTCTGTTCAAGGTGTGAATTGCAGTGATGATGGTTTCCTTCTAGTATTTGGTAGAAACATTCTTTTCAATCATTAGGGTTCTTGCACAATCCATGATGGATATGTTTCTTCTTTCTGCTATTCCATTTTTCAGTGGTATACCAGGGGTAGATACTTGTCTTTTGATTCCTCTTTCATTGCAAAATTCATTGAATTCATTAGAAATAAATTCTCCTCCTCTATCATATCTTAGGCACTTTAGTTTCTTTCCTATTTCCTTTTCAACTCTAACAAGGCCATTTGAATTTATGAAAAGCTTCTAATTTTTCTCTAAGAAACATAACAGTCATCATTCTAGAATGATGATCAACAAATAGAATGAAGTACTTCTCTCCAGTGTAACTTGTTATTCCAATTGGTCCACATAGATCAATTTGTACCAATTCCAAGAATTCTTCAATATTATAGTTCTTTCTCTTGAAACTAGATTTTCTCATCTGCCCAATTTGACTTTGTTTGCATGTTTCTTATTCAAGTTTCTTTAAAATAGGAATACCTCTTACTATTTTGTTCTTTCTTATGTTAACCAGGTTATCAAAGTTCACATGACACAACCTTTTATTCCATAACCAGATTTCTTCTACTTGCGCAATAAAACATGAAATTTCATTGAGATCAAGATAAAATAGATTACCTTTTGTTTGTTTTCCAGTTCCAACTAGGTTTCCTTTACCATCCAGGAGCTTGGCCTTACCATTCATGAATTCTACCTTGAGACCAATGCTATTCAGTTATGCCACACTTAGTAGATTTATCCTTAGTCCTTCAACCCAATAAGTATTATCACATTTTATTCCTTCAGTTAGAGCAATACAACCTTTTCCCTTCACATAGAAAGGTTCATTATTCCCAAAATTGACACTCCCACCATCATAGTGCTCAAGAGTTTCAAATTTTGTTTTATCACCAGTCATGTGGTGAGAACAACCACTATTAATTATCCAAGCATCATTTTTTCTAATATGAGAGAATAGTGCAGTATTTTCACCCTCTTCATTATCCGACTCATCCTTAAAAGAAATGTAAACCATTTCATCTTCATCTTCATCACTGTCAAAATCTTTAGCAATATAATAAGATTTCTTACCTTTGTCCTTGTAGTTTTCGTAACTTTTGAAATCTTTCTTGCCTTTATATTTTTTTTAAATTTCTCTCATCTTTGTCATCTTTGTTAGGACACTTAGAAGCAATGTGACCAACTTCATTACATGAAAAGAAATGGTATTCTTCCTTTGTACTGCCCTTTTCCTTTTGCATCTCTCCTTACAAGTAGTGCTTCAATGATTTCCATATCTTCATCTTCAGATTCATCATTAATGTCACAATCATTCTATTTATTTTTAGAGTATCTATCCTTCTTTCCAAGGTTTAGTTTAGCTTTGAATGCAGACTCAAGATTGCTAGTGATAGGAGAATAATTGTCAAAATTATCCAGCTCAAATGAAGATAGCCTTCCAATTAATGCATCTAGAGATATATTATTACTGCACCTCATCTCTTGAATAACTGAAACTCTAATTGCATAGATAGGAAGGAAAGTTCTCAATACCTTACCAACCATTGTAGTATCTTTAATTGTTCTACTTGCTGCTCTGATGACACTTACACTTTTCTTGATTTTGTCATTGTATTTTGTAATGTTTTCTCTTTCTTTCATTTTCATCATATCAAACTGACCTCTGAGACTTTTTGCTTTGGCTCTCTTTACATTTGCATCTCCTCCATGAATATCACGTAGTTTTTTCCACATATCAAAGGTAGTAGTGCAGTCCTTGACTTCATCAAATTATGAGTAGCTGAGTGAAGAAGCTATATCAATAATCATTATATTACAATTCTTCCTATCCACCATCTATTCTATAGTTAAAGGTACCAGTGGTTCCACATATTTTTTATCCAGGAATTGCAGACCACTATCTCCAATAGTAGATAAATGTAGCTTCATCAACTCCTGACATGTCTGAAAGTTGTCTTTATTAAGCTTGGGGATCTCCCTTCTGTAAGACATCTCTGATCTTTAGCTTAGGCCTTTAAACCTTCCCTACAAGTGATTGATGCTCTGATAATTTTTTTTGGAAATGAGATGAGTAACTGAGAGGAGAGGGGTGAATCAGTTACTACAAAAACAAATCCAAGTCCCTTAGATGTCTTAAAAAAATTAGTCACTGTTACTCGGTCAACATAGATATTTCATTGTCACTCGGTTAACATAGAAAATATTAAGATATTAACTGTTATTATATTTAGTAATTAATTGCAATAACATAAAACATAAAGAAAATGAAATGTACACAGATAACACCAAGATTTAACGTGGAAACCCAATATGGGAAAAACCACCAATTGCAACTAGTTACTGATTTTCACTCTTCTGAAGTGAGCCCTGTTAGGAGCCAACCCTGTTAAAGGTTATAATAAAACATTGTTAGGTGTGACCATGTTAGAGGATTTAATCACCCTATAAGGAGTGGCCTTGTTAGAGGTCTTAAAACACTTCAATATAGAAATGTCACCTTGTGAGAGGATTTAGAAAAGACTGTTAAGTCTACTCTGTTAAGAGATTTGAATCACTGCTACAATTGTTAGAAAGTAACAATGGATCAACCTGATTGTATATGCAACTGTCTTTTCTAATTCAAATCTTTCTCTATTTGTAAACTGGATCCTCACTAATCAAATGTTCTATTGTAGCTATGTCTGGATGATCTATCTTCAATCAAAATCCCATCTGATTTTGCCTCCGCTCTTCATATCATGTTCATCCACTAATTCAATTACTTCACACACACTTCTCAAACCAAACTTGACCTTATATAAATATATAATAGACCTTGTCAAGTCGGCCTCCATAACCTTTCAACTAAATAATAAAACTCAAATTTGTTGGCCTCATATGCCCAATTAAACATAAAATGTAATCATCTGTTAGTCGGCTGAAACTAACTGTTTAACTTGGTCAACACTGAAATTCTTCAACACCCGACCAACACTGTAATGCCTGAGTGAACTCGGTCAACACTAAAATTCTTCAATACCCAACCGAGCTTGGATAACACTGAGATCACTTGGCATACACTAACTATTCTTAGTTTGACTGTAGACATTTGTGTAACATCACTACATAAGTGCATATACATGTGTAACATTAATGACAATACACAATTAAATAATTTTCATCAACACTCTTTCAAGCTTTGAGCATGTGAAAGCCCCAAAAAAGTAACACTCACCCCCTTTGGGTGTTTCTAAGATCGATATCCCAAAAGGTGTTGGATCAGGTTTTCGCACTTTCAGGCTTTCATACTTTCAGAGGTTGGATGATCTCGTCAGTTGGAAAGTCCAAAAGGGCTTAGCACTTTTGGGCTTTTGAGGGTCAGGTGACCTATTTAGTCTGTAAGTGTGAAATTTTAAAAAGGCTTTGCACTTTCTCAACATGAACCCTGTGAAAAAGTTCAAGGAACCAGAAAAGAAAGGGGGCGATAAGAAGAGAAAAAACAAAAAAGACGGGGGTCCCCATGGCCAAGGGCCAAAATGGGGTGTGTGTTGTGGACCCACAATAGGGAGAATTGGCCAAAATTTTTATTTCTCACTTCCATCAAAACATCGAACACAAGGTCAACATCAAGGAGCTTTGTGACATTAAGCAAAAAGATGGCAAAAGATGGAGAAACAACACAAATAGAATAACCTATGATGTGCCTGAACAAGACCTAATAGTCATGTTCATTGACAATTTGATCCCAGGCATGTCATTCATGAAAGAGCTCCAGCTCGCTCCAAAATTGAAACAACTCATAGAATAATAAGTTTGATGTGAGAAAAAATTGGTCAAGAGAGGAATCCTTTCCAATCCTACCCAAACAAACACCAACAAGAATGCAATGGATAAGGCCAAATGGTGGAATAAGAATAATAATATCACCGAGGATGGTATCATTGACGTTAAAACAATCAATTATGCTCAACCCAAGGTTTCATTACAAGGAGCACCCATGATGAATCAAAAACCCATGGTGCACACTCAACAAAAAAATACTCAAATTCAAACACTCACTTTCCAAGCAGCAATTATGTCCAACAAAAATCCCATCACACAACTCTGACAAAGGTTTCCTTTTCCTAAACACAAATACACACCATTAGGAGAGTCGATAGAATCAACACTGAAAAAGTTGATTCAAACTAATAATATCACTCTATAAAAAATTAGAGAGTATGAACATGGTGCTGTGAAACCCAAGTGGTGGAATGATAAGGATTTTTGTGAGTATCATTAGGTCAAAGGAAAAAAGACATAAAACTGCTACCGATTGAAAACTGTTATACAAGACCTACGCGACCAAGGGATAATTGATGTCACAAATACCTCGTCCAAGGGTAGAACATATCACACTATCTTCAATGATACATTTCATGACCATAATAAAGGGAATGAATCTACTTCTGGTGGAAAGTCCAAGCAAGTGAGCTATACCTATGCCAACTTTGATATCACCATAAATTGCATAAATCCTTCAGACAACCAAGTTTCTACAATTACTATCAGAGATACAAATGCCAAATGCGCTATCACAACACGATGTTCCAAGGTTGTTTTACAAGGAATGCCTTCCACCTCAGCTACCCCAGCTAATCCCACAACAAATTCCAATCCACAATCTAGTTTGGTGGATCAGCTAAAGCACACACCTTCCCAAATCTCCATGTTTGAATTATTGCGCATTCCCCCCAACATAAGCAAGCTCTAGACCAAGCCCTTCAAAATATAGCAATCCCATGGGACATAACTCCAGAGAATTTCCAAACCATGGTCAACTATATTGTAGCCAATAAACATGCCACATTTATAGACCATGATGTAAAGCCTTTGCACAATGATCCCTTGCATCTTCTTATCCAAGTACATAAACATACAATCCAAAGAGTCCTCATTGATGGCGGTGATGCGTTAAACATATGTACTCTTAAAATGATAAAAACCTTTGGCTATTTAGAATCTAGCATTGATTTCACCAGAAGGATCAATATCAAGGTGTATGATGAGGAAGAATGACCATCAAAAGGTATCCTTGTCTTACCAGTCGAGATTGGGCCAGTCCTAAAGAGCACTCCATTTCAAATCCTAGACCTTGAATTAGGATATAACATGTTGCTCGGAAGGCCATGGATATATGAAATGAAAGTCGTCCCTTCAAATTATCAACAATGCATCATATTTCCCTACCAAGGAACATAGATCATCATTGAGGGAGATCCTAACCCATTCCAATATTACAGCACTATAAGAGGAAATACCGATAATAAGGTACCTTTGAATCAGGAAGCAAGTATTCCTTCTGCTTCTGATTCCATTCCTAAGGACATTGCAAGAAAGGTGGGTAAGATATAAATCAAAGAAAAGGGTGTGGTGAATACAATTATGAGGAAGCCTTTACCATCACCAACATGCCTAAAACTCCTAGATCATATGGAATTCCTTGACTGGTGGAAACAAATGAAACACCATAACCAATGTTAATCAAGTGTCCACCAACCACATTGTCAAATGGGGAGACATAGCTGAAGAAAACCCCTTTGATCCAGACATAAAAACTTGGCTGTATCAAGATCCTCAAGAGGCACCTCAAGAAAAGATACCTTTGTCACAATATGGAGCTGGCTATACTATGCTGCAAAAATATGGATATGATGGTAAGACTGGTCTGGGGGAAAGACAACAATGATTGATGTAATTGTCTTTACCGCTGACCCAAAGAACAAAAAGAGGACTAGGCTATGGTCAAAACAAAACCAGTATAACCATCCAAATATACCAGTAGACCGACAACAAATTGAAAAATTAAATAGGGAAAAAATCCAGATAATGACCTAATCAACAGTATATTCCAACAATTATTGCCATCAGAAGTGGAACCCTCAAATTCCCAATTGACCCTTAATAAGACTATCTGGGAAGATGAGGAAAGTGAAACATCTAATGCGGGTTCTAGCATGACTAGTTCCCATGAGTATGAGTGGTTATCCATCCATAAATCTGAGTCACCCATCCCTAACTATTCCCCTTGATCCACTAGTATCATACACCTTGATAAAATGTTCGACCAAATGAGCACAAAATATCAACCTTTTATCAATAAACATGTCAATGTCAACTCCTTAGGTGGTGTGTCTACTTCCCATTCTCAGTTTGTTAAAACTATCACTATTGTCCCATTCACCCAAATTGATTCATCCTCCCACACATACCTTTGTCTATTCTACCTCAAGTTAATAGATTGGGACCAACAAGGACAACCTGACATAGACATTTTTGAGAATGATGAAGCCATTGCAGAATTCATGGGGCTTTGAGAAGGAGTACCATCAGGAGATCAAAAGGAAGGTTTCTCCTTTAACCTAGATAAATCAACATACTTTGGGGAGGAGGCTGCTTTGTCCAATTGCAAAATAAAAATAAAAAATAAAAAATAACAGTCATCAAGTGAAAACCGAAATGCACTTTCTAACCATAAAAAAGAAAATATAAAGGACATATCTTCTGGTGAAAACATTTTTGAGGTGCCAAAGGATGGAAAGCTAGAACTCCTCCCTTTAATAGAAGAAAATTAAACATTGGTAGGAGAAGAAATAGAGGAAGTCAATCCAGAAGATGAAAAGAACCCTAAAAATGTCTATTTGGCTAAATCAATTATGCCTAAGGAAAGAGAAAAGTTCATTAGTTTGTCAAAGAAAGACAAATCAAATTCGCATGGTCATATGCAAACATGCCAAGTTTTGATCTAGAGCTTGTACTACATCATCTGCCACTATTTCCAAATACAAAACTAGTTAAACAAATATTAAGAAAGATGCATCTACACATTGATTTACTTGTCAAAGAAGAATTGAAGAAACTTTTAGATGTAGGCTTCATAAGACCCATTCCATATGTGGATTGGATATCAAATCTGGTGCCAGTTACAAAATATAATGGTCAGATATGTAAATGCACAAATTTTAGAGACTTGAACAAGGCTTGTCCTAAGGATGATTTTCCTCTACCAAATATCGACATGATAGTTGATCTGATAGCAATACGTCAAATGTTTTCACTCATGGATGGTTTCTTATGATATAACCAAATAAAGATTGCACCAGAGGATAAACATAAGAAAACATTCACATGTGCATGGGGAACTTATTTTTAGAATGTGATGCCATTTGGCCTCAAGAATGCAGGTGCAACCTATCAACGAGTAATAAAAACAATCTTTCATGATCTGATTCATAAAAAAATGAAAGATTATGTCGATGACATACTAGCCAAGTCAACACTAAGGGAAACTCACCTACAAGTTTTGGGTTTGATATTTGATAGAATGCAAGAATACAAGGTACGACTCAACCCAAAGAAGTGTGCACTTAGAGTTACTACTGGAAAGCTCCTTAGATTTATTGTATCACACAGAGGAATTGGAGTAGATCTAGAAAATGTTAAAGGCCATCCTTGACATGCCACCACCTGAAAATATGAGACAAATACAGGATCTACAAGGTATATTACAATCTATCATGAGATTCATTGCCCAGCTGGCATATAAGTGTCATCCATTCTAGCACCTACTACATAAAGACATAATCTTTGTATGGACAGAACAATGTGAACACGCATTTCAAAATTTAAAAGATTATTTATTGAATTCCCCTATATTGGTGCCACTAATTCCAGGTACGACACTCTTGTTATATATATCAGCAACAAAATCAACACTAGGTGTTCTTTTGGCACAAAATCATGATCAAGGCAAGGAAAGAGCCATCTACTACCCCAGTAGAACATTGGTGAGATACGAGCTAAATTATTTAGCAATTGAAATTTCATATATTGTAGCTGTCTTTTATTCTCAAAAGTTAAGACATTATATGCAGAGTCATCAAGCAAATCTCATAGCATACATAGTGTAGACGTCCAAAATCGTCCTTATATTAATTTAATTAATATTCCCATAACACTATAATTAATTTTAAATTAACTATATCTGTTATATTCTTCTATCTATTTAATTAAATTTATTTAGTTAAATATGATTCACTTCCTTTAGTATTTAAAATTTAAATTAAATACTACTCTTGCTAATGTATTAATTTTACATTATCCTCCATAAATTCCCTTTTTAAATAAATTTTAATTTATTTATTCCCTCACAATCTTAATATTCTTCTAAGCCCAATTAATTCAAATTTAATTTGGATTAAATTAATAAGACCTATTAATCCTACCCTATTCCTACTCTACACTACCTATTCCTCATAAATAAACCTACTTTC
>MU225240.1:6891212-6908733 GCA_018584345.1 Thuja plicata
CTGATACCAATTGTTAGTAATAACTGAGGGGGGGGGGGTGAATCAGTGGCTTCAAATTTTATCCTTCAAACTTAACCACCAATCAATAAATATTAGATTATTATGTCCCTACAAGATTCATTCCATGAAATACTAATATTGATTAACTGTCTGTCGGTTTTCTCTGCCAATCCTTATTCTTTCTTGATTACCGATAAACATCATAACTATTTACCGAAACTCAGTAAATAAGCACAATATACCTATTAATCAAGAGTTAGCTATGTAAGATGCAAAATAGTAAAGAAATGAATCATACACACATAATACATGAATTTTAGCCTGGAAACCCTGTTAAGGGAAAAACCACTGGGACCGGTACCCCAATTTTTCACTCTTCTAAAGTGATCCCTGTTAGGAGCCAACCCTGTTAAAGGTTACAAACACACTGTTAAGTGTGACCTTGTTAGAGGATTTTATACATAGAGGTTGTCACTTAGTATCGAGCATTTATTGCTACTATCCTTGAATCAGCCTCCTTCGACTGTAAATAGGTATCGGGCAAGTTCAATGCTACTTTCATGAAGAAACCTTTTTGGCACTCCTTGAGATGTACCTCAATATATATAAGACTATTAAGTCCTACTTGGTTAAGAGACTTTATGCTTCAATGGTTAAACTGAAACACTATGACCTGTTCATATTGCAACTTTGAATTGCAGATTTTTAGATCTATTTAAGTACATTACCTCTCTGACCAATGTATCAATTCAATCCTTTGTGCTCCATACTTTCTTCTCTGTGATGTTGTGCTCACTGTTCGTCGGTGTCTGCAAAATTCCTTAGCTCTTCCTTAAACTTGTTTGATTAGGACTGCATGAAGTTTTTCTTCATCAATTTCTCTTTAACATCCTCTTTCTATTCACTCCCCTTAATCCCATTTGTAAATGAATTAAGCTTTTCTCTTATATAGACATAATATTCATTGTTTCTTGATTCTTAATTCTTTGATTCTTGGTGTGAAAAACAATCCAACCAATTAGATTTAAAGCATAAATCCTAATTTTTCTCATAGATATCTTCTTGCCAACTGTACAAATCATCTTTAAATCATTCACTTATCTCTGGTCGAATAAAACAAAGTAGACAACCAGTTTAAGTCTATCTTTAGCTCTGCCATCTAGATATTTTGTCATTTTCTGAACTCTCTATTGTGTCAATCACCACTATAGTTAGTCGTCGGTGACAACTAACAGTTTTGTAGATGAGACTCCAGTTAGCTTCATGATCTCCATTCGTCAGGCATCATTAGAATTTTACTCATCAGGAAACCTTCTGAATTTTCTCATTAGGCATCACTATGGTTTTGTGAATTGCTGAAAGCATAACCTTTGTTCCTTTGATTCTCTGAAGTGTTTGGAATTATGTATATGACTGTATAGATGATATCAAGTTGACATCAATGACAATACAATACATTAACTGTTTTAATTCCTTGCATTATCTTCAACTTAACATTGTCAAACATTCAATCAGTTACATGTCATCAACCTGACCTATCTAGAAACCAAAAGAAGTCCTTTATCCAACAAGCCTATAGGTACACCCTTCTCATTAATACTTTCTATAGAAGAATTCTATAAGGAACGCTTTTAAGATGTATCACTTCTAGAGAATCCGAAAGAGCCTTATACAAAGTACATGAAGGAATTTGTGGGGCCTATGCAAGTGGAAATAGTTTAGCAAAGAAGATCATCAGGATGTGATACTATTGGCCAATTGTAGAGATAGGTGCTAAAAATATGTGCAAAGGTGCCGACTATGTCAGATACATGGAGATCTTATTCACACACCAGCTCAAGAACTCCACCCCATTAGGAATTATCACACCAACTTACTCTAACGGTCACAAATACATCATTGCAACAACAAAATAATTTACCAAATGGGTGGAAGCAATTTGTTTCACATACATAATTGGTAAATAGATTTCCATGTTTATACTGAATCACATCATTTGTCAGTATGAGATCCCTCAAACCATACTAACTGATAATGATACACCTTTTCAAAACCATGATATCAATGATCTCTGTGAGAAGTTCTACATAAATCAAGGCTTCTCTTCATTATGCTATCCCCAAGGGAATGGTCATGCTCAAGCCACTAAAAAAACATTCATGAAGATCTTGAAGAAAATAGTCAATGAGTATGGTCGAGACTGACATTTGCAACCCAGTACCTCCTTATGGGTATACAGAACAAGTGTGAGAGCCCCTATAGGAAAAAATCCCTTCTCCTTGGTATATGGATCATAGGCGGTCCTACCCCTCGAAGTCAAAATCTCATCCTCTGAATATCACTAAAGAATATCACATCAAATGAAGACTATAGAGTTGCTAGACTTAGTGAACTAGAACTGTTAGATGAGAGACCACAAATTGCAGTGAATCACTTACAAGGATATCAGAATAACCTTAGAAGAAACTATCACAAGAAAGTTCGGTCATGTACCTTTGAGGTAGGAGATCTTGTCCTCATGGAAAATTAGAAGAATCAAGCAGAAAGAGTTAAATTGGGAAAGTTTGAGCCTAATTGGATATGACCATACATCATCTTAACATCATGCAACATTGGGGCATATCAATTGGAAATTCAAGAAGGAGATCAACTCCCTAGTTATATCAACATCATACACCTAAAGAAGTTCTATGCTTGAGGTTTCACAGTCAAGGGAACATATCTAAAGGTCCTAAAAAATACAAAAAATTAAAAAATATAAAAAGTTACCTTGGTGAAAACTTGGCAAATAGGCGGCTTGGAGCCAACAAAAAAAATACAAAAAAAAAGAAAACTAAAGAGAAAAAAAATCGCTCTCTCAGTGAAAACCTAGAAAATAGGCACTATTGGGTAGGTACCTTGGTGAAAACCTGGTAAACAGGTGCTAAGTGTTAAGGTCTGACTTCACCATCAATGAGCTCCAAAAGATTTAAAGTTTGTACTCCCCGCATGCAAGATTGATTACCCAAGCTTATTATAGAAGCACAATACCCTTTGAGACATCACACTTATCTGTGTGTTGTACTAGCTTACCAGACTAGGGGACGATTCTAAAAAGTCATGAAAAAATCTAAAAATCTTAAAAAATCATCCTAAAAAGAGAAAAATGTCTTGAAGAAATCAATCATAAAAAAATTGACTATTGTAAAATCTCAACAATAAATCATTTCTGTTTTCAACAAGTGAATGACGATCAAACAATGAATAAAATGTCAAAATTGTGAGCTTCGTAAATCAATAATGGACTCATATGCTCATCTTTATCAAAAATCCAATATGTCAGCAATCAATCATAAATCAAACTATTAATTTCCTTACATAGGGACAGATATACTCAAAACTAGACAAATCAATCTTATGTGAGTCATCCATTCTTGAAACCAGACACATCTATAAATCAAACATCTAAAATCCAACAAATCAAGGAACAATAAACTGTTACTAGGTTAGACATGTCAATATTTTATCATTTTTTGCAATTATGGTCTTATGCTACTTAAGGATACCATTGAGTGATGAGAGTGGCTATGATGGATCATAATATTGTTTTCTTTTTATTATTATTTGTGGAGTGTTTAAATTCAGTTCTGGGGAAATGATGATTTAGGACATAAATTCGGTAGGAGATTTCACACATCTAGTAGGCACACAACACGATCTGAGCTAGATCCTGAAAAATAATTGAACAATCCTTATCTATTATCTTCTTATTGTTATCAAAGATCACAATGGTATCCAGATGGTCAATATCTAGGTGCATTTGGTTCTCTTTCTTTTCATTTATTTACTTCTTGTTATCAGAGATCATAACAATATCTAGATGGTCAATATCTGGGTGCATTTGGTTCTCTTTATTTTCATTTATTTACTTCTTATTATCAAAGATCATAGCAGTATCCAGATGGTCAATATCTGGGTGCATTTGGTTCTCTTTATTTTCATTGATTTCCTTCTTGTATCAGAGATCATAACAATATCCAGATGGTCAATATCTAGGTGCATTTAGTTCTCTTTCTTTTCATTTATTTACTTCTTGTTATCAGAGATCATAGTGGTTTTTAGATGGTCAATATCTGGGTGCATTTGGTTCTCTTTCTTTTCATTTATCTACTTCTGGTTATCAAAGATCATAGTGGTATCCAGATGGTCAATATCTGGGTGCATTTGACTCTCTTCCTTTTCTTAATAAGGTGCAATGATGAATAAAATTAGAAATTATGACATCAACTTGGTTTCATCAATCATTCTTTCATTATTTTCCAAAACTAATCTCTCACTATCTTTCTTCTAATTAACACATGCATGTACTCAGACACATTGTGTATTTTAGGTTTGCATTCATTTATTGCATAAGAAAAAAAAATGTACATATTAGATCATATAATCAATTCCATTATCAATAACTTCATAACTAACATAGGAATGCATTCATTATCATCATATAGAGATTCACATTTTCAAAAAAGTAATGCTCATCTATCGTATTTTTTTGCTTAATTTGTTGAGGCAACATAGAGTCCACCTGCTGTCACTGGGGCAAGATCAAAATAGAAGATTCTTTGACACAATGCGACAAGCCACAATGAATTAAAAAGGGGCAAATTTAGACACCCCAAAATGGACAGACTTGCAACCATACATTAAATTACTAATTTTCCTCTATTAATTAATGTTTTTTAATCATTAATTAATCATCTTATTTCATCTAAATCCAACCATCAATCATTCAATCATTTTCCCAAAATTAATTCCATAAATAATTTTATTTATTTAATAAACCTTAATTAATTAATCTTTATTAATTAATTAAATTCAATTTCCTAAAGTTTAAAATAAAATATTTAAACTTATTAATTTATTCTTCTAATTAAATTAATTTCATTCAAATATTCAATTTTAAATCAAAATAGAATTGAATTATCTTATGTTTGAGTATTTTAATTTCTAAAATTAAATAAATACTCAAATAAATCAACTCTTCAATTCCAAGAGGTAACTCCAATTCAACTCTTCAGTTCCAAGAGGTAATTCCAATTCAACTCTTAGTTCCAAGAGGTGACTCCAAGCCTTCTCTTCAGTTCTAAAAGGCAACTCACAATCAACTTTTTAGTTAACTATACTATCCCCTCATTTCTTTAGTTAAGAGGTGGAGTTTTCTTATTTCTTCTCCACTTCATTTTGATCTCAACCATTCATCCTCCAATTTATGGGATGGATCTCATCCATCCAAATCATTTCCATATTCTATAATCAACCCTTCTCAACCATTTAAAGGATCTAGGATTTCAAGCTTTGTGCACAATTACTCTGCAGGATTCTTGTACGAGGCATCGAGCAAAATCAGTATCACATTGATCTCATTTTCTCAACACTCCCAATTCATAGACACTGTCAATACCAATACTGAGCACCATTCATACACCATTTTAGAAGGAGTAGAGAGACGTAATAAAATCTTTAAGCATTGTGGTTTGCATTTGTTTATTTTCCTCTATCTTGCTTTTTATTTTTGTTGGAAATAATGGAATGGTGTGTACTGAGAGGGGAGGGTTGAATCAGTACCCTTAAAATTTTTAGTCAATTAACCTTTATCCTTTATGTAATCAATTACTTGTATTACCAACCACATGTGCTATTCTATCTTTATGCATGTAATATCAATTCATAAACTCAATTAGCATGTAAACATTCATGAAATGTATTGACACATGACACAAGATTTGGTAACACAGAAAACCCCTGTTAGAAGGTAAAAAATACAGTGGGGATGAAACCCACAAAAATTCACTATCTGTAGAATGGAAGGGGCCGATTAAGGATTACAAGTTTGATCATTTTTGATGATCTTACCTTGTTAGGAGTAACATGTAGAGACTGGTTAAGGTCTACTCTGTTAAGAGTTTTAGCAACACTTTTTAGTGTGCACTCGGTTAAGAGGTTTACAAAAGGATTGTTAAATCCACCTTCTCAAAGGATTTCTTCTATTTTCTACACTTGTTAGAATGTAGACAAAAATATTCATTGACCTAAGTATATGCAATCTAGAATTGCTGATTACAGATCTAATAAAGTTCACATGTATAATTATCACCTATAGTGATTGATCAATACCTTTGTTCTTCTCGATAGCCTTGAATCTGGTTCTTGACAACCGTTTTCATCTTTTGATGTTCTTCTACATAAAACTCTCAGTCTGATCCATAGATGTGCTCCTCGGCTACAATCATCATCACATCCTTTTATTCTAATTGATTACAAATCTATTTATACAATGAGTTTTACCTAAATGAGTTTCACACATAACAATGTTAACTCTATGATCACTAGTAGAAAATAGTAATATATGACCAAATAAACTACCAAAAATTGTAGATAAATGACCAAATTTGGTCACGTGATCAGTGGTAGTTTATTGCCTGTCATTTATCTTGTGACCAAATTTATGACTAAACTATTTTAGTCATTTATTTGGTCATTGATTTGGTTGTTTATTTGGTCATTTGGTAGTTTATTTGGTCATTTATTTGTTTATTTATTTGTTCATTTGGTAGTTTAGTTGGTCGTTTATTTGATCATTTGGTAGTTTATTTGGTCATTTGATAATTTATTTAGTCATTTATATGGTCATTTGGTCATTTGGTAGTTTATTTGGTCATTTATTTGGTCATTTGATAGTTTATTTGGTCATTTATTTATTTATTTGGTAGTTTATTTGGTCATTTTGGTAGTTTATTTGGTCATTTGGTCATTTATTTGGTCATTTGGTAGTTTATTTGATCATTTCACTACTACATATAGTTGACTAATTCATGTTAGGGAATGATGGAATTGAACTACCAACCTCCTGCTTGTAAAGCAGGTGCTCTTCCACTGAGCTAGAACCCTTTAAAGAGTAAATATACCCTTTAGAATTTCAAGTCTCTAAACACCCTAAACTTATCTATTTATTTGTGCTTGATGGTGTTCTAAAGAGAGTTTTCATGTCTTTTCTTCTTCTTGAGTCCTTGGATTTTTTAATGACGAATTGCTTCCTACAACACATGAAGTCACTTGCTTTAAGTACCTTTGGATATTGACTGGTAAGATACAAGACAAATTCCCTTTTCGTTGTAGCCTATAATCCTTGTAATCTTTTTGAAAGAGTGAAATTATTTGTTATCCGCATAAACATTGTCCCGGTAAACCTATGTTTCCCAAATACTAACTCAATTTAAATTTTGAGAGTTAGATAAAAGTTTTTTTTCCTGACTCTGATTTAGTGGAAACTATTCCACTGTGAGAAACTCAAGAATTGATTTCATGTCCTCATATTCTAGTGAGTCACTATCAATTCAAAATATGATAGAGAATTTATATTTTTACAATAAATCATAGATAACCAAAGAAATAAAATTGTAAACTAATAGTCGTATGTGATTAAAAGAGCTGCCTCATCAGTAAGAAAAACCAAGCCTTCACTCTTGCAAAACCGCACTATCTCTTGTTGGTTTTCCTCTGATAGAACCTTCATGAAATTTCAAGTGTTATTAAGAGTGTTACAAAGACTAAAACTTCAAGAATGATTACAAATCCAATTTTCCAATTAACCATGCTGGATTTGTTTAGAAGACATGCAATTGAGTTAGCACTTTTCATTATTGTACGATAGAGCATAAATGACTTAAAGTGCAATCATGCCTCTAAAATTTCTAGAACATTACTGGTCCAATATGGATCTCAGAAAATTGTGATACCAAATTTATTGCTTTGAATTACATTTGGCTCACCTGACCCATGGGATTTCCAAGATTTATAACAACAATAGACCAAACATCAATTCCATTTAAGCGAGCTGCTTTCAACTGTTATTTGACTTCAAATATTTCTAATCCCCATCTTGTTGCCTCATTTAAGAAGTAGTATGAAACCTTCAAATATAGAAAATGATTAGTTAGTAAACCTTCTTAGAGCCACTGAGAACCAAACATGCAGAAGGCATCCCTGTAGGGAAAATTTCTAAAAAAAGGTGAAGAATTCAAATTCTTCTTATAAAGTCAAAATAAACCAACTATAGACATACATACCAGTTTCCCACCATGAAGGGCAAGAGATGCTGAGTACAATGGATACTGTGGAATTGGATAAAGAATTCCATCATTTTCTAACCTTATGAGTACCTGCATCATCATATGAACCTGTGTGCATCATATCCAATATAATAGTAAGCATGCATACCTTCCCAAACAACGGGCAGCTTGTGGGACTATTATAAATAAAAAATAAGAATCCAGGCTAGAAAATACTTCAGCAAGTGCTATAGTCTAATTTACCCCAGGAATTGCTCCATAAGTCAAAAAAAGGTCATCTGGATTGCAAGGAAAACCATCACGTTAGCAATACCCCTGAAAATCTCATCACACAATAATTTGACACCCTATCAATGTAAAGCAGGTTAGACACACATAAAGCATATATAAGAAAACCATTGATATTGAGTATTTTCTTTTAGAAGTTGAAGTTTTGTAAACCACAATCACACTCAGGAGTTCATTTCATAAAAACAAAAACATAGCATGATGCAATTACATAAATGGTTGGATAATATTAGAAAATATAGGACCCTTGGACTAATTGTTGTCTTTTCTTTTTGCACACTGGACAACTCAAATAGAAGACTTTCAAAACATGTGAATGGACAATTAGCAAGCATAGATTAACTTGTTATTTTCCTTAAGTTTTTGGAAGCATATTAAAAATAAATTAAACACAATATTTATATCAAGAGATGTCAAATTAAAGGAGACATAGTTATTGATACAAGTAAAATACTAAGATCACAAACATAAAAAACTTTTATGACGATAAATAAAAATATTTAAAATCATACTAACATCATTCAGAAGGGAGAATGATAATTTAATTTAATAATTTATTCATTAGAGAGTAGATTATGCTAAGTATTCAATATTTATCTCCAATAAGACATTATACTGTAAGAATTTAGAAACTAAATTGCTAATTCAAAAACTAATTGAGCATTCACAACAATATAATCCTGTGTAATAGATCATCACAACAATGGGAGTTTGATACATCATCTTTCACTTCAAATTCTTACTTAACTGCAAACTTCACAATTTTAATGTTTAATTTAGCAAAGGAAAGAGTGGTAGATATAGCTATGTCCTTCAAGAATGAGAGTGTGCATTAACCATTTCAACTTTAACATGTTTAATCTCCAATCTAACTTATCAATTTATCTTGAGTGTCAAATATCGGGGGAGTAGATCTGCTGCTTCAAATTGATGCCCTAGGCCAAATATTTAGTATGTATTTAGCCAGCGAGAGGGAGGAATGTGTGCAACAACAATATAAAAGTGAATTGAGACCAATTTGTTGATTGATTAGAAGATTTTGAAGACTATTGAAGACTATAAAGTGACCGCATCTATCATAGGTACCCATCTTTAGACCATTCTATTAGACCCTAGTCTAACTTGATCACTTAGGCTAGTGTTTTTTTGGGACAGTTTGAAGGTGCAAGATTAGGATTTATGAAGTATTGCTCCAGATTATATCATATAAGAGATAAATAAAAACAAACTGTACATAAACAGTACGATAAATAATAAGGAATATGTCTCAGAAAACTATCTGAGATACAAATAAGTCGCCTTATAACAGTAGAAAGAAATAATATACTGTAAATATCATATCGAGATAAAATAAAATGTTCTTATATCTATTTCATAAAAACAAGATGCCTAACAGTTAGAAACTAGCACTTGCACTATCTGGGTGCAAGGGGTTAGCTGATTAGCTTTCAAGTTTTTAAAGACTGCAACACTTTTAGCTACTCAATACAGTTTCATACAAACTTAAAAAACCTTACATCATATAGTTCTGAATAGATATATTACTACACTTCTTAATGGATGAGACTAATTGTGTCCTTTGTCAGCTCTGTATCCATCATTTAGGAGTAATGAATAATTCTACAAAACCATTTTTGAAGTCAATCTTTTGACTGTTAACGATGGTAGTAAGTGTTTAAATATGTCCATATATTTTTTTGTATCCTATGCTAGTCCTATCTTTAAGGTGCACAAACATCATTAAGATGATTGTACTTTAAACAATCATATTCAAGAGAGAAAGTGATGAATTGAATCTAATCAACATTAATGTGTAGCAAGAGCAAGCAAATCCTAATAAAATTGATAATTAGATTGTATTTTCTATAATGGTCAACATCATAAGCTACTGTATTTACTATGGTAATGGACAATATATTTGAGGCAAGGGTCTATCTGAACATTTCCAACATTAAAATCAGTGGTCATGATGTTAAAATATAAGAGGGTTTCCGAAAGACATTTTTTGATAACCTTTTGCTGATGCATATGAGCGCATTAGCAATGAGACACCAACAAATATGAAGGCATTATTCTATTTGTATTCAGCTTACAAAAGAGAAAGCTTCATGCCTTATCTTTATAGAGGAGGCTGATACAATTGGAACCAAATGGTAATTATGTAGAATCACATATTTCAATTACCAAAATATTTTAAGAGGATCTTTCCTACGTGAAATTGAGTATTTTATTTTAAGGGATGAGGTATACAAACATATAGAATTGATTATGGTAATACAATTTACATGTGTTGAAATTATAACCCAAAAATCACTCTAATCTCAAAGAGGGACATCAAGCCTTAAGACGGGGACTGTATGTTACTAAAGGTGCATCAACTCTTTTAGTTGTATAAAATATTGATATGAATTATTGAGTTTGAGTTTGACAATAGTTATAAAGAGAAATTAATTCGGTGACTATCAACATAAAGCAGCGAGTAAAAGAAATAAGCATCAGTTATGAGCACCACGATTAATGCACAGTGATGGAAGTGGTTGGGACTAAAATATACAATATTAAAAAGAGATTGGAATTAAAAAGAGGGAGGGGTGAGGGCCGCAACGAAGAGACATACAAAAGGTTAGTAATTCATATATGGAGAGAGTTAATTTCAACACAGTTTGCTCAGGATTATTGGGCAACATTATTCATAAACTCTACAGTTCATAATAACAAGTATAACCAATTCTACAACAAGGCCTTATCAAAATCAGAACGTAAGACCTTAGTGAAGGAAGGATAACTTAACAAATCAAATCATTTAGAGAAATAAGAGAAAGAGAAAGGAGTCAGTTCATAAAATAATATATGATAATAAGAAAATATTTATATCAAGGTTTTGAATATTAATCATGGAGATGAAATTTCAAATGAATTTAATCCATATAGACTTAAAAAAATAATCAATAGAAAATTTGTTGCACAATAAAAACCACAACAAAATTAAATTTCTAAAGAATCATAAAGAGTACAGTTCATAATAACAAGTACAATCAATTCTACAGAAAGGCATTATGAAAATTAGCACATCACACCTTAGTGAAGGAAGGATAACTTAACAAATCGAATCCTTAAGATAAATTAGAGAAAAATCTGAAAGTATATATACTATATTTGTATTATAATTACATTCTATGTATTGGACCCTAGGGTAGGATGATGTATGCCCATTTCCTAAAAAAGACTCAATCATGTCAACCCCATAAAACTGTACATAACGTATTTCACATATGGTTTTATGTAAGGTTTTCAAAACTTTTTAAGCTGTCTCCATTCTGTCCATAGAATCCTGAATCATTAAAATGTCAAGATCTCTTATGGTTCTTACATATCTACATGCCTCTTGGACATCTTTAATAGTCATATTGCAATCAGTCAAAATATTGTTAGCTAAAGTTTCAAAGTTTGCTGTGTCAGGATCATTCAAAGCAATAGATGTCGAACCTGTTTCTGAGACAATAGTGTCAATGTTATCTTCAAGAGGTGACACATAGATAGATCCATTTCTTGGTATAGTGATTATATCTTTATCTTGATCACGTGCTTTCATCTTCTGGTAGAAAAAGCAAGAATACTATAAAGGATATTACAAAAAACATATCAAATTTTGTAGCAACAACAAAAGTGTATCTCCATGTGGTCATATAGAGAGAAACCTCATTGAACATAAAGTCAAGTGAAATGATCGAATGAGACTTCATAGGTTTGAATCTCAGTAGATGTCTTCTTTTATTGCATAACATCATCCTCACCTTACTATTGTCTGTAAATTAAATTCTATGCTATAATAATGACTTTGAATATGTGCATAAATTCTTGTATTTTCTCAGCTTTGCATGATAGTTGAATGTAACGGTGGTTTTATTGGATAATTAAGCTCAACAATTTCAAAAATCCATGAAGGAAGTGGTAAGACCTAGGCAAGGGAAAAATGAAATTCAATTGATTTTATAATTAGTAAAACATTTATCCTGACATAGATCATGGCATTTCTCATATTTGTCCAATATGTTACTTCTTTAGTCAAAGGGTGTGGAGAGGATTCAAACCCTCATAATGAATAATTTCTCTATGTGTCGATCAAAAAATGTCTCATTCTTAAGCATATAAGAGAGTAATAAACCCGATTTAAGGCTGGGTCAAGCAACCAAGCATCATTATTTAACACCTTATTTCATGCTATTAATTTTATTAAATAATTAATAATCTGTTATATAAAATAACAAATTAAAATTATTAATAATTATAATTATTAAATAAATTTTCCCTTGGCCGACCTGTGTAACGTGCTGGACTATTTGATATAATTATTCAATATTTTGCTTGAGGCCGACTTTGGTAATTAGTGCTATGAGGCTGACTTTGGTAACATGTGATGATTATTTTCTATCTTGGATGACCTAAGATGGTGATAAATACATATAAGGGTATGTTTGATTAAGGATGATCATTGAACTGTTATTATTTGCAAGTTAATTTCACTAAAAATGCTTGCAGGAAGATAAAATTATACATATGCCAGATTACAGTGTTGAGTATTCCTGCAGAGAAGCTATAGTAAATTAATTTTTACTTTGATGAAAACTCTTACAATATGTGGAAAGGCTATCACATTTAAATTGAAGGGAAAATTTGTAAAATGAAATGTTACGTCAACTAAAGATGAAAAATGGAATGTGTAGAGGGAGTGGAGGCTAGGGCCAAATAAGTAAAATTATTGAAGTGTACCCAAGTGTAGGGGTATTCATCATTTATTTAGGAGGTAAAACTTTTTCACCAGAGATCTTGGATGGATAAAATTTGGAGCTAAATGCATGTCTAGAAGATGGTATTTACAGGGTAAAAATGGTTTCACCGAAGTCACAAGTTGACAAGTGAGATATAAATGTAGCAGTAAAGTTTTAAATTATCTTCACTTAAAATGAGAAATGATGCAGTTTAAGATAAAAGTGATTTACAAAAAATGGTGAAGAAGGGGTAAAATGAAGAGTGGAGATCAAAATGCAATTTTAGATTTACATTTCCATCCATTGTAAGTATGCAAATAAAAGGATAAATGGTTTTCACCTGTCTTCCAGTTAGCAAGTTATTTAAGATATAGTATGCAATAGCTTATTTTTAATCACATCAAATATGGGTAATTTCCAAACAATACATATTTGAATGTATATTTGAAGAATGAAAGCAAAAGATAAATTTATGTGCGGATGCACATGTTAGTACGATTTTAGAAAAGTACTAACCATAATCTAACTTCAAACCCCTATTCTACAAGCTTAAGATCAACATGGAAAATGATCATTGCAAAGAATTCAGTAATATATCCTTTACTGTGGATAGGAAAATAATGCTACTGATGACTGGTTTAAAGCAAGTCAAAGACCACAAAAAAATTACATCTAACACTATACATACCTAAGATTTCTTTCAATTGATCGCAAATACAAAAAATATTGATACCAAAAATTGTATAAGTTTCTTTCTAGTGACCCTGCAACTAAAAGTAGATAAACAACATCAATTTAAACTTCCTCATAAACAGTTAATTTTCTGATGAGAAATAATTTAAATCACCAAACCATAAAATTAGGGCACTGAATAACCATACCCCCGTGTTAAGCTGCTTTTGCCCTCATCTCTTTCCTCTTTGATTGCAATGATATTGTTAACAAAACCTAACAACAATCACATGAATTTATACTGTTGCCTGTAGCAATGAATTAAAACTTCATGGTTAATTTCAATATCTATTATTCAATCTAGACTCTCTGGGTGCATACTACTGGGACTGATAAAAAAACTAAATCCCCAAACTGCCATGGTAGGATGGAGGTGCCATTGTGAGAAGTACTACGTCCATTGCCTCGCTACCGAACACTCCTTTGCAATCATCTCTGTGTCACAAAGGTTGCTAGAAATATTGCGTATTTCCACGAGTAATAAACAAATTGGTGTCCATCTTCCTGTCAGAAATGAATCCCATAGGAAATTAACTAATAATCTACTATACAAGTAGCTATGTAACAAAATATGACATTTGAACAGGTGATTTCATCCAAAGTGATGATTTTGAGGTGAAGGATTGTCCAAGGGGAATAGCCTAATTGGATAATTAGTAGAACATACTAAGATATTTTGCCTACTCTTCCACTAATGGGCCAACTAAAAATCTTTATGAAGAAATTATCCTCTTGAATACAGGATAAAAGTGATTGATAGAAAATGAATTTCAATGGTGAAAGCTAGAGGTAATCCAGGGTAGGTAGAACCAGGTATAATGTTTCACTCATCATCTAGGTTATTTGTTAAAGGGAATTCTTTTATTTTTAGGTTATACAACTCTCATTGAAGAAGAAACTTTGGGTGCTGTAATACCCACCTCTGAGTTTGCTTTTCTGGTTCGGTTGAAGAACTCTTTTATGCCTTTTTATGTATGTGTGATTTATTTCAGATGGTTTAGAGGATATTTATGTATCACGTTTCAGTATGTTATTGATTCATTGCTTAGTGTATTATATCTCCTAATTGCATATGATTTATGGTTATTTCATGATGCTTATGTATATGTTAGGATGTCATTTCGATTATGGTTTTATGACAATATTGACCCTAGATTTATATGTTCATTGATCATTTATATGTTTTGCATTATTGTTTGACGTGCTTGATATGGTATGGGACAGAGTCATAGTTACTTGCTTCGGCGAGATCCACATGATAAACTAGTCTCAACCATTGTTTGCTATATTATAGGCATGTATGATTGTCTTTGTGATGACATGTTTGCAGGTACCGGGCTACGTCTTCCCTAAATTGGCAGGAGTGAGTGTGCCCTATCGCAATATCTCAATGGTAAGAGAGCGGAGATAGTATTCAGGTCCAAATCCATACCCTAAACCCTTATTTTGTCCTATTGATGGATAAAGAATCTGATTGACTACCCTAGTGTTTGAATCCATCAAGTGATGTGGATTTGTGAGCCTGTTTGTGTGTGTTTGTGGTTCTATTTCAGTTGATGGTCTGTTTCATTTGATTATCTGTTTAGATGGATTTTGGATGGATTAGTTATGCTTTTAGCTTGATTTATTTAATGAATTTTCATGGTAAATATTAATGTTAATTATTGCACCTATAATATGGATAAAACATTGATATATGAAATATATGGCTATTTAATAATTAAATATTAATTAAATGCCTATATTTAATTAATTGATTTAATTATTAAGTCTTGATTTAAATAATTGATATTTAATAAATATTAAATTCAATTAATTATAATTAATTATGCATAGTTGAATTATTGAATATCACTTTAAGTTTCATGGTTAATTGGTTTATTTAATTGAAATAATATCTCATGCATTTTCAATTTAACACTTTGCTTTGATATTATAAAGTTGAGTTTTTGCATGCTTTAAGGGAAATTGAAAATAAAAGAATTATTTTAATTAATAATTAGATAATTTATTTTCCCTTTAGGGTTTTCACTTTTTGAAAACTTAATTGCTTGGATTATCTATATCTTTGGATTGGAAGCCTTTTTGAAGGTTGTTCAATCAGGGAGAAGGAGAAATCAAGTGATTGAGATTTTGAGGAGGTTTGCTTGGATTTGGAATTCATCTTGCTTGGATTTGTGGGTTTGATCATCTCTTCTGTTACTACGGTAGGATCTTGAGCATTTCACTTCTAGTTTTCAGATCCCTATCTTCTATGCATCTGAAAACTAGGATTCTTTGCTTGATCTTCTCTGTTTGTGTATTTGGTGATTCATTAATTAAAATGATGAAAAATGTGTTCTTGGATCCATTTTTGTTTTCTTTCATATTTGCGTGTCAGATCTGTGATTATGAACATGAGGGTTTCATTTTTGGGTATGGAATGCCAATTGGGTATAAGGGTTTTCGTATGAAAGATTTCTGTTTGGAATTTTTCTTAGGGTTTCAATTTGGGTGAAAATGTCTTCTTTGGATGAAAATTGGTTATTGTTGGAGAAATAGCTTCCAAACCCTCAGATCTATGTTTGTTTCACCTTGAAGAGTAGAAAACTTTCCTTCATCAGGTGCTTACCAAAATTGAGTCCAGATCTGAGAGGAAACAAGAAAACGGGGTTACTTTGCATGCTAGAAAACAAGAAAACCCTTCTTGAAATTATTAATATTAAATTATAAATTCTCATTGTTTTTATCATATTGCATGTTGCAAAAGAAAAGAAAAAGAAAATTCCCCTTATTCTATTTATAATTTTTATTGGAAAAAAAATGCCTATATTATTAAAATATGATCTATTGGGTTTGTGCTTGAAAGAAAGAAATTAAGGCTATTTATTATTGCTGGAATTTAATTTTTAAAAAAAAGTAATAAGCTTGCTGGAATTTTCTTTTAATTTTTTTTTTTATTATAAATCTCTCTTTTTTTCCCTTTTAGAGTATTTGGTTGGGAAATACCTCTATCATTGAAAAAATGGTTTGTTAGTATTATTGAAAGAAATTAAATATTAAAAAAAAGAGAGACGTTGCTGTTTTTATAAAAAAAATACACTGGTTTTAATTATTTTCACCAGTTAAAAAAAATAAAAATAAAAAAAATAAATCAAAGAATTAAAAAAATAGAATACATTGGATTTAAATTATATATTACAAATTTAAATCATTCTTAACAAGGCCGCAAAGCAGCTTAGTTCCTGCCAAAATGTGGACAAGATTGTTTTAATTTTGTCAAAGGACTATACAATATGGATTATAATAATAGTTTTGTTGTAATGTGAAAGCAAATTTTTCATTTCTAGTTAAGATTCAATGGATTACAGTTTACAACAATATTGAATGGAATATAGAAGATTGGAAGCAACCTATGAACTAATAAATTCATTTCAAACAATTTCAATTCCAAAAAGCACAGTTCGAATCATTTTTTACCATTCATCTGTTACTTTTTTTTCAAGGGTACACCTAATTGCTAGAGGATTAGGTTTTATTATTGGTCAATACAAATAGAAATTACTTTTAAGTGCATAGTTCTGTATACAAAATCTTATAGTTATTTACTTAAATTATGTGCTCCAAATAGCCTTAAGAACATAGAAT
>MU225240.1:6909639-6929929 GCA_018584345.1 Thuja plicata
GATATTTTTAAAAACTAATTTTGTTAATATGTTTTGTTAAAAATTGAGTAGATCTACATTCATAAAACTTAATATTTTTTGAAATAAAAAAATATCTTCAGTTTGATTCGTTAAAAAATGAATTATTGATAAGGAGTTAAGTTCAGTCTGATACTTATAGTTCTAGGCCTGCGCCAGGAACTAAAAATAAGAAAAGGTAAAAAAAAAGGAAAAGGTGTTTAAAAAAAAATATTAATTGAAAAGCTTGGGGTGGGTGACGGGGGCCACCGCACCCCGCACATTATGCAAGTGCGGCACTCCCGAGGGAGTTATCTTATTTAAAATTCTAAATTTTAATATGGTTTAAAATTTAGTTAGTTTTAATTTTATTTGTTTATTTTAATATTTGATTTTTAAGTTAAGTTTAGTTTATATAATATTTAATTTTCATTTTAGTTTAAATTTAATTTAATTTAAATCTTTTTAATATATGTTTAAATTTAGTTTGTAATTTAGATTTAATTTTGAAGTTAGTTTGATTAAAATTAGTTCTAATTGATATATATATAATTTAAAGATTGTTTATTTTTTTTATTAAAAGTAATTGTTAATTGTTAGTTTGGAAGAGTTTTTTTATTAATTATTTTAATAATTAATACTCAGTTATTTATAATATTATTTAATCATTTATATATTAAAATATTAATTGGATATTAATATTTGTATATATGAAGAGATTTCAGTTTTATTGGGGCAATTACATTAATGGGTATTTTAAACACATGGTGTAATTATAGTGTTAATTTAGTAATCATGAATAGGTTAATTTATAAGTTTTTTTTATAAATTAATTTATAAAGGCTATTTGTGCATTTTACTTAGAAAATTGAATTATAGTTGACTAGTAATTTTACCAGATAAATGAATTTGTATAACTAGTGTTATAAATTTGTTTATCATTCAATTCTGAATTAGCTCCTTCTAGAGATGTACTTATTATGTCATGATGTACTATTTTGAGATTTGATTCTACATGGTGTCTTGTGAGTGATTTCCAGTATATGTGTCTTATTATGTTATGTTGGTTCGTTTCTTTTCTGAACCTAGTGTCTTCTGAACTTAGGGTATGTAATCCTTGAGAATGTCTTATATGGTTAGTGAGAACTAGTAGTTCCTATATGGGTAGGAACCAGTGTATGAGTCATGAGATTATTTATGACCTTAAGCTTACGGGATGGTTAGTTAGGTGCATCTTAGGGGAGTGACTTACAATAGGATTTTGGGGCCCAAAGAGGCTAGTCCAGGGTGACCTATTGTAAGTTGAATAATAAGTGATAACTTAATAATAAAACTTGGGGTTAACATTAAATACAAGATTAGTTAGCACGTTGAGTGTCTGGGGTCCAGAGTGACCAGTCCAAGGTAAACTCAACTAGATGATGCTTGAGGGTCTGGGGTCCATAGAGACCAGTCCCGGGTAACTCAAGTATATGACCATGTGATGACACTCCCATATCATGTAGCCTAAATCTCCTCCATAGGTCATGTTGTACATTTTTATGTCTGTGTCTTTGACATTTGGATTTTTAGATTCAGTACTTGATTTACGTTGGTGTTTCAGATATATTGTGTATGTTCCTTTATCTTTGGATGGTGTACCTATGCTTTGATCTTGGATTTCCAGTTGTCTTGATCTTTCCATCCTTGTGATTTTGCTTTAGTCTTTCTCGTTGTGATCAGAAAGCTTCTAGGATCTTCCTATGTATTTCTTTATGATGGATTGTATACCTTTGATTGCCTTCATATTGTATACCCATGTGTGTGGGCTTGATATTATCTCCTCAGCACGGTGGGAGTGGACCTTTGGTTCCACGCGGTCAGGTGGTAGTGATTCGTATTACCATTGAGATTCCGACGGTCCTTCATGTTTGGGTGATCTTTGATGCAGTTCTATCTTCTGATTCCTTTGGAGACTAGTTCAGTTTCATGAGTGGTATATTTGTACCATATGTGTTTATCGGTTGACATCCTTTGGAGGATGTATCATGATGTATTATTCATGTTTATCTTAGGAGGTTTTGATCTTATCATATTAGTTGTGATCTTGTATTAGAGTGATTACTACATACCCTGTGACATGTGTAGAGGATGTGAGTTATGTGATGTATATTATTGGATTCATTTGATGTATCCTTTGTGTTAGTTCTTTATAGTTGTTATTCGTAGATTATCTTGCTTAAGTGATTCTACATCAAGGAACCCTTGAGGATTGGTATCTGTGTATGAGGTGTAATTATGTTATGTCATGTTCTTCATTGAATTGCTTCCGCATTTTTATCATTATTGTTTGGAAACATTTAAAAAAAATTATCCTGTTAACTCAGTGTCAAGTTTAGGTTAGTTCTCTTGGGTTCCCTGGCGGGGCATTATAGGTGCTCTCATAGTAATCAAAATAGCTATTGTGTCTGCATTAGAAAGAATAGAGGTTCAATGGGGATATCTTTTAGTAATCAATGGCTTGATGAAGAACCAATTACAAGAATTGAGTTTGAAATTTATCATTGATGAAGCATAGCTCTTGTGTAGACATTTCAATTTAGTTTTGGTGATTGCTATTGGGAATGCAGTATGGATGCTAATACATTTCCAATGTTGGGGAAAATCAGTGTCCCTTTCCAAATAAATAAAATTGATGATGATCATGAAAAATATGCCTTGAGACATGCATTGGAATAAGTTTCAACTCATGGGAAACAAATATATATTCCCAACTATTCATTTCCCCCAAGATTTTAGTGTGGGTAAATTAATCATAGTTTGCAATGGGTAGTGGATTGGGATAAAAGTCTTAATTTGATCAAGCTTTTCCTCCTGTCATAGTTTGAGCCTATGTAAATGTATCTCTCCCTACTTGTGTCACACTTTCCATTTATACTCCAACTTCATTCTATTTATTAAAAGCATTCTCTACACAAGTTTTATTTTTTTCTTTGCGCAGATTTTGTTGGTTGTTCAAGCACCATGGAGACAAAGAAATAACTTTTATTGATGTCCATATGTAACCAAAATTAGGTCAACCAAACTTGAGAGTACATCAATATACAATAGATAATTCTACAAAGAGAATATCCTAGAGAGGCCCACAAAGGAGAAGAAAAAAAATAAAAAATTACAATACTGCTATGATTTACTAAAACACTTGGTCAAGAAACCAATGCAGGAAACTAGGTAGAGAGGAAAAGATCCTCAAAGAGCATAATTTGAAAAATAATAGAGAGATAGGAAATGATTCCCATCAATATTTATATTTGGGACTAAAAATGGAATCATCAATGTCACCATCAATCACTGTGAAAGTACCAAGATAAGATTTAATAGTGTTCATTAGGTAGTGTCTAATTCCAAAAGAGTCAAGCTGGGAGATACTATTAGAAAGAAATGCATCATCCTCTATAGAATCACACTAATATCCAACATCAATGCAACCCTTGTTGTACTAAAGATGCTCATACTATGCATTTATCCATGTAATTATAAACTTATTGCTGAGGGAAACCTGTCGGGGCACTTGAGTAGAAGTGATAAGTTGCAAGAAACATCATCTCACAAGTATATTTGCATCTATGCATTGAAGTAGAAGTATCCAAAGGTCATTAAGAGTTTTTATAATGGATGCACCATAAAGAGGTGATCAACTTGGGGGCTCTAGTATCCCTCAAAAATCTCTCCAATAATATGTGTTAAAGGTTGGTATCCTACCATACCTAAGAGGCTTGAAATAATTAGTATATAAATCAAAAGAGAATAGACAAGGTTTTTCCTAATATCCTACCATACCATTCCATAAATTTATGTTGAATTATGAATATAGTCTGATAGAGTACCAGGTTTTCTGGCCATGGACAACTTAGTTATAAATTATCATGTGATGTTGCAGAATCTATCTTGCAGCACCAGATAGTTGTATTCATGCCTGCTTTTTGTAAAATAAATTAAAGCAAACTTCACTTATGAAATAAATAGTACTATTGCACATGAAACACACTCAGTTGATGTTGAAATAGTGAAGCAATATCTAGATATGAAATCCATGTGTCTCTAGGCAACTTCGGTTTTAGCCCCAAAACTAGTTCTAATTAATTATTTTCCCATTGTCCTAGTCAGCCATAAATGAACCATATATGAAATGCACTCTAAAAAAATAAAAATTACATTATGACATGTCAGTAAAATGGATCACACTTCTAGAGATACTTAAGATCAGTTTTAGTCCTCGCTATTATTTTCTAATCCTTTTTTTGTTTGGTTCAGCATGTCAGCAAATATTTTTGTCAAAGTAGTTCTTGTTGTTGCAGATTTGGAAAGAAGGATGTTAACTTGGATTTGATTAAAGTTGAAGGAAAAATTGGTGGAAGGTTGGAAGATACAGAGCTGGTTGAAGGCATTTTTATTGACAAAGATATGAGTCATCAAAAAATGCCTAAAATAATTGAGGATGCAAAGATAGCTATCTTGGCATGTCCTTTTGAGCCACCAAAGCCAAAGACAAAACATAAGGTTGACATTGATATAGTTGAGAATTGTGAAGCTTTACATGGGAAAGAATGACAATACTTTAATGAAATGGTTCAAAGGTGTAAGGTAATGGAGATTTTTCTTCTTACTTTAGAGTCTTATTAATATTTTTTTCACTTTCCTTTACTCTTGAACAATTCTCTTATATCATTGGTCATCATACTTATGAAGTCACTATCTTGATCGTTAACATAACATTGTCTTGTCTTTATTAAGCATTGTAACTTATTCTCACTCACTATTTTTGGTCTTGTAATAGCACTATTTTTCCATTGTTAACAATAATCTCACTGAATTTACATTTCAAGTCATTGTGCTTTGCAACATTTTCATGACTATTTTTTACTATCCTTACTACCGTTTCTCATGACATTCCATGGTAATGCTCCTTGTTCTTTAAAATAGTGATGTCTCTTTCTCCTATGCCACTCGTTTGACATGTCTTGTATCTTCATAACTTTTTCTTTGAGAGATAATTTGGTGCAATGCACCTAGGACTTGAGTTTAGGACTTGAGTTTTCTTGCTTTAAATTGTAATAAGTGGATGTGACTTGGATCCATCCTATGCTTTATTTTTTGTCCATCTTGTGTGGACAGGGATCTTAGTGGTACACTTATAAACCCTAAGTCCTTAGTTCATTGGGCTGTCTTAGTGTTTTATGCAATTTTTGTGTTTTAGGTTGCAGAAGTGTTTTAGGGTCATTTTTGACCATTTTATGTCTTTGGTGGATGTTTAGTGTCTTTTCCCACTTGGTGGGATGCAACAATATTGATGTTGTTAGTTCTCGTCAATATTTGTCATTTTTGGCAAAATATTGTCAATACAAAATTTGAAAATGTTGCTTAACTATTGCAACTCTTCTCCCAATGACCAAAACTAGATTTGAATCAGTTGGGTCAGTTAGGGAGTTAGTTTTATAGTGTTTGAAGCCTTTCCAATTGACAGATTGGACATAGAACACATTATGGAGCACGAGTTTATGAAATTTCACTATTTTTTGAGCATGTTTTTGTTTGCACAGTCGTGTACAGTTTGAACTAGTAGACTAGTTGTTATTTCAAGCTTGGGGCGTGAGTATACTTTCATTTTTAGGAGATTTGGTTTGATTTGATCATCATTTGTGTGATTTATTAATTTTCTTGGCAGACCGGGTCTGAAAACCACCAAATTGGAGTTGGCGATGAAGATATGGCTCTAACTCATGATTTCACCAGTGAAATTTGATGCCACTTCGTGAAATACAAGTTAATTCCATGTACTTTGATACTCCAAAGGCTCAGGAGTGGAGGAGTTCATCAAGTACTTCTGTGATGATTCCCTAGGCTGAATATCCAAAATGTATTCAGTGGCCAGTGAGAAAGAAGCCCATCTACAGCAACACCTAAAGGAGGTTATGGGCTCAACTCGTGATTTGTCCCGGCTATTTGGAACCTAAGGAATTTTTCTAAGTGACTGCATTAACTCTAGGTGCCCATCCTTATACCAATCCATTAAGCCTTTCCTAATCTGACCAGTTAGGCTAGGGTGTGTTTGTGACAATATGAGGGTGTTGGAGTGGGGTTATTGTTTGGTTTCTTAGAGTTTGGGAGGTTTATATATAAGGTTCCTAATTCAATAGTTGTTGTTTCTAGATCCATAACCAATGCCCAAATTAGAGGAAGAGAACATTGTTGCAGCCTGATAGAGTGAGAGTAAACTTTGAGTTTGTTTTGAATTTATCTGATCAGTTAGGCCAGGGTGTGTTTGTGACAGTGTGAGGGTTCTAGAGTAGGGTTATTGTTTGGTTTCTTAGAGTTTGGGAGGCTTATATATAAGGTTCCTAATTCAATAGTTTTTGTGTCTGGGTCCATAACCAACACCCAAATTAGAGGAAGAGAACGTTGTTGCGGCCTGGTAGAGTGAGAGTAGACTTTGAGTTTGCTTTGTATTTGTAGACTTTTTAAAGTATGATTGTTTGGAGTTTGAAAATATTATAGTGGAGAGTCCAAAGAACCATATTGGTCAATCTTGGTTTCATAACTAGTACTAAATTTGGAGCAAAAAAACTCACTGTTGCAGACCTAGGAAGAAAGGGCAACTTCCTATGATTTCTTGTGTACAAGATTTGGTAAGGTCTAAATGACTGAAGGAATTGAATTCTTAAAGGTATATGAGAAGCTATAAACCTTATTGGAAGTCTAAGCATTGGTAAGGTAAATACACTATGTGGAATAGTTTGGAGAGTGTGACCGTAGGAGCATTGAAGACTTAATATTGCTGTCCCATATAAGGATTACATTGCATTGTGGGAATTTGGTAGATTGAAGACAATCAATAAGTTATATTTGAAGATTCAAGGAGTATAGTGAATGTGGGAACATCACCAGATTGTCAAAGAGAGTAGGCCAACTACACTTGTGTTGTGTGCACTCTACACCATAATTTGAATCTCATCTTGGATGTTGGTGTTTAAGCATTGGACTTGATTTTCAAAAATTTCCTTTGCAACTATTTCATATGGAATATCTACTCTAAAACAATGAAGTCTATGTCTTCATGATAGTATTTTACAATCTTTTCATTCTCTTGATCATGATATCTCCATTATAGCTCTTTATGACAACACCGTTGTCATTGTCTTCATGACTGTCCTTGTATCTGTTGTTATTGTTCTTCTAACTTATCTATTTCCTTCATACATGATAATCATGATATTTGTAGCTCACAGTCATAAAAATTTTGATCATTGTTTTGTTTACGTTATCTTCACTGTTTAGATCTTTGTGCTTTTGTAACATCTTCTACAACTAATTTGAAACTCCATTGTTTCTCTTTGCTGAATAGATCTTATCCTTTCCTCCTAGAATGTGGTCCTTATTACCTCTAACTCTCAGCTCTTTAACACTAATCTATGTAACAACATCTTCTTTTGCACTTGGATCAATGGATCTTGCTCAACATTTTACTTCATTTCATGAAACTCAATACTATGTTTTCACTCAATGAAAAGGTTGGTACTTTTATTTTTTTGACTGTACTTAAATTGATGTTCTATGCCCTTTCATTATCTTTCATATCTAGTGATCAATGTATGATGTCTTTTGAGAGATACTTTTGCCACTGTATTCTTTGATAGTGGAACTTCAAATTTGTGCAATAAAACTATCCAATGACACTATCTTATATCTTGCATTTAATGACTTGTAATGATTATTTGCAATATACATCATTGTGTTTGTTCAACATTGTGATTTCCCCATTTGTATATATTGTAACAATGACTATCATATTGATATTAATGAATTTGGGCATTGTCTTTACACATTCCTTGGACCAGTGTCTAAAGTGGATAGAGTGGCTTAAGTGGTACAAAAGCACAAGATTTATTGTAACTCCATAAAATATCTCAACCATTGCTCCCTTGGCCATATTTAGGCACTAGATTTGAGGCATATACTCCTAGATAGAATACTTGAGGACAAGAAGGTGAGCATTGATTTCATTTGGATGGTCAAGAAAGAGTAATAAAATGGAATTATATTAATGTCCATAGATGAACAAAAGTAGGTCAATGGGACTTGAAGATACAATGGTTAACATTGATTTATCATTCAGAGGTTCAAAATTGGTTTTGAGATTGCATAGTTGCAAGTTTTTGTTTGTTTCAAATTTGAATGGAATCATCAACAATCTTTTGGAGTTTCAATAGTAATATTATGTTCTAAGGCTTGCATCATTACATTTCAATCATTTAAAATATAATAATATAGGTATTGTTTCCTGAATATGATTGTTTATTCTGGGTTATGATATTTCTACATTTTAATCAGAATTTCCATGCTTATTATTTATAAATTATAATATTAAATATCCTTGACAGTTTTTCATTGGTTCCATGCTATTATTGTTATAAGATCCTAGCCAATTCAATGATAGATCCTTTTAATTTGCATTTCACTATGTACCATTTTGGCATTCCAAAATTGGATGATATAGTTTTTCAATTTGGCATTGAAACATTTCTATTTGTTATATGTTAGTTTTGAATGATCAGAATTTACATATCATTATTAGTAAGTTTGGCATTGATTGGTTGTGTTAGGTAAATAATATTTGTAATTTGGTTGGCTAGCTCCTGATAAGTCATTTATTGAGTTAATTGTCCTCATTCCATTCTCCATATGCTCTCACCTTGCCCACATTGAGATAGTCTCTTGAGATCATGGAGACTAGACAGAGCTTGGATTTGAGTTGACTGTGAAAATTTGGTGGATTTGAGTTGACTGAAAGTTTGGTGGATTTGAGCTAATAGTCAATGTTGTAACATCCTCAAAGTGGATCTAGTATTGGTGGGTGAGATGGGAGAGGAGGGGAGAGGGGTGAGAACTAGCATAGAGAGTGAGTGTCCAAATGGAATGGCTGTTAAGAGGGGGTTAAAGGGAAACAAGGAAGCCATAATTGTGGGAAATGAGGAACCTGCTAGTGACAAGACAATCCACAATGCTCACACCTACACCATGGAAAAAATAAGTGAATCTACCCAAACCAAGGAATCACAGAAGCCCATTTAGAATATGGAGGCTCTGAGAATTACCTAACTAAAGTAGGTGTCTTCCATAGGCCATAATTGTAAAATTTCCATCACCAAAGTTTCTCTATAACCCAATTCCTCAAGAGCTGTAAAGACCATTTCTATATTTAACCAAGTTTTTCTATGATCAAACTGACATTTTGTTAAGCATTTTGCATATTTCCTTTAAGATGGAAGCTCAGAGCACGTTTTCTATGAGACTTCTTGTTATAAATTTTTGCATAAATCATTCATAGTTGCATCTCAAAATACCATAAATATTATTGAGACATTTTGACAAATAGTTTGCAAAACTAAAACTCAAATATTTGCAAAAAAACTTATCAAAAGATAACAGATAACATTTAATTGTAAGTATTGACTGCAAGTTATTCCTAAAAATCACATTATAGAGAATGAACAAAGAACAAAAGTATGTACTCAAAATGGATAAAATATAACATTTATCTGTAAGTATTGACTGCAATTTATTCCTAAAAAGAACATTACAGAGAATGAACAAAGAACATAAATATGTACTCAAAATAACTCTGACCTTATACCTTGATCATTGATAATTCTATAATTAAGATAGCTTTACATGATATATTTCAGAAACTATTTAACATATAATTCTCTGTCCTTGCAACAATAAGAGCATACTTTTAACTATGCCAAGGAAATCATGCACAGTGAATAGCAACCAGACAAACTAATATGAACTATTTCTGTGTTGTTTCAGAGGATGAACATACCCACGCCCAACAGCTCAAAATGACTAGTGTGTACCAAATATAGTTCACATCCTTTCACACATAGCTGCACACAGAAAGAAATCACAACACATGTGGAAGGGTTGCTGGTTGCGAGATGTGGTGGGCTTGAGGTCGCGACATGGGGATTCTAAATGATGAAGAAAAAAATGGCCACCAATGAAAACACTATCCATGGCCTCTATTTCTGTGTCCATTGGTGCCCATGCATTCTTAATGACCAAGGATTTTTCTGTTAACTCCCTTTGAACTCAAATTTGGCTTTTTGGAGTCAATAAAATTTCCCTCCTTTCCTCCATTTCCTTCTCAAAGTGAATTTGAGAAATAAGATGTCAAAACACAAAATAGTTAATATTTTACCCCTTTATTTTATTTGGATATTGTATTTTACATGAAACAATCATAGAATATCTAAGACCCTTCTAGATTTTTTTGTTTTCTGACAACATTTAAATGGAAAAAAAATGTCAAGAAGATGTGAGATCTAGACTTACCAATCAACTTGCAGTCGCTATGGAAATTTGACTACAAGCATAATTAGATTTATTTGTTTAATTTAATTAGATATATGGATATATAAATGAAATATTGATTAATTATAGGGTGATATAGGGATAATAATATAACATAATCAATTAATCAACAAAGTTACTCAACATGAAGTTTATAAATCAAATGGTGCTATGAGACATGCAAATAAATTGACAAGAGAATTGGTTAAGCACACTTGAATTTGAGAAGTATTGCGACGGGTGACCTCCTAAGAAGCTCAATGCTTCACCTCAATGCAACATGCATAAAGTGTAACCATTCATTCTCATGAGATATGGGTTCTTGTGACCTACTACCTATAAAACATTGTGAACCACAACTCATGAAAAAATATAACATCCTAAAAAGTTGAATCACTACTAATGAAACACTATGAACCACAACTCATAAAATATTGTAACTCCCGAGAATGCCCAATGCTTCACCTAGATGCAATGATGAATGCAATGAGTGATATAATCATGATACATATACTTTAATAAATCCCTAGCTTTGATTTGTTGGATGATGTTACTCATGTATGTTTTCCTGTAAAGTCATCGTACTTGTGTGTATATAGTGAAGGTTTAATTTATTTCATATACATTTCACATTGGTATAGTATATTTATTGATCATGCACTTATTGTTTCATATTTCATTTCTTAAAAGATGTTTGTAAACATGGGTTTATTTGATAGTCTAAATATATGTGTTTTCATGTTTTATGTATGAATCCTCTAGTGTCAAATTCCTTAGAAATCACATGGGGCCTCTTGTTTTATCTAATAAATTTTGAGGGTTTCATTTGGATGTAAAAATGAAAGAATTTGACTTTTATTTTATAGACAGAAAATTAGACAAACTTGTGGCAAATAGTGTCCAAAATAATATTTTCACAATAAGTCTATTGACGAACACACATTATTGGTGAAATGCAACTTCTAAGAATATAAGTATATGATATTATCAAATGTTAATATGTAAAGGAGTATTAATAATTCATTTAGTTATTTTTAGTATAAGGGTGAATAATTATTTAGTCATTTATATGGTCATTTTATCCGATGACCAAATTGCTCATTTATTTAGTCATTTAATTTGTCATTTATTTAGTCATTTTAGTTGTGATTATACCCGATGACCAAATTAGCCATTTATTTAGTCATTTATATTTGTGAATTGCAAAAAAACTGTACAACATGATCATTTTTAGTCATGTGACTAAAAGTTTTAGTCACTTGGTCATTTATTTGCCAAATTCTACTAGTGGATGAAATGTTTACAACTTGACCTTGATCTCCTAGTTTGCATGTTTTCAATCAGTTAGACTGATTAAAACAATTACAATTACATTTCTTGTCCCTCAAGAAATATATTTAAAGAAAATCAAAAAGCTAAATATAAAACACAAGTGTTTTATCTGACGTGTAAGTCAGATCCACATTTCTTGGGATTATAACTGTCTCTTGGTAGAGTGGTGCTCAGGTTTCTTTATAGTCTATCTGTCAAGTTCCTCTGTTATCTTCTCTATCGGGTTCCTCTGTCAGGTTAAACTATCAGTTTACTCTTCAACATTTTTAGGTTGCACTTGTAAACTATGTCATTG
Source organism: Thuja plicata (assembly GCA_018584345.1). NCBI lineage: Eukaryota > Viridiplantae > Streptophyta > Pinopsida > Cupressales > Cupressaceae > Thuja > Thuja plicata. The sequence goes on from MU225240.1 coordinate 6,921,656, forward strand.
GTTTACATTGTAACCTGCACTGTCGGGTTACACTATAAAATATGTTATCATGTTCCCTTGTGAAGTTGTCTGTCGGGTTACACTAAGCTTGTCTTTCGGTGTTGGTGTTATCGAAGGTTCAAAACTATTTTCCTTTGCATACTAATGAAAAATATGTCTTTAATCTCCTTTGACATTAGTATCAAAAACTAATATGTGCAAAAATTAAATGTTTAGTATATACACCTCGTTGTTCACCTTGTCATTATGACTCCTCCTATGTGTATGCTCTGGTATAGTATATGTATATACACTTTGAATTTATACTATTTCCCCTTTTCACCTTATCTTCTCCCTTTATCATATCATTTTCCCCCTCTATTCATATCATTTTCCCCCTTTTTTGATAGTAAGGGCAAAGGTGTAATTATTTACAACTTGTCAAAAATGTGGGAATGGGACTTGTTCATGTCTTCCATCATTTTCTCTCATTTCTCCTAATGGTGTTCCAGGGCCATATGCTCCAATGTAATCCTTGCGTGCATATCATAGAAGTTGTTTGTGACAAACATCTCTAGGGTGGCTATCAATTGTCTGGCCGTAGTAATATGTTGTTGCAGTAGTGTGAGATTGGGTAGAAATAGAGCCTGTAGCTTGGTTAACTCATCTTTGAACCATGATTCTTCCTCTTGAATCTTAATTCTCAACTTCTTTACTTCCATTACCTTTTCATAATGCAACTTTATTGCATTGTCAGTGGTTGAGAGAACTTGTGCACTAGCAGTAAGATCTACATCTATCTTTACAATATTTTCACTATTTTCCTTAGTGAAGTGCTCTAATGTGCTTAACTTCTGAATTAAGGTGATAGCTTGTGAAATGATTGGTTCCAATTCATTTACTAGTTCAGATAGCTTTACCTTGTTCTCAAACACTTCTTGGCTCATTTTATCAGTCAATTTGTATTGGTACTTTTGTTCTGCACATTCTTTTATGGCCTTCTCTACATCTAGATTCTGTGATGTAATGGCTTCAGTAAGAACAACTAGTTGATCAATGATAGAAGCATTTTTATCAATGTCTGTATCAGGTACAATTTTCTGAAGTATCTCCCTGGTTGTCTCTAGTACTTGTGTATCCTTTGTCTCCTTCTTCAACTTATCTTGGATAGATTTCCTTTTACAAATTTTAGCATACTTTGTAAGTGACTCTAGATCCAATGTCCTTGGATCATAGTCTGGTATTTCAATTATCTCTTCCAGTGTGACTAGATTCTTCTTCTTCTTCTTCTTCTTCTTCTTCTTAGAAAGTGTAGTGGAGGCACATGTAGGCAGTACCATAGCAAGTTCCTTTTCTTGGTATGATGTGCTTGATGAAGGATTTGGAGGTGTTGTGCCTTTTTTCTGTTTCTTAGTGTCTACCTATTGGTTGGGAGTGGACGTATCTACATCAACCTTAGCTTTATTTTTAGCATCTCCTTCGGTATCCTTAGGAGTGGCATCACCTTTCTTCTCTTCTTCACGTTTATCTTTTTTCTCTCCATCTATTTATTTTGGTTCTCCATCTGTTATATTTTTCTCTTCATCTATATTCTATTCATCAGATGTGTTTTTCAGTTCCTCTTCTCCTTTATCTTTGGGTATGCTTGCATCAGGCTCAGGTGATTTCTCCTTTTCCAAGATGATATCAATAGCTTGTATCAATATAGGCATTTGCCCTAGTATATGTACCTGTGCAACATCATTTTTTGTGTCCTGTTCCTTTGATTGGTTGGAGGTAATAGTAACATCTTCATCTGCCTTTAACTCATTTGCAGGATCATCTCTAGTGATGTCTATGATATTTGTATCTATGATTATATCATCTGCAGTATCCCCTAATGATTATAGAATTTTAGGAATGTCATCCATTGCCTTGCTTGCTTCTGTATTAATTCAGTTTGAGTGACATCCTCATCATCATTTATCAGAATGTGCTCTGGGCTTGGTATATCCTCTTTTTCTTCATTATGTGGCTTGTTGGTGAGTTCTAATGCTCTCTCGGGGCTTGTGTCCTTTTCAGGTTTATTGAGTTCTTTTCTCCAAGTATTCTCACTTTCTTTGTCAAGCTCAATAAATTTTCCCTGTAGGACTTTGTAAGCTCTCAATTTTCCTGAGAACCTTCTTGAGTGTAACTTCATCATTTTGTCAATTTCTTCCATTTTGGACTCGGGTCACATAACAAAGAATAGGGTTCTTTCCCTTATCTATTTTTTGGAATTCTATGTAAATGTCCACCTTGCCGATAGTCTGTCAAGAAGTTCTTGTGGTATTTTACCTTCAAACTATAATTATATATATTGAAATATACACATTATTGTGATGATTTCTTCCTTTATCTTATTACGATCCTTGGGATTTAGAGTTAGCCATTTTCTAATCTTAGGGCCAATGATTGAACCTTCCTTGATCATTGATGCACATAGTTCATCAATTGTATTAGGAAATTTGTTCTCAACATGTTTTAGTTTCTCACTCTCATCTTTCTCAGTGTCCTCTATATCTTCCTTTTTTTGAATTAGTCTTTTTCTCCTCTTTGGTTCTGAAGTTTGTCCCATTTGAGGCTTCCTTTTGTAAGTCCTCACCTTTCCTTTCTTGACCAGTGGTGAGTCTGCTTTAGCAGTTTGACTCCTTGTCCATGATGCAACAACAATCATTGGTTTCTTTGCAGGTGGTGGTGGTGCATCGAACTCTATAGATTCGGAGTCACTCACTTGTTGACCTTCACTGATGGGTGGCTATCCCTCAATTTCTTCTTGTGGTTTTGTTTCTTCTTCATTGATCAATAACTTCTTCTCAAGTGTTTTGACCATTTTGGTCTTCTTTCGGTCGATCTTATTCACAACTAACCCTATTTTTATTCTTTCCTTGGTTTCCTCATAGGTTCCAAACCTTGGTTGTGATTTTTCCAATGGTTCATTTAACAATGCTTCAATAGTATTGGTGGTTTGATCTATGTTGATCTCATAGTCAAATGGGGCTAGCCATGGTGTCCTCGATATAACTGGTTTGATAAAGGTGTTATCAATGTCCACTATAAAACAAATATCAGTCTTATATTTTCTACCAGTTGTTCTGGTATCCTCATCCTTTTATACATTCTTTCCTTATATCTAGTGAAGTATTTGTCCATGATTGATGTAAAGTTGTCACCTAGTGACTTGATGAATTCACTAATTTGAATTGTCATTGGTCGGGTAGTATCCCAGTTGATATTACCAATAGATGGAAAGAAGTCTTGAAAGTAGAAAAACATGCACATTAGAAGTGATGCAAACTTACATGAATTTGACTTTACAGAACTGATTGTCCTCAAGTTCTCATCTAATTTCTTCAGTAGAAACTCAGATAGATCTAATTGTAAACCCTTCTTTACAATCTTGTGGGCAATGTCAACTGCTCCACATGTAATGTTGTTCATCTTGCTGGCTTGGAATATCTTGTATCCCAGCATACATGCACCAAATTTCATTTTGGGATCTTTGATGGAGTTTACCTTCAATGCTTTTCCATCCCATTCTGCACCTGTATTCTTTTCTATGTCTTGGCGAGGAGGATGTTTGAGTACTTTTTCCTTGTTAGTTATAGGATAACCGGTCACTGCGTGTATGACATCCTTGGTGATCAGTTTTGGCTCTCCAAGCCACATCTTTTGGTCATGCACTCTGCTCAGTACTATCTGAATCCACTCAACTTTAAATTCCTTCAAGAACATTAGGGAATTTATGAGCCCTTTCACCTCGATGTGTTTGTGTTTGTCCTTGATGGTTCTTTCTTTGAAAAGCTTCTTGTAAGCTTGATCAACCTCAAAATATCCTATCTCGGTGATCTTGCAATGTATGTATGATCAGACATCCTCAATCAGTAAAACCCTAGGTGGAATGCTAGAGAACACACCAGTGTGGTTGGGTTGCAAGGAAACCTCTAGACAAAAATTGTATTTGTGTTCTTCACAAGTGGCATTCTTGATCAAATTAACCTTTTCTCCTTGGCGTTCTTGATCTTGGTTACATGGGATGTGGTTTCCATCATTTCTAAAAATTAGGGATTTTTCCGTAAAAAAAATAGTAAGCTCAGTGATGTTACTTAACCTTCTGAAAGGTGCTATGATTCTATTTGAATGCTGTGAATCTGCTGGTTAAACACTTCTACAATCTGGTCGCTCTATCCTCTGCTTCGCTCATCTTCGCTCTGCTTCTTTGCTCTAAATAATTGGTGAATGAAATGAAGTCTCCATCATCCTTTTATAGATGGTGCCCTAAGTGGCATCATTAACGCTTCACCTACTTTTTGGGTGTCGAAGATGAAGTCGCTCAGGTATTACACAACCTTTTGGCTCGGGGTAATTGACAACTCACTTAACCTTTCACATGTTTACCGATGGTGCTTGGTGAATGACAAAGAATTTAATGCCTTTTACATGATTACCGATGAGTCTTAGGTCACATTGTTTAACTTGGATTTCACATGTACATTGATGAATCTTGGTATGTGTTGACTGACGATATTGAATTCACAAATTCATAATAAGTAACACAATAGTGCATCTTTAATCATGCTAGTTTGACATTTCATCAATGTATAATGGAAGTGATGTAAAATATAACTTGGTATAGTGTAGTTCCATACTTACTTGTTCTTCTTAGGTGGGGGTGGTGATGTCACCAGATCCATTGGATAAGGTGTCACCTATTGTATTTCTTAGTCCAGCATCATCAATGTTGTTATCTTTTACCCACATTTTGTTTCTCATCTTCCTGATGTCTTCAATGGTATTGCCATTGGGAAAAGTGTTTGTTTTTGTCACTCGGTCTTTGCAGTCCTTTCTTAGATGACCAACCCTATGATAGTGTAAGAATGCCATTCTAGGGTTAGTCCAGCTTCTAGACCTTGTCCATTTCCTCATGTAGTTTTCAGCTATGTGACCATATCTTCCACATGCTGTGCAATTTTCCCATGTATTGTAATCTCAAACATATGAGTTACCGACTCTTTTCAGTTGATAAGCATTTTCTTGTTCTTTAGGCTTCCATGCTTGCTTTTTCTTCTTCCTACATTCAAGAGATGTGTGCCCATGCATTTTGTAGGTAGGACAATATTTTTCCATGTAGGTTTCTTGCTTTGGTTGTTTCATCTTAGATTTACATTCATATGCTTTATGTCCTTTCTTGTTACAATTATAGTAGTTTCCTATGAATGTAGATTAGTATTTAGGAATACCTTTCATTTTTTCTTCTGAAAACATTTGATGTGTGGCCTGGTTTTCCATAGTGATTGCATGAATGCTTTCTTGGTCTTGGATTTTCATAGATATCTTTTTGATCAGCTTGGTATGGTGATTCTCCATGCTTAGTATACCCTAGTCCGGTATTCTTGTTGAATCTTCTTTTTCCATCTAGAAAATCATCCATCTTTTTGTGCTTTCTTCAGCTCTCTTAATCATATCATTGTGCTATTTCTAAATTATTACTTCATGCTTTAGTTTTTCATTTTCTTCTATTAGCTCACCAATAGCTTCTATTTTATCAATGAGTTCTATGTTTACTCAGTTTCCTCCTGACTCATAAGAATAATTTGATTGGTGATATCATGATGATGTTTAGTAAGTCTTTGTATTCCTAACTCTTTCTCTTGTAGATTTTTAGTGATCTTCCTCCTCTCATCAATAACTAGTGTTCTTTCTTGCTTAGCTTGTCTAGCATTATTCATAACATCAATTATCCTTACCATCTGTGTCTCTTGACCGATTTGCAGTATCTTTACTTTCTCTGTTAGATGTTGATTTATTTCATTCAGACTTGTGATGCTTCCTTCAAATGTGTCTGATGTATTGCTAGATGTAGATCCTGATGACTCAAACAAATCAGGTATCTCTTCTTCATGATAGTCTGTTTCATTACAATGAGATGCCATAACCTTTCTTTCATTTAGTATTTCTCTCATCTTGACTCTAGCTTCTTTATATTTCTCATAGAAGATTTGTATCTCTAACTTATGATTCTCAATACTCTTGTCTCGCTTATACCTTTCCATTGTATGAAATTTTCTCTTAAGTCTTTTAAAATTTTTCAAATAAGAGATCTATCTCTGATACTAATTGTTGGAAATAATGGAATGGTGTGTACTAAGAAGGGAGGGGCAAATTAGTACCCTTAAAATTTTTAGTCAATTAACATTTATCCTTTATGTAATCAATTGCTTGTATTACGTCCAACCATATGTGCTATTCTATCTTTATGCATGTAATATCAATTCATAAACTCAATTAGCATGTAAACATTCATGAAATGTATTGACACATGACACAAGATTTGGTAATGCAGAAAACCCCTATTAGAAGGTAAAAACTATGGTGGGGATGAAACCCACAAAAATTCACTATCTGTAGAATGGAAGGGGCCGGTTAAGTCTTACTAGTTTGATCACTTCTGATGATCTTACCCTATTAGGAGTAACATGTAGAGACTGGTTAAGGTCTACTCTATTAAGAGCTTTAGCAACATTTTTTAGTGTGCACTCGGTTAAGAGGTTTATAAAAGGATTGTTAAATCCACCTTCTCAAAGGATTTATTCTATTTTCTACACTTGTTAGAATGTAGTCAAAAATATTCATTGACCTGAGTATATGCAATCTAGAATTTCTGATTAAAGATCCAATAAATTTCACATGTATAATTATCACCTATAATGATTGATCAATACATCTATTCTTCTCAGTAGCCTTGAATCTGGTTCTTGATAACCATTTTCATCTTTTGTTGTTCTTCTGCATAAAACTCTTAGTTTGATCCATAGATGTGCTCTTTGGCTACAATCATCATCACATCCTTTTTTTCTAATTTATTACACATCTATTTATACAATGAGTTTTGCCTAAATGAGTTTCACGCATAACAATGTTAACTCTATGATCTAAGGTTTACAACTTGACCTTGATTTCCTAGTTTGCATGTTTTCAACCAGTTAGACTGATTAAAATAATTAAAATTACATTTCTTTTCCCTCAAGAAATGGATTTAAAGCAAATCAAAAAGATAAATATAAAACACAAGTGTTTTATTTGATGTGTAAGTCAGATCCACATTTCTTGGGATTATAACTGTCTCTCAGTAGACTGGTGCTTGGGCTGCTCTATAGTCTGTCTGTCGGGTTCCTCTATTGTCTACTCTGCCAGGTTCCTCTGTTGGGTTACACTGTTTGTTTACACTTCAAAATTTTTGGGTTTCACTTCTAAACTGTGTCATTAGTTTACATTGTAACCTGCACTGTCAGGTTACACTACAAACTTTGTTGTCAGGTTTTCTTGTGAAGTTGTGTATCAGGTTGCACTAAACCTATCTTTCGGTGTTGGTGTTACCGACGGCTCAAAACTATTTTTCTTTGCATACTAATGGAAAAATGTGTCTTCAATTTTATTATCCATAGATTTGTTCTTAGTATTTTTGATTGCTTTCCCCCATTGCAAATAGGTGCTACTAATCCTCATTCGAGTGTGCAAGATTGGATCTATACGCTAACTATATTGATGATCAATTCTTTCTATATCTGTGTGATGATCTTGTTTGGCGTATTTGTATGGAGATGGAAAAATTTGTAGTTACTCATTCAGGAGGCCCTCATGATGGCTCCTCTCCTCTCCATTGTATGTTTACTGTTTGATGATATATTTGTATATGTATATGCTTCATCTTTGTGATGCAGGTTTGCAGGTACCAGGCATCGAATCCCCTGAATTGGCAGGATTGAGCGTGCCTTTACTTGATGAAAGTTGTTAATAGAGATAACATAAGATCCAATAAATTTGACCTAGTCCTAGCCATCATCCTACGTTAGGGTGATTATGACTTGTTTCATTGATTTGGGTTGTCGAAAAAACATCACCAAATCCTTGCAGTTACGTGGTATGTGAGGATGTTATGTATTCTTTTAGTTTGCACGATGTCTTTGATCATTGTATTTATGTTGATATTGTTGGTAGTATTTGTGCTTATGTTGGTCTTGCTATTGTTTGATCTTTGGTCTTCATAATGTTTTTGAAATGTAAATGGAAAATTGTAATATCATCAGCCAAAATTGATTGAATGTAAAGGGAAATCCCAGGGTACACAATGAATTTGTTAGTAATTAGAGTAATTATTTTGGTGCCTCCTTTTTTGGCTATGGTATTTACTCTGAATGTAATATGGAAATCATGAAGCTGAATGTAATTGTGTTTTCTCCTAGGTAGTAGTTTACGTCAATTCCTTCTTTTTGTATT
>MU225240.1:6930099-6950705 GCA_018584345.1 Thuja plicata
TATATATTAGTGGCTTGCCAATTTTTCCAAAAAAAAGTCTTTTTGAACAGCTTACATCAAGGTATAATATTTGATTAATGTTAAGTTTTATTTTAACCTTGCGAGTTCCAGGAGTAAGTTGAGCGCAAGGGGGGAGGGTAATACCCTTCCTATAGTTGTATTAGATTCAGATTGCCTTGGTCACTTGGGTGTGAGTTTCTATGATAAGATGTTAAATTAATTGAGTTTAATCAATTAGTAGTCCATTCCAAATTACCATCTGACTAAATAAATAAATAGGTATGTGTGTGTGTGTTATTGATGAAACTTTAAATATTGACTAATAAATAATATGTTTTCAATTATTAAATAATTATGGATATTTTAATTATAATGACCTAATTAAAATATCATTGTTTAATTTAAACAAAATGATTATATAAAAGTTATCTTATATTAATTATGAGTTTTTAATATTTAATAAATGTTATTAATTAGTAATAAATTATAAATATTCAAATGTGCAATATTAAATGATATTTTATTTTAAAATTGGGAAACTTATCATTTTAAAAGAAATCTTTTTCAGTTTTCTAATTTGAAAATCGATTTTGATTTTTTTTTGATTTTTTTTCTATCTTTGAAATTGGTTTTGATTTTTAGGAATTATCTTCTTAAAATATTCAATCTTTTCAAATTTTTAATATAAGAGGATGATGGGGTCACATTCTTGGTGAATTCTGGATTTTGGGAAGATTTTCTTGTATAGAAAAAATTAGTTTTCTTCATCTTTCATTTTTGGAAAAGAAGCTTGGGTATCAATCTTGGCTATGTTGAAGGATTTGGTTGTGGCTTCTATCTTCCTCTTTCAAATTCATCTCATGATCAAGGTAGGAGATTATTTCTTCAAATTGTTTAATGATTTTGGACTTGCATTTGGTTTGACATATTTATTTTAAAGAATCTGTTCACTATTTTGTAGAGTTAAAATCTGTATTCTTTTGTCAATGGTTTTGTAATTTTGGTGCATGCATGTTTTCCCTCTGTATAGCTACAAATTTGTTCATTGAAATATTCATTTTATCTTTCCTTTAGGCTATTTCTTCCAGGATATGTTGCACCATTTTACCATGAATTTTGTAGAACATATATCACTATTTATATATATCATTTCAACATTGGTTTTGACCACCTTTTCTTTTGACCAAGCTACCTCTAATCTCTGTATTTGACAACACCATTTTCATCACACTCTTATAGCATTGAAAATAAGTAATTAAGAATGTGCTCATGCTTGAACGTATTAGATCGTTCACAAAATATTTAATTCCAAACAATTAAAATTTTTTTTTACAAAAATGTGACTTAAAGATATAATAAACTAGCAATCACACCTTAGTGTACAATGAGTACCTCAAACAAGTGTGAAATGTTAATTAGGAAAAATATTGGTCTATTTTTTACCACATTAGTGTACATGTGATAGATTTAAATAAAAAATGTGTATACTTAAATATGGATCAAAACATAAATTGAATCAAACCATTGAATAAGGAAGATAATTAAGTTATATTACTAAAACACTCAAGTTATGTTTGAAATAAGGAGAAAAGGAGAGAGGCAAGAGGATAGATAAATATGAAAAAATATAGAGAAGGAGAGGGATATTGAGAGGAAGATATGAAAATAAAAATAAAAAGATGAGAGATGGTAGAGATGAATATGTAGAGATGGAGAGGGGTAAGTGCACAAAGATGGGGGACCAAAAAGTTTCCACTTACTTTTTTGGTCCCCCAAAAAAGGTATGGCGTGTGTCATGTGATATATGGTGTACACCTTATGGTTTAGTGTGCTGGGCCTTAGGCTTGGGAACACAAATCCCATATGTCGTGCACCATATTTGGTACATGCCAAATGTTGCATTGAAAATATGTTTTTTCCTTTGTCTCTTCCCCACTCTCTCTCTACCCCACTTTGATCAAGTGTTTCAAACTCACATCAAATGCAATTTCAAAGAAAAAATATATGCACAAAATATAATATTTTAGTATAAGTTACATTTCAATGTGTGTTTTTCCTTTCTTATTCTTTAAGTTATATTTCATGTATATATTGTTAGGATGTTTGAGAGTGGTTTCAGATATCTAGGAGTTATGATTTAGATTCTATATTTTTCAAGACCATATAAAATTTCACACTTAGTCAAATTTTAGTAATCAACATGCTTGTATCATTATTCTCTTTCTCTCTTTGTCTCACTCTCTTTATCTTCCCCAAAATCTAGAGCTATCTATTACCCTCTCTTCTCTCTCACATCTCTTTCCCCTCTCTCTACCCCCTCTAGGTCTCTCCCACCCTCTCTCTACCACTCCTTTTCCTTCCCTCCTTACCTCCATCTCTATTCTTTTCTCTCTTCCTATCTGTTCATTTCTTTCCCTCTCTTATTGTTTCTCACCACCCTCTATCAATTATCTCAATTAATTTGTCTCACTCCCAACCTCTATATCTATATCCCTAGGTATCTCTATCCCTCCATCTCTACCTCTCTACCCCTCCCTCCCTATTTCATTAAACATCTCTCTCTCACATTCAATTCTATCTCTTTCACCTTTATCTCTTACACCTGTCTTCCTAGGCTCTAGGTCTCGTGCCTCTATATTTATCTCCACTCTAGTTATTTCTCACAATTTCTACCTCTCTCTACCTCTTTATTGTCACATCTCAATTTTTAGTGCCTTAGTTTTTAGAGATGTTTCAGACTTTACTAACTTTCATTGACTATGTTTGGTCTAGTCAGAATCTTTGACTAATGTTAGCTATTTTATTATTGTGTTTATGGATGGTTAGACATTTGATTATTATATTTTATGAATATTAGATATTATATTTGTAACTTTGATTATGTTCTTACACATCGTAATTATATGCATTATGAATTTATGACCATAGATTGAAATGGATTAATGACATTGTTTAATTATTGATTATGGATTATCAATTTTGGTACTAACTTGTAGTAATGAAAACTTGAGTATTGGAAGTTTTGGACATGTATTGAAGACAAAAATGAGGCCTAGGTAGAAGAAGTTATCTCTATGGAATCGACATGAATGATAGAATCTGGAACTCACACACTCACTTAGATAAAGGATTATGTTTGTTTTAAATGAATTTATAATCCTATCTTTAATTTGCATTCTGTAATATGTGTGTGCATTGAAATATTTGAATATAACTATGTGGTACTTTTATATGCAAAGTTGTGATAGGTAAGCATGATTATATGATTTTTTTGAGTATACATTTCTTTTGTCATTTGAAATAAATGTTGTGAGTGTTTCTTAGACTAAGAGTTATTTCTTAGAAACAAGGACGCATAGCGTCTAGTTCTTGCCTAAGTCCTAAAGATTAAGCCTTAAGATATTTGGCAGAGTTAAAATAATATAAATAAATTTCAATATCTTATATAATTACTACTATATAGAATTTTCTTTGAAACTAAATGTAATATAAGTCATTAAAGTAAATATAATCATTAATATGTGTAACTAAATATAATCATTAATTATAGTTGAACATTAAATATTAAATTAAGATTTCTATTACATATGCCTTGTTATGAATATAATAATTTATTCTATTAATATAATATATAATAAAAATAAAAATATTATATTATTAAGTTAATATTAATATATAATATAATTAATTAGTTACAAATATAATATTATAAACAATAGTAGCAAAATTTAATAATAGAAAATTCAAAATACATTAGAACTATATAAATGTAAAAAGTTGTTAAAAAATAATATGTTATCATTGGACAATTGAAATGAAAATATCTCCCACAAAAAGGCAAAAGCCTCACCCACGACTGTAGCCACACTCAGCCAATAAAAATAGAAATAAATAATTTCTATTGCAATATAAAAAATTCAAAATATATTAAAACTATATCAATGAAAAAGTTTTTGAAAAATAAAATGTTCTAATTGGACAATTAATCAAAACAGTAGCATTACATTGAATGCTATAATATCCTGCCTGGCGGCAGGAACTAATAATTATTGTTATCAACAAATTACTTAAAAAGACAAAATAAAAATAATAACAAAATAAAACGATACAAATATGAAAAATAAAATAAAAAATTATTTGTGCTTATTAAATTGTGAAGATATTTCATAGCTACAGTAGATTTCATTTATTCAGGGTGTTCTTTTGGTTTTCTTTATTTATTGAGGAGATAAAACCAACATTTATTATACCTTATCAAAAATTCTATTATACAATTACCATGGACATGGAAAAAAAAGTTGTCTCCACCCTTATTTAAAAATCCTCATACCTATTTATTAAAGAAGAGGTATAAATTTATAGGGACAAAGAAAGACAAGATGCCTATGCCTAGTTAATTAATTAAAAAAAAAAAATCACCATAGACATTCATGGAGGGAATGTGAAATATTAAAGAAGGGGGTTGGGAGTTTGAATGAAAAGAAAGAGACATTAAATAATTCTACATAATTAGTTTCTCGAAAATATTATAATAGTAAACCAATAATGGTTACCACAATTATTAATATAAATTAAGACCATCTATTATTATTTAATTATGACAATTGAAATATATATGTATAATTCAACTATGTTTCATTTATTTGAATATCAAATCAATATCTCATCAAGTCTGTATTAGTCAATTACCAACAATAATGTGCTAGATAGAGAGTGAAATTGCTCCATGCCTAATAAAAACACATCATTCTCATTATTAAAAGAGTAAGGTAAATATTTAATATGGGAGTTGGAGATTTTTATTTAAAAAGGGAAGTACTTGGAAGAAAAAAGACACAAAGATTTATTTCTTTATGTTTTTGGTTCGTGTAAGGGAGAGAAAACCAGAGAAAGGAGGTTGATGCTAATTTGGGAGAAGAATGGATAACTGTGAAAGCAACATCATTCCATATTCTAAGTTCCTCTTAGTTCATAATTAACCTTGTAGATTCCTATTTTGTTTCAAATTTTAAATAAATGTATCAATGTGATTTTCATTTTGGTTTTCTCTCTATGAAAGTAGTAAATCCTGACCTCACGTTTGTCTTGTTGTTTCTGGAGAAATTTCTCCGTTAGAAAAACTTTGTAACTTGAACCCTGCTTACAATATTTGCAAATTTAAGGCTTGAAATAATCATACTCATTTTATTTTAAAAGAAATATTCCAAATAAGTACAAGGAAGGTTGCTTAGGAAAGGCCATGGTTTTGGATTTCAAGCCAAGGCCTCCACGATCTACTCAATTCCTAGATTTTTACCTATTTTATCTGTCTGGCTACCACGGTTTGAGAATCTAAAAAGTTCTTCAGTTTTTTTTTTATTTAAAATTTTCTGAAACCATTATTAGGAATAATAGAATCTATCCTTGCATAGAAGGATGTAGTTTTTTAAACCGTCTCATAAAAAATCATATTGACAATACTCTATTAGCTGGTGTGTTCCATGCAAGTGTTTATTTTTCTTTCTCCATTTTTGTTATTGTTCAGTCATTATAACAACTATTTATTTTTATTTTTATTTATTTCTTTTGAAATGGGTCATCTTTTTGTTAGTTTATGCTCAAACTATTAGAGCCTTGATGTGTGCTTTTATATTTTCCTAAGACAATATATATACGAGTGGTTATAAATCACTTTAATGAATTGTTGAGGCTGTAAGTTTCATTGATTATAGATTCTTAAGCCAAGTGGGTGTCAGGAAAATTCTAATATGTTTTATTGCCTTTCAATTTAATGAAGAATACCTCAATTATTTTTAAGTTTATATAGTCCTATATCCCCCTGTACGAAAGCAAAAGTCTAAGTTATGAACATGAAAAAGAAACACATGTACGAATACAAGTAAACAAATAATAAGTATGGTAAAATAATCAAATTTAAAATAAGATAAAATGAGACTTCTCTTCAAGTTTTTCCAACATGGCACTTATTCAATATTTTAGAAGGCTAATAAAATAATGTTTAAATGTTCTTTCTTTGTCATATTTAAGGAAGTGTGTCTATTAATTTCACTTTTAGAATGTTTAAAAGGTTATTTCTTGGATAAATTTATATAACATGAGAAATGTATGTAAATGTATTTTATTGATTTTATATATGTAAAATGGTAGAAGTTATTAAAGGGTCCTTGGTGAAAAATTTGTACATGTTGAATAGTCTTCTATAAATTAGCATTTCTCATAGAAATTATTTATTTTAGTTTAAATTATGATGTCAAATTCCTAATAAAACTTGTAATATAAATAAAATTTTGTTCTTTTACCTTCAAATTGAATCTTGGTTTGAGAGCATGTTGGTGTTTTCTCGAGTAAATTAGAAATCTTTACTTATACAAGGAAGGGGAAGAAAGTTTTCAATACAAACATAGGAGTATGAAGTGTTATCTTTCTTCTCCATGTGGTGTTGTTTGTTTTATTTTATGTATGCTTGTACTTATAGACAGGTGTCAAATATGGGATAACATGGAATGATAGGTGTTTATTTTTTTGACCTATCCGTCAGGGAATTGGCATAATTTATGCTTTGGCCAAAGTGAATGTTTGCATTCATTTGATACTAGTGAATGCTTATGTTTATAACTCCCTACCATATCACTATGTAGATAACACATTATTGTCTATAAAATGTTAGATAGGAAACAGTGTTGTAGCAGATTCCATCTGGCCCACTGGTTCCTATATGCTAGGTTCTTTGTGCAGGGTCAAGAGCTCAACCTTTCATGTTGAGCACCGAGGGAGATAACACCTTTGAGTAGATAACTAGTCTATGGCTGGGAAGAGAAAGCACCTGAACATCATTCTCATCTTGGAGAAAAGCAGATGGAGAGTAGTCTGATGGCTAAAGGAGGCAAGATAAAGTATAGTATCATGTTATTTTTCATATGATGTATTGACCCTTTATTGGTCCACTTTTATCATTGTTGTATCGTCAAGTATTTTGATCTTAATTTAATTATGACATATTATCTCAGGTGTGAGAAATTTTGATTTTTTTTTCTTGTATAATATTACTCTTTATCAACTTTGGGTGATCTGAGTTATTTTTGGACTATTTGTGTTATGTGGATGTTAGTACCTTACATTTGGTATCGAATCTCTAGGTTAAAATATAGGGCCTTGATCTAGCTTGATGCTAAAAGTTGTACATTTGTTTGGTGTAGGATTTGATCAGTCACCATGCAAAAAAGGAACACCAACAAGACTATTTAAAGTAATAGACATAATAATGAGCCTAATCAGAGATTGGACCAAATCCTTGAAATTTTGACTCAACAGGGAGCCTAATACAACAAGGCTCTCACATGGATAATTTGGAATAGAATATGAGGGGAATTTGAGAAGAGGATCCCCGTAATGAGGAGAAAAGGAAAATTGAAGAGGATCAAATATTGGAGGAAGATAGAAAGAGAGAAGATGATAGGAGGGACGAGGAGAAAATAAAAAGGGAAGATAATCTTAGGCTTGTAGTGCCCATAAATAATAAGGGTAGGATTGTAGATGAATTTAGTAAAGACCTCAAGAAGATCAATCCTCCTACTTTCAATGGTAAAAATATTGGGGATGAGGAAGAGGCTTGGATCATAGCTATGGAAAAGTACTTTGAGATTCAAAACCTTTATGAGGAATCTCAGGCGATGTGGGACACTTCCCAACTTACTGGGGAGGATGCCACGTGGCAGGATAATGAAAGAGAAGAAAAAAGGTTACAACTAGGAGAGATTACTTGGGAGGTATTCTTACAGTTTTTTTGCAAGATATGGTTTCCTCAATTATATTTTGACAGGAAAATGAAAGAGTTTAAGAATCTTATACAAGGTGTCTTGACAATAACACAATATCATGACAAATTCTGCCATCTTTTGAAATATGTTCCTCAGTATCAAATAGATGAGAGATTTAAAATTAACAAGTTTATTTTGGGTTCTTGACCTAAAGTGGGAACTTAGGTAGATATGCATAACCCAACAACGATGGACCAAGCTTATGAAAAGGCTATCAAACAAGAACAAAAATTGAAACATATGCCATTGATTAAAAGGAATCAAAGATCCAATACTTCACAAGCTTACAATAAGAGGAAATTACGAGGTGGAAAACAAAATAGAGGAGGTCACCATCAGATCTAAAATATGAGGGGAAGAGGAAAATGGAATTTTAGTAGAAATTCCAATAGGGGAAACCATAATCAAAATTAGAATAGGGGCAACAATTGGAAATAATAACATGAATTGTAATAGGAGGAACAAGTGTGAGGGAAGATAAGGACCCTTTGATGGTTTTTATGTTTGTGGGGGTGATCATTATCATAAATCCTATCCCCAACACTCATGAAACATGAATGGAAAAGGTCAATAGGTACATGCACAACATCATATCCATGTAGTAGTTGACCACAAACAAGCTGAATTCCAAGCTAATCCTATATAGAGTGGTAAACTCTTTGGACACAATGTTTCTATTTTAATTGACACTAGAGAAACTATGTGCTTTGTAGATCCTTGAGTTGTATCTAGTTTACTTGTTAGAGAAGAATTTATGTATGAACCTTGGATAGTAGAGTATGGTAATAGGGTTGAGAGAAGGGTGGAGCAATGTCCATCTTGCAGAAAATAGAAGTATCTGAGCTTACTAACATAAGTAAACTTGTATGTAGCCCTATTAGGTTCATATGATGTCATCTTGGGCATCAATTGGTTGGAAAAACATAAGATAATAGTCAATTATAGATAAAAATTAGTATATTTCCTTGATGATACATGGAAACCTATAGAGATAAGAGTTTTGAAGAGGCCCAATGAAATGAGACAGATCTCATCAATGTAGATAAATAAAGCTCAGAGGAAGGGGTGTATGATATATGTAGTGTATATTAAGGATTTAGATAGAAATGCTCCCTTGATTGACAAATATCCTATTTTACAGGAATTTTAGGATGTCTTTCTTAAGAATTTACTTGAATTACCTCCAAATAGAGAATTTGGTTTCTATATTGATTTATTGCATGGAACTGAGCCACAATCCAAAGCTCCATATAGGATGACAACTACTAAATTATATGAATTGAAAAAAAATTGCAAGAGTTATTAGACAAAGGGTTTATTCGACCTAATGTATTACCTTGGGGATCTCTAGTGATCTTTGTAAAGAAGAAAGATGACACCTTGCATTTATGCATTAACTATAGGATGTTAAACAAGGTGACAATAAAGAATAAATATCCTCTCCCACAAATCGATGAATTGTTTGATAAAATGAAGGGAGCTAAAGTTTTCTCCAAAATTGATCTAAGATCGAGGTACCATCAACTCCAAATTAAGGAGTAAGATACACTAAAGATTGCATTCAGGAATTGGTATGTACATTATGAATTTGTGGTGTTACCTTTTGGATTAACAAATGCACATGCAACATTTATGAATTTGATGAACAATGTTTTTAGAGATTGTCTCGATGATTTTGTGTTGATATTTATTGATTATATATTAATCTATTATAAGTCCTTGGAGGAACATGATAAACATCTCAGGATAGTTTTGCAGCATTTGAGAGATCATAAGTTGTATGGAAAATTGTCCAAGTGTATGTTTTATCAGAAGTGAGTACACTACTTGGGTCATATTATATCACTAGAAGGAGTCGTAATAGATCCTAAAAAGTTTAAGGGAATAGTAAAATGGCCATTTCCTAATAATGTCAAAGAGGTTCAAAGTTTCATAGGACTAGATGGATACTATAGGAAGTTTGTGGAGGGATTCTCCAAAATTTATGCACCAAGCACTTCTCTTCAGAAGAAAGGGAAGAAATTTGATTGGAAAGATAAATGTGAACAAGATTTTCAGCTTCTTAAAGAGAAAATTACTTCAGCTCCTATTTTAACTATTCCCAATCCTAATGGGAAATTCATAGATATTATAGATGCATCAAGTGAAGGAATTGGAGGAGTATTAATTAAAAATGGTCAAGTGGTGACATATAAGTTTAGGAAATTAAAACAATATGAACTCAATTATCCACCACATGATTTGGAGCATACATTAAATATGTGGAGACATTACCTTCTAGGTAGAACCTTTGAGCTTAAGATGAACTACTTAGGTCTCAAGTATATTTTTACAGAACCAAATCTTAACACTCATCAAAGACAATGACTTGAGTTCCTTAGTGAATATGATTTTGGGATTGAATATATAAAAGGAAAGGAAAATAGTGTAGATGATTCCCGCAGTTGGAGAAGATATATATCAATTATATCCACCACCAGGACTAACTTGAGGCTGCAAGTGTTGCATAGTCTTCAAGATGATGAGAATTATGAATTAGTCAAATCATCATTACAAGAAGATCCATCTGATAACCGCTTTGACATATATAATTTTGATCAAGATGAAATTTTGAGATACTAGGGTAGAATGTATATTCCTGACCGAGAAGGGTTAAAGAATTTGATGTTATATGAGCTGCATAGTATGGCTTATTTAGGGCATCCTAGTGTAAATAAAATGGTAGTTTGACATAAGACCATTATACTTTTGGTTAGGGCTTAAGAAAGATGTTATAACATATGTAGCCTAGTGTTTGGAATACCAGAAAGTAAAGGCCAAGCATATTCATCCTATAGGGTTATTGTACACACATGATGTGCCAGAATACAAATAGAAAGTTTTCAGCATGGATTTTATTCAGGGATTTCCCATGACTAGGAATCGACATGATGTCACCTTGGTAGTTGTGGATTAACTAACTAAGGTAGCACATTTTATACTAGGGAACCTTAAGGACATATCTTAACCTTGGAAAATAAATTTGTGTAAGAGATATTTAGATTGCATGGTATTCTTTAAACCATTATCTCTGATAGAGACACAAGGATTACGTCAAGGTTTTAGAAAAACTTGAATACTGCATTGGGGACCAAGGTTGTAGAGGATTTTCTTAGGATGTATTGTATGGATCAAAAATACAAGTGGGAAGAGTACCTTCCCCTAGTTGAATTCACATAATATAATTCCCATCATGCATCCTTGGGAATGACACCTTTTGAGGAACTCTATGGAAGGAAGGTCATATTCCCATAAGTTGGGATAGAGTGGAGGACATAGTGGTTATTGGTGTTGGGATTAATGGGAAGTATGTACTAAGAGGGGAGGGGTGAATCAGTTCCTCTAAAATTTTTGTATCCTTTAATCAATTAACCTTTGTAATCAATTGTATATCTATTCAATATGATCTATACTATCTTGGTGTGAGTTATATCAATTCATAACATTAACATACATGTGAACATTCATGAAGGTAATTTGACACATAACACAAGATATGATATCGTAGAAAACTCCTGCAAGGAAGTAAAAACTGTAGTGGGGATGACACCCACAAAATATTCACTATTTACAGATTGGAAGGGGTCGGTTAAGGCTTACAATTTGATCACTTCTAATGATCTACCTTGTTAAGAGTATCGGTGGGGACCTGTTAAAGTATACTCTATTAGGAGCTTTAGCAACACTATTGAGTGTGCACTCAATTAAGAGATTTGTAGTTGGATTGTTAAATCCACCTTCCTTGAAAGGATTTTTACACTTTTCTCCACTTGTTAGAATGATAGAAAATTATAAAATTTACATGGTAAATGAAATCTCCTATTTTTGATACAGATCCAATTTAGTTTACATGAAAAATATTATCACCTAATTATGATTGAATAATACCTCTGATTCTTGGTAGCTTCTGTTCTTGGTTCTGATAACCAAATTCACCTTTTGCTATTCTTGTTCTTGAAACTCTCAATCTGATCCATAGATGTGCTCGTAGGATTCATTCATGTTCTCCTCTCTGTTCACATCATTGTATAATGAATGAATGCATCATCTATTTATAAGATGGATTAACATAATCAAGTTTTAAGAAAAACAATGTTAACTCTAAGATAGGGTTTACAACTTGTACCTTGATCTCCTAGTCTATGCGTTTTAAATTAGTTAGAGTGATTAAAGCACTTACATTCATGTTTCTTGTCCCTAAAGAAATGGATTTAAAAAAAAATCAATATCCTATAAATAGAATAAGCTTTCTTTATCTGACGTGGAAGTCAGATCCACTTTTTGCGGGCTGCAACTGGCTTTCAGTTTCTATCTGTTGGTTATGATTGACTGTCCTTTGGTTTTGTTCTATTGGTTGCACATTAACTATCTCATCAGTTTTCACTTTATTCTACACGTCAGGTTCCTCTTTATCTTTCTTCTTTTTAATTTCAGTGTACACACAAAGTTGTGTCGTTGGTTCTCTTTTCACTTAGTCATCTTCAGTGTTCTCTTTCTATTTGATCTTCGGTTTGCTCTTGTCCTATCTTTTGGTTTCTATCTATTAGTTATGCCAACTGGCTTATAGTTTCTATCTGTCAGTTATGCTTGACTGTCCTTCGGTTTTGTTCTATCGGTTGCACATTAATTGTCTCATCGGTTTGCACTTTATTCTACACATCGGGTTTCTCTTTATCTTTCTGCTTTGTAATTTTAGTGTACACACAAAGTGGTGTCATCGGTTCTCTTTGCACTTAGTCATCTTCAATGATATCTTTCTATCTGATCTTCAATTTCCTCTTGTCCTATCTTTTGGTGTATGCTTACCAAAAGTGTTGTTTGCATACTAATGGCAAATTAATGTCATCAATCTCCCCCTTTGACATTAGTATCAAAAACTAATATGTGCAAAATACTAACAAAATGTTAAGTATATGCAACATATAATCCTTAGTCATTTTAATGACTCCCCCTTTGTATATGCTATTATATCTATACATATGATATCTTTCCTTCTGCATATCATTTTCCATGTATATATATAATTTTCACTATGAATATACATATACCTATTTACCATTTGCCCATCTGAATGAATGCATGAATACATATCATTTTCCTTTTTTTTTTTGTGTAGTACTCATATCATTTTCCCCCTTTTTTGATATTAAGGGAAAATGTCATTACCTTATAATTTATCAAAAATGTGGGAGTGTGAAGACTTCATGTCTTCCATCATTTTCTCCCATTGTTATTTTAGGTTCTCATGAGCCATGTGCTTGAGTGTGATCTTTGAGTTCTTGTCATAGATGCTGTCTGCTATAGACATCCTAGGAGTTTCTATCAGTTGCCATGCTACTGAAGTAGTGTAAAGTTTGGTAGAAGTTGAGCTTGGAGCTCAGTTACTTCTTCCCTAAAGTGTGTCTCTGCTTCCCACAATTCCTGCCTTAACCTTTTGATCTCAATTATTTTCTCATAATATAACTTAATTGCATTGTCTCTATCGGTGGTTAAGCTACTAGCATTGTTAGCTAGATCTAGATCTAACTTTTCTATATTGTCACTATTCTCTTTAGTGAAATTTTCAATTGTTCTCAGTTGTTGAATCAAGGTTATGGCCTCAGTTATAATTGGATCTAATTCAGTAATGAATTCTGATAGCTTTACCTTATTGACCGCCACTTCTTGGCTGATGTTTTCAATGAGCTTCTACTGGTACCTCTTCTCTTCTCTCCCCTCAATTGCCTTCTCAACATCAATATTATGAGTTGTTATTTCTTCGGTGAGAGTGGATAATTGATCTATAATTGGTTTGGTTTGATCAATATCAACATTGGGCACAATTTGGTGCAATATGTCCCGTGTTGTCTCCAGTACCATGGAGTCTTGGTGCTGTTTCTTCAACTTCTCCTATAATGCCTTTCTTTGGCATATTTCTCCATATTCTTGTAATGCTTCAAAATCAAGTGTAGATGGGTCATACTTTGGTATTTCAATAAGTTCATCCAAGGTGACTTCCAACATATTCTTCTTTGATTTCTTCTTCTTCTTTTGTGAATCACTAGAATGTAACACGAATGCTAATTTCTCAGCTTTCTCAGTTGTGCTCGATGAAGTTACCTATTGTGCTTATTTTTTCTGCTTGGTGTCAGTTTCATCTTGTTGGGTGTTTGTAGACATCTCCATATTCACCTTCACATAGTCGGTAGCATGTTTGTCAGTTTCCTCAGGAGTGCCATTTTTTAGTTTATCTCCTTCATCAGTGTTCTTTGCTTCATCATTCTTTGTTTCTGCATTCTTATCTATGGTGTTTGCATCTTGTTGTTGTGAATATCCTCCAGTAACCTTATCAGTGTCAGTTACATTTTGAGTATCTCTGATGTCTTGCTGACCATCGGTGTTGTCTTTATTTTCTTCTTCCCCTACATCCTTGGGAGTATCTTTTTCAGGTGACTTGTCCTTTTCTTGTAAAATATTGATAGCCTATATCAATATTGGCATGTTGCTTGGAATGTTTACTTGTGAAATATCAACTGTTGTGCCTTTCTCATTGGTTGTGTCCTTTGCAACAGTGACATCTTCATCTTTATTAACTTCCTCTACTGGGTCATCGGTGATGTCAATGATATTTGTATCCATAATGTTGTCATTTGTGGTGTCTGGCCATGATTCATCTGCAACATCTGCATTCTTGTTGTTGGTTGTATCATCTTCTTCCTTATCTAACTCAATAGATGTGTCATCTTGAGTTGCCTTATAAACATCTTGTTGTTGTAGGTCTTTGTCGAGGCTTTCCTCCTCAGTAGGTCTGTTTAGAATCTTACACCATTTCTTGATGCTTTCTTGTTCCAGCTCTATAAGCTTCCCTTCAAGAAATTTATATGCTCTCAATTTTGGTGAGAAATCCTTTTTGTGTTTCTCCATCATCTCATCTATTTATACCTTCTTGGATTCAGGTGGCATGAGAGTAAAAAGTACTCTTTCTCTTATTTCTTTCTCATTCTTTAATGCAAATTTCCATCTGGAGTATAGTCTATCCAAGAGTTCCCTTGGTACTAAACTGCCTTCAAATTGCATTGGTACATATTTGAATTAATACATTTTTGCTATGTTGACATCCTCTATTTTATTTTGATCTTCTGGATCTAATTTCAACCATCTTCTAATCTTTGAATCTATAATAGATCCAAAATTTGTAATATATTTGCATATGTCATCAATAGATTCAGGAGCTTTTACCTTGACATTTTCTTCCTATGTAGCTTCATCTTGCTTGATGTCTTCAATATTCTCTTGGGTTTTGATGAATTTCCTTCCTTTTTTGTTTTTCCCTCTCTTTGATGTGGCATCTTTCCTCTTATATGTTCTGACCTTTCCTTTCTTTAAAGGTGAAGGAGTAGAATCCTTTGATGTTTGGCTTCTATTTCTAGAAGTAGCTACTGTCCTTGGTTTCTTAGTTGGTGGAGGAGGTGGGGAATTTGACTCTGTTTCCTTGGAGTCATCCTTTTCCTTAGTTTTACCTAACGATAACTATTCTTCGGTTTCTTCCTCCTATTCAACTTATTCATCCTGTTCAATTTCTTCTTCAGTTGTCAACAATATTTTCTTGAGATTCTTTACCATCTTCTCCTTCTTCTTGAAAATTTTCTTAACAACTAGGCTAGATTTTATTCTTGTCTTGGCCTCTTCATATGTTCCAAACTTGGGTTGTTACTTGTCCAAAGGTTCATTCATCAAGGCATCAATTTCCTTAGTTGCAAGATCAATGTTTATCTCATACTCCAATGGTTGAAGCCATGCTGTCCTTAGTACATCATGTTTAATGTAAGTATTATTTGTATCAACCATAAAACATATCTCATCTTTATATTTTTCAATGAGTTTCCCGGGGATCCTTACCCTCTTTTGCGTTTGGTCTTTGAATATAGTGAAGTATTCATCCATGAATGTCTCAAATTTTTCTCCCAGTGAAGCTATATGCTCACTGATCAGCATGGTGACCAGTTTGGTGTTGTATCATTTCACATCTCCTCTTGATGGGAATGTTTCTTGAAAGTAGAAGAAAATACACATTATGAGTGAGCCAAACTTACATGTGTTTGACTTCACATTCGTGATAGTCTTTAAATTGTCTTTCAACTAATTTAGTGGAAGTTTGGATAAGTCTAATTGTGTTCCCTTCTTCACAATTTTGTAGGCTGTGTCTACTACACCTGATGCAATGTTGTTCAATCTACTGGCTTGGAAGAATTTGTAGCCTAGAATGCATGCACCAAATTTGATCTCATCATCGGTTATGGTGGTAACTTTCAGTCCTCTACCATCCCATTTGGCTCCTATCATTTTCTCAGTCTCGACCTTAGGTGGATGCTTTAGTGCCTTTACTTTCTCAGTTATGGGGTAATCGGTGACCGCATGGATGACATATCAGATTATCACCTTCGGTTCATCAAGCCATAGCTTGTGCTTATGCATTCGACTTAGCACTAACTAAATCCATTTGGTTTTGAAACCTTTTGGGAACATTAGGGCATTGGTGAGCCCTTTTACTTCTATATGCTTGTATTCATATTTCAGAGTTCCATCTTTGTTACATAGCTTCTTATAAGCTTCTTCAACTTCTGAAGTTCCTATCTCTATAATCTTGCAGTGTATAAAAGATCAAACGTCTTCCATGATTAAAACCCTAGCTGGTATGCAAGAGAATGCTCTAGTATCACTGGGTTGTGAGGCAACCTCAGGATGAATCATGTAGTTAGGTTCCTCACATGCCGAATTCTTGATGAGCTTGAACTCATCCTTCTTTGAGTTCTTGGATTTCATAGTTCTAGATGTCAAGGCCATTTTTAGAATTTAGGGCTTCCTGTGAAATACACAAAAACAAAGTTGTCAGTTATCTAGAACTTACTGTTTACTCTTGCAAAGATTTCTGAAGTGCTTTGGAGTGCTGTGTGTTGAGTTGTGGTCACTCTGTGATTCAGTTGCTTTCTTCTCAAAAATTGCCTTGGTCGCTCTTCTCTAGTCATCGTGAACAATCATTTGTTCTGTTGCCCTATTTATGGCTAATGCCCTAAAATGCATGTCATTAATGCTTACCAACTCATCAGTGTATAAAGATGAATTTTGTCGGTGAATAATTCATTCTCCTTTGGTGACAATCATAACATTTTAGAGCAGTCGTTATTCCTTTTTCCTTTACCTATGGGTTTTGGTATTGCAAACCACTTGTTTACTTTGCTCAGTTACTGATGGTGCTCAGTTTATACTAGAAAATTTTCTTTTAATCGACACTCCTTGGTAAGTGTAGGAACTCTTAGCTTTGAGTGTATACCGATGGGTTTTGGTATATATGCCCGATAGCATATTTATCACATTTTAACAAGTAATACCATGATGCATCTTTCTTACGATAATTTGGCATTTAGTCAATATATTATGGAACTGATGCAAAATAATAGCTTGGGGTAATGCAGTTCCATACTTACTTCTTCTACTTAGGTGGGGGTGGTTATGTCATTGGATCCTTTGGATGGGGTGTCACCATTTGCATTGCTTGGTCTAGGCTTCATCATTGTTTGAAGCTCTTTTCTAGATTTTGTCTCTAGCTCTCCAGATGTCTTCAATGGTGTTTCCATTGGGGTATGTGCTAGTCTCTATCATTTGGTCTCTGCAGTCTTTCTTGAGATGACCAACTTTATGACAGTGTAAGCATGCCATTCTGGGGTTAGTCCAGCCTCTAGAATTTTTAGTCCACTGTATCATATAGTTTGTAGAAATGTGACCAAATCTTCCACATGTTTTACAATTTTTCCAAGTATTATAATCCCATACATACTGGTTACCGACTCTCTTCAGTTGATAGGGAGTTTTTTAACCTTTAGGCTTACATGCTTTCCTTTTCTTTTTCTAGCATTCAAGAGTTGTGTGCCCATTCATTTTGCAAGTAGGACAATATTTGTCCATGTAGGTTTCCTTCTTTGGTTGTTTCATCTTAGACTTACATTCATATGCTTTATGTCCTTTCTTGTTTCACTTATAACAAAATCCTATGAGTGAAGATGTAGATTTAAGAATACCTCTCATTTTTCCTCTGCATACATTTGATGTATGGCATTTCTTTCCACAGTTATTTCATGTAAGCTTCCTTGGTCTTGGATTTTCATAGACATTCTTTGGATCAATTTGATTTGATGATTCTGTATTCTCGATAAAACCTAGACCATTGTTGGTATTGACTCTTCGTTGTCCTTCAAGAAAATCATCCATTCTTTTATTGCTTTCTTCAACTTTCTTGATAATCTCATTATGTTGCTGTTGAATTCTTATTTCATGTTTTAACTTTTCATTCTCATCCCTTAGCTCACTGATAGCTTCTATTCTTTCAATGAGTTCAACATTTATTCTGTTTGCCTCTTGACTCATAAGAATAATTTGATTTCTAACTTCATGGTGATGCTCTGTTAATCTTTGTATTTCAGATTCTTTTTTTTGTAGGTTTTTTGTAATCTTTCTTCTATCATCAATAGCTAGTGTTCTTTCTTGCTCAGCTTTTCTAGAATTGTTCATGACATCAATCATCCTTACCATCTATGTCTCTTGACTGATTTGCAGAGACTTAACTTGTCCAACCAGATGTAGATTGATTTTAGTTAGGCTTGTGATGCTTTCTTATGATGTATTTGATGATTTGCTTTTAGTTGATCCTAAAGATTCAAATAAATTTGGTATCTCTTCCTCATGGTAATCTATTTTATTACAATGAGATGCCATAATATTTCTTTCATCTAACAACTATCTCATTTTGATTTTGGCTTCTTTATACTATTCATAGTACATCTGAATTTCAAGCTTCTTATTCTCAATATTTTTATCAAGTTTGTACTTCTCCATTGTATGATATTTTCTCTTAAGCCTTTAAGCTTTCCAAGAAGATACTTAGCTCTAATACCAATTGTTGGGATTAATGGGAAGTATATATTGAGAGGGGAGGGGTGAATTGGTACCTCTAAAACTTTTGTATCCTTTAATCAATTAACCTTTGTAATCAATTGTATATCCATTTAATTTGATCTATACTATCTTGATGTGAGTTATATCAATTCATAACATTAACATACATGTGAACATTCATAGAAACATTCATGAAAGTAATTTGACACATAACACAAGATATGATATTGTAGAAAAATCCTGTAAGGAAGTAAAAACTGCAACAGGGATGACACCCACAAAATTTTCACTATCTGCAAATTAGAAGGGGCTAGTTAAGGCTTACAATTTGATCACTTATGATGATCTACCCTATTAAGAGTATCGGTGGAGACCTATTAAAGTCTACTATGTTAGGAGCTTTAGCAACATTGTTGAGTGTGCACTCGGTTAAGAGACTTGTAGTTGGACTATTAAATCCACCTTCCTTGAAAGGATTTTTACACTTTGCTCCACTTGTTAGAATGATAGAAAATTACAAATTGCCTTGGTAAATGAAATCTCCTATTATTGATACAGATCCAATTTAGTTTACATGAAAAATATTATCACCTAATTGTGATTGAATAATACCTCTGATTCTCGGTAGCCTCTGTTCTTGGTTCTAATAACCAAATTCACCTTTTGTTGTTCTTGTTCTTGAAACTCTCAATCTAATCCATAGATGTGCTCATAGGCTTCATTCATGTTCTCCTCTCTCTTCACATCATTGTATAATGAATGAATGCATCATCTATTTATAATATGGATTGACATCATCAAGTTTTGAGAAAAAACAATGTTAACTCTAAGATAAGGTTTACAACTTGTACCTTGATCTCTTAGTCTATGTGTTTTAAATCAATTAGACTGATTAAAGAACTTAAATTCATGTTTCTTGTCCCTAAAGAAATGGATTTAAAAACAAATCAATATCCTATGAATAGAATAAGATTTCTTTATCTGACGTGGAAGTCAGATCCACTTTTTGCGGGCTACAACTGGCTTTCGGTTTCTGTCTGTCGATTATGCTTGACTGTCCTTCAATTTTGTTTTGTCAGTTGCACATCAACTGTCTCATTAATTTGCACTTTATTCTTCACATCAGGTTCCTCTTTATCTTTCTTCTTTGTAATTTTTGTGTACACACAAATTTGTGTTGTCGATTCTCTTTGCACTTAATCATCTTTGGTGATATCTTTCTATTTGATCTTCGATTTTCTCTTGTCCTGTCTTTCGGTGTATGCTTACCGAAAGTGTGCTTTGAATACTAATGGAAAATTAATGTCATCAATTGGTCCAAATATTCTCAAAGAGATGGAAGAACAAATGAAATTGATTAAAGAAAATTTAAAGGAAGTAGTTGATAGGCAGAAAAGCTATGCTAATAAGAATATGACCTTTAGACAATTCTCAGTGGGGGAAATTTTTTTCTTGAGGGTCAAGCCTCATAAGAGTTGAATTTTATTAGGAAATTATTCGAAGCTTGAACCTATATATGTGGGACCTGTAATAACCTCCTATAGTTGCTTTTAGTTTTGGTGATGAATTTTTTTAGGTAATTTCATTTATGAGTGAAATATTCTATGGAACCTTATTATTATTTTTTATTTCAGATAACTTTGAATATGATTTATTGAGGTTGGTGGTTAGATTATGATGATGGTTGTTGTTATTGTAGACGTCTAAAATCATCCTTATATTAATTTAATTAATATTTCCATAACATTATAGTTAATTTTAATTAATTATATTTGTTATATTCTTCTATCTATTTAATTAAATTTATTTAATTAAATATGA
>MU225240.1:6963239-6982126 GCA_018584345.1 Thuja plicata
GTGTGAGCAAACCTTGAGCCACTCAAACCTTAAAGGCTTGTGTTGAATTTTGCATGGCTTGTCCTCTTGCCCTTGTGTCCTCTATGTGGCATCTATGTGGATGCCACATATGATCCACCTCATCCAAGCCCTCTCTCTCCTCCAAAAACTCTATAAATAGAGGCCTTTCTCAAGAGCAAAGCATCTTCATTTTATGCATTGTTATCATGCCAATTTAGTTCTAGAGCATTTAGCATTTTCATAAACAATACTTTCTTAGTTCATGTTTGTTGCATTTGGAATCTAGATATTACATGTTAGGATTAATGGAATGAACTTAGTTTGTTTTCATTAAATCTTGCATATTACTTTAGTATTATCTTTGCATCATCATGCTTGATGAAGGCTTGAGACAAGTTCCTCATACTTGTTCTTGAGTTCTTCATTCTTTTAGTTGCATTTTTAGATCAATAGTGGGATTAAGTTATTGTGTTGGGAGAGCACACCCACACACCTCTCTAAGAGCAAATCAACAAGGCTTGGGCGCCCTTGTTCAGCTCATCGGAGGTTGTAATGAAAGTCTTCTTGTTTTTATGTAGTATGTTTTAGATATGCATAATGTTGTTATTTAATGTTTATCTCTAACATTTGCATGTCTGAGCATGCTCCCAATAGGTTACGTTTCATTGCATATAGTTATGAGATGGTTATGATATGATGTCAGTTTCATTATAGATGATTTCTATATTATGATGTATTAACCCCACACTTGCATGTGTATGGTTATGGGTGCTCTATTATTTTGTATGACGAGTTTGATGTGGTAGAGGGTGAAGGCATAGTTAATTTCATAACAAGATCCACATGTTTGACTATCCATACCATTTTCTGTTATATATGCACATGTACATGCTCATCTTTTATGTAGGTTCACAGGTACCAGACACCGTCTTCCTTGAATTTCCAGGAGTGAGCGTGCCCATAAATATATCTGAAATAGTAAAAGAGGGGAGTTAGCAGTCAAGCCCAAAACCCTACCCTAAGCCTATTTTGTCCTAGGATTGGATGAATATCATATTGACCTACCCAACTGAATTTGTCAGGTGACATGAATTCATGGATCCCTTCCTCTTGAGATTGGTTGTGCTTAGATTTGAGTATTTTCATTGTGTGTAATTATTAATTGGTGGATGTGCATTTGTGATTTATGTGAATTAAGTATTGTTAAGGATAATTAGTGTTAGTAAATAATTATGCCTGAAACTATGTTGTTTTGATTGAAATATTAAATATGAGGGTATTTAATTAATCAGAATTAATTAAATACTTATGTTTATTTAAAAATATTTAATTAAAAAGTCTAATTTTGGAAATAGAGGATTTAATTAATTATTAAATCCAAAACTAAAATAAAAGACATTAATAATGAATTGGTGTTTAATTATGTCACGCCCCGCCAGGGAACCCAGGAGGACAAGGCAACTAACAACTAAGAGATGAGAATACATATATATATTTTTTTGAAATATTACAACTAATCTAAGTCCTCTCAGGTTCCCTAACACCGCTATTAAAGAAACATAATCTAATCTATTCATTTACCCATTAAGGCATTGATTGATTAGTATAAGTTTGCAATTTATTCCTTTACTCTTAACATTAAGTTACATGTATAATCTTAGCATCAATCCTAATATTTTAACATGCATCCATGTGAGTTATCCTTTACTAAACTTATGTCATTATTTACACTATTCATTAAGCATTCAAGTGAAAGATAAACATTCGATGGATATGCAATGCCCTATATACTTTATTATTTTATATGCATTTGTGAAACATAGTAACCATAATCCAATATTAAATTCTATAGCTATTTATTCATAGATTCATTAAATCATAATAGTTTTCCACAACCATACATCAAGAGATAGCACATTCATTCATAAATACATTATTTCATACTAAGTCTAAGATCATTTCTCGGATACCAAAAGTAATAAAAGATATGTGAATAAATACCCTAAACAATAATCTTTTCATATTGATAACATATAATATTTTCCCTTTTCTTTTTCCTAGATCTACCCATTCCCTTATACATTTATTTGAATTACATTGATATGCAACATATCATTAGATCTATTGAATTACAAGAGATTTCTTTTACAAGAATGCACATGCATAAGCACATCCTTATATATACAATAAGAAGTCTTCAAAAATGATAATCGAGAAGGAACAAGAGCCAAGAACATCCATCTAACCATGAACAGTACCTTTATATAATAAAATCAACCACCCAACCACATGGATCCAAAAAGTATCCACTCCCCCATGCTAGGAGACAGAGACCGAGGTCCACACAAGAAGGTAACAACTAGGATGCCCCTAAGGTGATGACAACCCTTCCCAAAACATAACACAACTAAAAACACAAGAAGATCACAAGGACCAAAAAGGACATAAAAAACATTGGTAGGAACTCTAAGACACATGCTAGTGAGTGTCATCGCATAGCTCTCACCCCTTGAGTTACCCTGGTAAGCCACTCTGGGCCCCGACCCCTGAATAGGCACATGCGGAACCAAACATCTCTCATAGGGACGTGACTGTTCGATTATGCTATCACAATAGAACCTTCTCCCACTCCCATTTGTAGCCTATACTAGCACTCTCAGCATGGGCGAGGCTTATCTTAGTTAATGTGTAGTACCCTTCCCATAATTTATTAATGTTTTCACTTGATTAAACAACTCACCAGTGGGTTAACCTGGTACTAGCCACTTAGGGCCTAGACCCCACACTATGAGCCACTCACCTAGTGTTCTTAGGTTCCCTACCTCTAACAAACTTCATAAATGCACATAAAGATAAGTACCACAGGTACACAAGTGTTTACAATATCAAATGATTGAGTTTAGGAAAGCACTAGTTGTCCTGAATCCTTTGGACAACCCTAAATTGCAATCGAGTACATAGATAGATAAAACACATCCACATTGCATCAAATACATCAAAAGGGATTCTCAACAACATAATAACATCATGAAACTCAAAAAAGACATAAATTATAACATCATAGTAACCTAGGATTGGTTTTAGGGGATCACTAACTAACCCTAGTCCACCAGACAGTCCTAAACCCTAATCTGGCATTTAAGATGGTAAATAACACATGAGAAGACATCAAAATGCACCAAAATCAAGTATTATATAAAACCATATAACCAATGCCTTTTGGGTACCAACTCAAACCAAAAAACATCATAACAAGATCATATTGTAGAAAACATGCTGATTCCTGAAATTTGGGTAAGTCTGAAATTTCCTAAAAACTTCAAAATCTAGAATCTTTATTTGAACTCCTTGGAGGCTGAAACCACTCTCAAACATCCTAAAAGGTATTACATAAAATGTAACTTAAAGTATAAGGACAAAGGCTTATACTTAAATGTTACATTTTATGCTTCACCCTAAGGCTGAAATCGGACGGAGACTACCCTAACCCTAATCAGGGTTCCCAATATATCCAAAGCTTATGATAAGTTTTCAAATGATCATAAACATAATAACACATGAAAATAAACTATTTTGCAAGTTGAACAACCTCTAGATCTAACCCCGGGTTAGAAACAAACCTTAAACCCTTCCAAAAACCCTAAAATATCAAATTGGAAGAGTCCCACATAGGTGGAACCCTAAGCTGATCAGGTGGTGACCTAAGCTACATAGGTGGTACAACCTACAAAGCTGGGGCTTCTGTGTAGGTGGTCATGCATCCTATGTAGGTGGTGCTGAGTTCTTCGTAGGTGGTCAGGACTGCGCGCACTCTGGACAATAACCTCCAGATTTGACCTTCCAGGTAAAACTGGATAAGATGGAGGCCTAGAAAGAAGAATCAGCAAGATACCCAGTTGAGATCCCTCAGTTCTCCTTCCAAAACATCCCTCAAACCCATCTACCTTCATGGTAAACCTATTTAGTTCTTGCACATAGGTGCAAGGTATAGAAAGGTGACCACCAGAAGACATTATTCTAATCAAGATGGAAGTCTGCACAACATCAACAAAAGGAGGTTCTATCTAAAGGCCAATACATTTTAAGGTGATAAATCAAGAGGAGGGACAGATAAATGACAGTCCATAAACATTATCCATCATAAGGTTTACATTCATTATTCAATTCATACAAGATAGCATAATAAAAAAATAGTCATAAAAGATTTGCATTGGTCATACAACTGTATTAGACAGTAAAGCAACCACATCAAAACATAACAATCACATGAAACATGATTCTCTTTCCAGGTAGAGCCTACCTAGAGTCCTACAGAGAAACCTTTGAAGCAATTCCAATTCTACTCTAGCCAATCCTATTCTCCTCAAGCCTTCCAATCAATGAGATATCCTCCAAATGCTTCCACCAACCTTTCTAATAGTTTCAGATATATAGATCTATGTATTTAATTTCTCCGTTCTCTTCCTAACTTTCTACTCTATACATCTCCTTCCATAAGTATGTTCTAGGATTGGTTGTATGAGAAGTTTCAACCGATGCAACCATCCACAACTATCTTCTGGTTATTAGTTTGGACATTAATAGTCTTTAGATAAATTAATGTGTAGATAGTTTCCTGAGAATGTTTTAGTTAAATTACCACCTTTGTTACTTTATGTTTTACTTTCATGCTTTAGGTAAATTCTTTTATTTTATTCTTGCTTTCACCTTAGATGAATATTAGTTACTTTCCTCTTTTAAAGGAATAATTATAGATCTAATTATAATTTCACATAATAGTTAAAAAATAAAAAGGCACATAAATTAATAAATACATAAACACACACACATATATTAACACATTTATATAAGCATATTTATATAACCATATATATATAGACATATGCATATGTCTGCACCCATATGCCTATGTTTATATATATCCATGCAAATATTATTATAAAACATACATTAATGAATACACTTAACAAGCTTATTACCATGCATTTAATTCCATAATACCATCAAATTATTACTAACCGACAGTCCAACTACAAAACAATATTCATCTAGTCCTAGGGACTATAATGAATATCCACAATGAATAAAACCCAAACAACCAAAATGGGACATCAATCCATAATCAAAGGAAAAATCCAAAAAGACCCAACCTGGGAGCAGTGATTAGGGCTAGGCTTAGTCTTGCAGGACCTAGTAATGTCTCCGTAACAACAAAAATGATTGAGAATTTTGGGGCATGCTCAGACCTATGAATCTAGGTGAAGTCGATGCCCAATACCTGCAAGCCTACATCACTGAGAAGAAATACATGTGCATTGATGTACATATTAAAGAAGACATTGCAGATAGATGATCGGGATCGATACACCTTCTGGACCTCATCCATGTGAGTAACTACGACTTCGTCCCAAATCATGAAGACACATCATGTATATAGACACACACACATTCACACACAAAGAATGTAACATGCAGGTTATAATCTTGATAATTGGGTTAGTCAATAATCGATACTAATAATAACTCATCATAATCATAATAAATGCCCTAAATCATTAAGTGACATACAAGATTCATCGAAAGTAACTTTAATAGAAAAATATATCTATATACATCCAACACATATCACATAACATCCTAACTGTGTTTAGAAAGGTATTGAAGGTCCTTTATACATACATGGATACAAACACATACATAAATGATACCTTCAGACAATATGTCTGATATTAGAATTCTCAGGTACAAGCCGATGAAATCATTATAAACAACTTTAGAGGAAAACAAGTATTAAGCTATAAGGAAACATCTAAAGATCTTACTTCATTCAAAAAATTATACTAGGGTTAGAGGGGTATTACATCCTCCCTCCCTTAGATTCAACTTACTCATAGAAATTTCGAAGAGATGAAATGAACTATACACGTAAGTCATAAACCATTATCAAATAGAATTGCAATATTACTACTGTAGTACCTACTTTAATGACTATATGCATATTTCTCCAATTAAGAGTGTTGATAAATCTTATTACAATTATATTGTAGATTAACTCGGTTCCAATGGTAAGAGACTTTCAAAATAATTACCTATCTGATCCTTTCACTTTATGTAGTAAGTTTGTCAACAGATACTAAGATTAGAGTATTACTTCAAAATTACTTTTATCAACTTGAAAATCCAAAGTTTTCCTATTTTATTAACATTAGTGTAGTAGAAAAATGTGTGTTCTACCAATCAAAATTGTTTCTTCCTTACACCATATAAAATTTTCCTATCTATGGTATCCAACATAAAAGGAGGAATTTCTGATAACTTTTCTATTTTTGAGACACAATCTAATCCTACACAATACAACATATGGAACTTTATTTCAAATAAGGTTCTAAAATTTGCGTTCCTTACCAACTATGCATGACAAACAAAGAGAGGTATATAAAATTTATATTTATTATTTTCATGAAGGGAATACAACAAACAATTGTTACTTAGCTTTGTAATCATGAAACTAAAACAATCCATACACTTAGCTTTTGCGATAAAGCATAATTTTATAAGAAATATTTTAGAAGACATAAAAAAACCTCTTTTAGCAAGTCAACTGTATTCTTTTTCATCAAGATGTAAATATACTTTCAACACTTAGGACACATACAAATTTACAATACATATTTTCTAAGTCATCTTTCATAATAATTGTAGGGTTTGATTTCCAAAATGCATTCACACCCCTAGAGGAGATCTAATCAATTTCCCAAATTTTCATGTCAGGCAGTTTCCATATAGCATTTAATTAATGTCAAACAACAATGTACAAGAGTTCTTTCAAGTTCCCTATTTCATAATGATTAGAGATCCATCAAGAGAGGAAAAAGCACATGATTCCTACTACTACCTTCATAACCACAACAATTAAATTAACCAATGTGCTTAACTTGAGTTTCTACCCTTTACCTATTTGTAATATTACCCTCATACACTTTAAATTTTTTGAGATAACCTCATATACAAGAAGAAATTAAGTAACGTACCTAACCATATTCTTATAGCATTTATTTACTGCAACCACTTCTTTTCATAGTTGATTAATCACTTAGTATTGTTAACTACTACTAAGGTGTTGATCAAAATATATATAAAACTTGAATTTGTTTCCATATAACTCATCTAGGATCTTAAGCACTCACTAGGCATCTAGAAAGACATATATTTATTAAAACAACTTCAATCGTTAGAATAGATAGCCCATTGTCATACATACTCTTCCCTAGACTTTCTTGGTTGTTAGCTTAACTCATTTACTATGCAAGTTAACATGGCATGCATAAATAATATAGCTTCTTACCACAACAGGGATAAAAATTCTTCTTCCAAGATGCAAATGTGAATTATAGCCTATGATAAGATCTTGGGGACGTAAGTCCTTCACCCAGGGTTTCCTAATTAAGCATTTACAAATTTTCCTAATATATTATTGCCTTGTCTAAACAATGTTAGTCCTTAAAAACTTATTTCTTAAGAGGGAAGAGAGAGAGACATAGAAAAATACACATGGAAATAAACTATTGATTCCTTACATTTCAAGTTCCTTCTTCAAGAAGTCATAGGAGAGGGGAAAGAGAGAGATCATTCAAACTACTATTATATAACCTTATTCACTCATGTGTCCTAGTTTCTCCTTTCCTACAATTATCTATGTTACCACTCTCTTTCATCTTTTGCCAAGAATAAGAGAAGAATTCATTTTCAAATTTTAACCAAGACACGACACCAATTTTTTTTTACATCTTTCCAAGGTACAAATTATTAGCCATGAACTTTAATTATTACCATTTCAGTCCTATCAAGTACTACCAAAATCATTTCTTTCTTCACATTAAAGGTGCAGAGGTAATTCATTTCTAAGAAGGAAGTCAATTTGGCCTTTATAAGAAGATAGAGTGCACAACATTTCCAATAAAATTTATTATAGGTAGGGTTAGGGGATAATATTACCTACCACAGAAATTAAAACATCGAGTATCCTTTTTACTTTTGGTTTTCCTAGAGATAACAATGTTATTTATCAACAAGATGATGACGCACACAAGTCTAAGGAATTCCTTAACATTCTATTTATAGAAAGCATCCTTTTAACACATCATTAATCTCAGAATGAAAGTCATAAGTTATAATATAACTCAATCATAGAGGAACAGTGTACCTTTATAAGACAATGTATCATAAATACAAGAAACAAAGCCTTCATTTCCTCATATTCAAATTTTGCTGGAATACAGATGAAAACAAAGGAGATACAGATAAAATATTCAATTTTATGCATAGGTGAGCTATGAGTCCCAGAGTTCCTAGTGTGGAAACCTAGGGATCTTATACCAAGATGTCACACCCTACTAGGGAACCCAGGAGGACAAGCCAGCTAACAACTAAGAGATGAGAATATATATATTTTTTTCTTTCAAAATATTACAACTAATATAAGTCCTCTTAGGTTCCCTAACACCGCTATTAAAGAAACATAATCTAATCTATTCATTTACCCATTAAGGCATTGATTGATTAATATAAGTTTGCAATTCATTCCTTTACTCTTAACAATAAGTTACATGTATAATCTTACCATAAATTCTAATATTTTAACATGCATCCATGTGAGTTATCCTTTACTAAACTTATGTCATTATTTACACTATTCATTAAGCATTTAGGTGAAAGATAAACTTATGTCATTATTTACACTATTTCATACGCATTTGTGAAACATAGTAACCATAATCCAATATTAAATTCTATAGCTATTTATTCATAGATTCATTAACTCATAATAGTTTTCCACAAACATACATCAAGAGATAGCACATTCATTCATAAATACATTATTTCATACTAAGTCTAATATCATTTCTTGGATACCAAAAGTAATAAAAGATATGTGAATAAATACCCTAAACAATTATCTTTTCATATTGATAACATATAATATTTTCCCTTTTCTTTTTCCTAGATCTACCCATTCCCTTATACATTGCTTTGAATTACATTGATATACATCATATCATCAGATCCATTGATTTACAAGATATTTCTTTTACAAGAATGCACATGCATAAGCACATATTTACATATACAATAAGAAGTCTTCAAAACTGATAATCTAGAAGGAACAAGAGCCAAGAACATCCATCTGACCATGAAAAGTACCTTGATATAATAAAGATTAACCACCCAACCACATGGATCCAAAAAGAGTCCACTCCCCCATGCTAGGAGATAGAGACCAAGGTCCACGCAAGAAGGTAACAACTAGGATACCATGCTAGGAGACAGAGACCCAGGTCCATGCAAGAAGGTAACAACTAGGATACCCCTAAGGTGATGACAACCCTTCCCAAAACATAACACAACAAAAAACAAAAGAAGATCACAAGGACCAAAAAGGACATAAACCACATTGGTAGGAAATCTAAGACACACGCTAGGTGAGTGTCATCACATAGCCCTCACCCCTTGAGTTACCCTGGTAAGCCACTTTGGGCCTCGGCCCCCAAGTAGGCACATGTGGAACTGAACATCTCTCATAGGGATGAGACTGTTTGATTGTGCTATCTCAATAGAACCTTCTCCCACTCCCATCCATAGCCTATACTAGCACTACCAGAATGGGCGAGGCTTATCTTCATTAATGTGTAGTATCCTTCCCATAATTTATTAATGTTTTCACTTGATTAAACAACTCACCAATGGGTTACCTTGGTACTAGCCACTTAGGGCCCTATCCCCACACTATGAGCCACTCACCTAGTGTTATTAGGTTCCCTACCTCTAACAAACATCATAAATGCACATAAAGATAAGTACCATAGGTACACAAGTGTTTACAACATCAAACGATTGAGTTTAGGAAAGCACTAGTTGTCCTGAATCCTTTGGACAACCCTAAACCACAATCGAGTACAAAGATAGATAAACCACATCCACATTGCATCAAATGCATCACAAGGGATTCTAAACAACATAATAACATCATGAAACTCAAAAAAGACATAATTTATAACATCATAGTAACCTAGGATTGGGTTTAGGGGATCATTGACTGACCCTAGTCCACCAAACAATCCTAAATGCTAATATGGTATTCAAGATGGTAAATAACACATGAGAAGACATCAAAATGCACCAACATAAAGTATTATACAAAACCATATAACCAGTGCCTTTTGGGTACCAACTCAAACCACAAAACATCATAACAAGATCATATTGCAGAAAATATGCTGATTCCTAAAATTTGGCTAAGTCTGAAATTTTCTAAAACCTTCAAAATCTAGAATCTTTATTTGAACTCGTAGGAGGTTGAAACCACTCTCAAACATCTTAGAAGGTATTACATAAAATGTAACTTAGCTTATACTTAAATGTTACATTTTATGTTTTTCCCTAAGGCTGAAATCAGATGGAGACTACCCTAACCCTAATCAGGCTTCCCAAAATATCCAAAGCTTACGATAAGTTTCTAAATGATCATAAACATAATAACACATGAAAATCAAGTATTGTGCAAGTTGAACAACCTCTAGGGCCAGCCCTGGGTCAGAACCAAACGCTAAACCCTTCCAAAAACACTAAAAAATCAAACTGGAAGAGTCCTACACAGGTGGAACCCTATGCTATGTAGGTGGTGACCTAAGCTGTACAGGTGGTACAACCTATGTAGGTGGGAATTTTTCATAGGTGGTCACACATCCTATGTAGGTGGTGCCCAGTTCTGCATGGGTGGTTAGGACTATGCGCACTCCAGACATCAATCTCTAGATTTGACCTTCGGGTAAAACTGGGTAAGATGGAGGCATGGAAAGCAGAATCGGCGAGATACCCAGTTGAGATCCCTCAGTTCTACTTCCAAAACATCCCTCAAACCCATCTACCTTCATGGTAAACCTATTTAGTTCCTTCCCATAGGTGCAAGGTGTAGAAAGGTGACCACCAGAAGACATTATTCTAATCAAGATGGAAGTCTGCACAACATCAACACAAGGAGGTTCTATCTAAAAGCCAGTATATTCTAAGGTGATAAACCAAGAGGAGGGACAAATAAATGATAGTCCATAAACATTATCCATCATAAGGTTTACATTCATTATTCAATTCATACAAGACACATAATAAAAATAATACATTCATAAAATACTTCCATTGGTCACACAACTATAGCAGATAGTAAAACAACCACATCAAAACATAACAGTCACATGGAACAAGATTCTCTTTCCAGGTAGAGCCTACCTGGAGTCCTGTGGAGAAACCTTTGAAGCAATTTCAATTCTACTCCAGCCAAGTCTATTCTCCTAAAGCCTTCCAATGAATAAGATATCCTCCAAATGCTTCCACCAACCTTTCTAATAGTTTCAGATATATAGTTCTTCGTATATAATTTCTCCGTTCTCTTCCTAAATTTCTACTCTATACATCTCTTTCCATAAATATGTTGTAGGATTGGTTGCATGGGAAGTTTCTACTGATGCAACCATCCACAACTATCTTCTGGTTATTAGTTTGGACATTAATAGTCTTTAGATAAACTAATGTGTAGATAGTTTCCCGAGAATGTTTTAGTTAAATTACCACCTTTGTTACTTTATGTTTTACTTTCATGCTCTAGGTAAATTCTTTTATTTTATTCTTGCTTTCGCCTTAGAAGAAGATTAGTTACTTTCCTCTTTTAAAGGAATAATTATAGATCTAATTATAA
The DNA here is from genome assembly GCA_018584345.1 of Thuja plicata. Taxonomy (NCBI): domain Eukaryota; kingdom Viridiplantae; phylum Streptophyta; class Pinopsida; order Cupressales; family Cupressaceae; genus Thuja; species Thuja plicata. Next base: position 6,974,989 of record MU225240.1, read on the forward strand.
TTTCACATAATAGTTAAAAAGTAAAAAGGCACATAAATAAATAAATACATAAACACACACACACATATATTAACACATTTATATAAGCATATTTATATAACCATATATATAGACATATGCATATGTCTGCACCCATATGCCTATGTATATATATATATATCCATGCAAATATTATTATAAAACATACATTAATGAATACACTTAACAAGCTTATTACCATGCATTTAATTCCATAATACCATCAAATTATTACTAACCGATAGTCCAACCACAAAACAATATTCACCTAGTCCTAGGGACTATAATGAATATCCACAATGAATAAAACCCAAGCAACCAAAATGGGACCTCAATCCATAATCAAAGGACAAATCCAAAAAGACCCAACCCGAGAGCAGGGATCAGGGCTAGGCTTAGTCTTGTGGGACCTGGTACTGTCTCTGTAACAACAACAATGATCAAGGATCTTGGGGTACGCTTGGACCTGTGAAGCCAGTTGAAGTCAATGCCTAGTACCTGCAAGCTTGCATCACCGAGAAGAAATACATGTGCATTGATGTACATATTAAAGAAGACATTGCAGAAAGATGATCGGGATCGATACATCATGTGGACTCATCCATGTGAGTAACTATGACTTCATCCCAAATCATGAAGACACATCATGTATATAGACACACACACTCACACACAAAGAATGTAACAAGAGGGTTAGAATCTTGAGCATTGGGTTAGTCAATAATCGATACTAATAATAACTCACCATAATCATAATAATTGTCCTAAATGATTAAGTGACATACAAGATTCATCGAAAGTAACTTTAATAGAAGAATATATCTATATCCATCTAGCACATATCACATAACATCCTAATTATGTTCAAAAAGGTATCGAAGGTCCTTTATACATACATAAATGATACCTCCAGACAATATGTCTGATATTATAATTCTCAGGTACAAGACGATGAAATCATTATAAACAACTTTACAGGAAAATAAGTATTATGCTATAATGAAACATGTAAAGGTCTTACATGATTCAAAAACTTGTATTAGGGTTAGAGGGGTATTACAAATTATCAATTGTGCGATTATTAATATGTTAAAATATTAATATGCAATTTAAAGTTGCACATTCAACTTAGTAAAATTAAAATATAAATATAAGTTAAAACTTGAGTGAATTTCATAATTAGGAATTAATAATTAAATATAATTATTTTTACTCAATTTTGAGTTGAGTTCTAGATTTGGAGCTTGAGTTCTGATTTATTTTTGGGAGTTGGACAATAAATAAGTATTTGTTTTAATTAATTAATAATTTCTCAAAAATTAGAGTTGAGTTCACTTTCTGGGATTTGTATGAATTAGGGAAAGTTAGTTTCTCCTTATTAGAAAATTATTATTCATTATGTGAGACACAAGTTTTTGGGAAAAAATAAATTTGGGTCTGGATTTCATGGTTGATTGTGGATTGAAATTGAAAGCTCTATTCTTGAAGAATTTTTGTTGAAGTTGAAATTTTGGTTCCAAATCTTGTCAAATCATTTGAGGTAGGATTCAAATTCCTTTATTAAAATTTCATTAAAAGAGATCCTTGTTTGTTTGTGATTGTTAGATGAATTAGGTTTTGTATTGAAATTGAAAGATTGAAAAACCATGTCTATAAATCCTAGATCTCATTGAAAATCAGTAGGTGAACAAATTTACTTTAAAAACAATTATGAATTTTTATCCAAATAGAAAACCTAACTTAGATCTAAAGAAAATTATCTATAAATTGGTTTCTTGTTAATAGATTCAATTGTGTTTTTAAATTGGATTTTGTTTTATTCATGTTTTCAGAAATAAAATAAAGAGAAAACAAAAACCCTTATAGGAAATTGAAGAAAAGACATTTTGTTTGCAATTTGTAAATTTTGACAATTAGGGAATTGAGAAAATTATTCAGAAAATAAATCCACACCTCTTAGAAAATTGAGAAAAGATATTCATGCATATTCATTTGTTTATTGAAAGAGAATTCTTCCTTTCTTGTTTTTTAAAATATATAGATATTTTTTTTAAATGTTGTTGTCTTGACTAATTTTTTACATAGTGATAAAAAAATGATATAATATATGTTAAATAAATTGTAAATATATTTGTTAAAAAAAAAGAAAAAAGGAAAAAGAAAACAAAATAATAAAATAGTAGTGTCCAGACGAGGGGTTTCACCCCCCACCCTACAGTCGGGAAGCTGGGGGCTTGACAACCACACTGCCGGGTCGATAGCCACACTGCGGGTTTGACAACCTATGCTGTCGGCGCGACAGTGTTTCTGTCTACAAAATAGTCACTACGACCGTTCGGTAGCAGAGCTGCCATTGGCAGCCATCAGATCACCTCTTTATATGGAGGGGACGTGGGATCCATCCCCCCATTTAGATTTGTTTTTTTAAATTAAATTTTAAATATAACCTTTTATTTTTATTTTTATAATAAAAGGTGATTAATATTTAAATTGATATTACATATTAATATTGTTACTTGTAATAATATTAGTATTTAATTATTAATTCTTTTTATTAATTTTTTTTAAAATTTGTTGTAATTATGGTTATCATTTTAGTCAGAATCATATTAAGTTTTACATGATGAAAGTTTGTTATATTTTTAAAAATGTATTATGGTTATATGTTCAATTAGGAACTCTTTTATTTTTATGAATTCTGAATGTGACTATTGAACTTGTGTTGTCGTATCATTATATGTATTTTTTTTAATTATGATTTCTATGGGGAAAATTAGATGGATCAATGAGAATTCTAATCGTGATAGTGGAATTTAATTATATTATGTAGGAAATATACTTGTTTTGGAATTAATGGGTTCGTGTGGAAATTCTACGTAAAGAACCTTGAATGATTTGTATTTTAACTTGAAATTGAAGATTATAAACTAAATTGTTTTTAATTCTAAATGTTTGTATTCTCCTTTGCTGTGAAATTTTACTTTTTTGTGTGTATATGATTTCATGGGGTTTTTTAGATGGAATGTAGGAGTAAAATTTATAGGCCAGGGTGGTGTTTTTTTGTCAAGTGGATATTCTCTATTTATACTTATGACTATTTTCTAAACTCGATCACTTGTATTCGACCACTTTTGTAGCTCACATCATATAGATATTTTTGGATTTGTTTTGTGATTATATGTCTTTGGTAATTCGATTCTTGTTACCTAATATTGTTGTTGAGCTCATGTCCATGAACCCTTGAGACTGCATTTGTGATATTGTATGGTTCCTGTTATTTTATAAGGAAATGGAATTGGCTTTCATACTTGTGTATTTGAGATCAATGTGTGATATGTGTGCTAGGTAGGTTATCTACTTGTATAGTAGGGAGTGGATTGCAATAAGCATCGGGACCCATAAGTGGCTGTCACAATTACTTATTGTAAGTTGTCTTAACAAGTGATAACATGAAACATTAATGAGTCCTAAAATAAATTAATAAGATAATGGTTCCTCACCCATGCTTGAGCGCTAGTATAGGCTAAGATGGAGGTTGAGAAGATGCTTTCCGCCCAAAGAGGCATGATTCTGGTGAAGTTGATAGCCTCGTCTATATGAGGGGTTATTGATTTTGCATATGGTTACTTGAGTGTTGAGGTCCAGAGAGGCTACTAGGATGAGACTCAAGGGTTAGATGTATGTGATGAAACTTCCCTATATGAAACTTAGGTTTCTTATACAAGTTGGTTGCCTCTGGATTAGAGCGTTTCACCTTTGTTGTTGTTTAGTATCTCTTGAGATAGGAAGCTTTCAAGACTCTGATGCCTAGTTATTCTTGTATTGGTTTTGTGTTTGTTATCCATGTGGGGCCTGTTGTTATATCCTCACCATGGTGGGTAGATTTTTATAGTTCCACAAGGCCGTGTGGTAGTGATTATTTTTCCATTGTGATTCAACATCCTCGTACTAGTGCTAGATGATCCTTGTATCAACTGTATCATCTCATTCTTCCCATTCTTCTTTAGAGGTTTTGATCTTATCATATTTATTGTATATTTTATCAGCGTATTGTTTATGGTGCCTATCTTGTATATCATTGTATCTTGTATTTATGTAAATACCACTTACGCTATGAGTTGTGCAGTGGATGTGAAATTTTGATGTATACCTTATGGTATTTATTGTAATTATGTACTCATTATATGATAATGTAAGTTGTAAGTTATTATGTATGTAGAATATTTCTCTTGATGTAATTTAAGGTAGTGTAATTATGTTTATGTATTCTATGTCAATAGACCCTTTGGATTTTATATATTTGTAGAGTTATTTTATATGAGTATGTTATAATTGCTTATGCAGTGTTGTTTGATCTTGTTGTATAAAATTTAAAATAAAAAATTAATTATGCAACTTAGTAGCATATTTAGGTAAGTTCTCTTGGGTCCCCTGAAAAGGCATGATAGGCCCCGAGGCCATTTGATGTACTTGAAGTGATCAAACCAGTTTCTTATAGACTAGCTCTAACACCAACTCTTTCTTGTATCCATAATGTTTTTCATGTTTCTTTTTTTAAGCCTTATCTTCCCAATGCATCTCACATTCTTTATTGGTGTGTGTTATAGGTGCATGATCCAGGGGTGGTGCTAGTGGATCTCACTTAGGTTATTGACAAGTGCACCATCAAGTTGCGCAGTAGGGATGTCATGCAATATAAGGTCCCGTGGGACAAATATTCAATAGATAGCACTACATGGGGCAATGCTGAGGATATTGAGTGTTCTTTCCCAATTTTTCTTTCATAGACTCTATATATATCTTATATATTATAGTAATGTATGGGAGTGTAGTAGAACATCATGATGATGTCTCTTCTTAGTGGGGAAATATGTCACATCTCAATTTTTAGTGGCCTAGTTTTTAAAGATATTTAAGGCTTTATTGACTTTTGTTGACTCTGTTTGGTCTAGTCAGAAACTTTGTCTATTGTTAGACATTTTATTATTGTGTTTATGGATGGTTAGACATTTGATTATCATGTTTTATGAATATTACATGTTATAGTTGTAACTTTGACTATGTTCTTATGCATTGTAGTTATATGTATTACGAATGGATGATCAACGAATGAAATTGATTAATGATGTTTAATTATTGATTATGGATTTTGGTAATAACATGTACTGATGAAAAATCGAGTGTTGGAAGTCTTGGACAGGTATATAAGATGAGAATGAGGCCCACGTAGAAGAAGTTAGCTCTCTAGCAGCAATAGGAATGATAGTATTTGGCACTCACATACTCACTTAGATAAATTATTATGTTTATTTTAAATGAATTTATAATCCTATCTTCAATTTTCATTCTAAAATATGCGTGCCCATGTGCATTGAAATATTTGAATATAAATGTGATACTTTTATATGCAAATTTGTGATAGGTAAGTGTAATTATATGATTTAATTAAATATACACTTTTGTCATCATTTGAAATAAATCTCTTGAGTATTTTCTTAGACTAAGAGTTATTTCATAGAAATAATTATAGTTATCAACAAATTACTAAAAAAAAGAAAAAGAAAATAAAAATATACAAATATGAAAAATAAAATACAAAATAATTTATGCTTACTAAATTGTGAAGATATTTCATAGCTACGATAGATTTCATTTATTAAGGGTGTTCTTATGGTTTCCTTTATTTATTGAGGAGATAAAATTAGTATTTATTACACCTTATCAAAACTTCTATTATACAACTACCATGGACATGGAAACAAAGATGTCTCCACCCTCTTTTAAAAAACCCCATACCTATTTATTAAAGAATATGTATAAATTTATAGGGGCAAAGAAAGTCAAGATGCCTATGCCTATTTAATTAATTAAAACAAAAAAATCACCATAGACATTCATTGAGGGAAGGTGAAATATTGAAGAAGGGAGTTGGGAGTTTGAATGAAAAGAAAGGGAAATTAAATAATTCTACATAATTAGTTTCTCACAAATATTATAATAGTAAACCAATAATAGTTACCACAACAATTAATAGAAATTAAGACTATATATTATTAGTTAATTATGACATTTGAAATATATATGTATAATTCAGCTATGTTTCATTTATTTGAATATCAAATCAATATCTCATCAAGTCTCTATTAATCAATCACCAACACTTATGTGCTGGATAGAGAATGAAATTTCTCCATGCTTAATAAAACCACATCATTCTCCTTATTAAAAGAGTAAGGTAAACATTTAATATGGGAGTTGGATATTTTTATTTAAAAGGGAAGTACTTAGAAGAAAAAGGGACATGAAGATTTATTTCTTTATGTTTTTGGTTCCTATAATGGAGCAAAAACCAAAGAAAGGAGGTTGATGCTAATTTTGGAGAGAACAGATAGTTGTGAAAGAGGCATCATTCCATAGTCCAAGTTCCTCTTAGCTCATGATTAACCTTGTAGATTCTTATTTTGTGTCAAATTTTAAATAGACGTATCAATGTGATTTTCATTTTGGTTGTGTCTCTCTTTGAAAGCAATAAATCCATACCTCACATTTGTTTGTTGTTTCTTGAGAAATTTCTCCGTTAGCAAAACTTTGTAACTTGAATCCTGCTTACAATATTAGCATATTTAAGGCTTCAAATAATCATACTCATTTTATTTTAAAATAAAATTTCCAAATAAGTGCAAGGAAGGCCTCTTAGGAAAGGATGTGGTTTTGGGTTTCAAGCCATGGCCTCCATGATCTACTCAACTCCTAAATTTTTACCTCTTTTCTCTGTCTGGCTACCATCGGTTTGAGAATCTAAAAATTTCCTTATTTTTTTAAATTTTTTTTTATGAAACCATTATCAGGAATAATAAAATCTATCCATGCATAGCATAATGTAGTTTTTTAAAGTTGTCTCATAAAAATTCATATTGGCTATACTCTATTAGCTGGTGTGTTCCATATATACGTTTATTTTTCTTTATCCATTTTGTTACTGTTCACCGTCATTATAAGAACTGTTTCTTTTTATTTTTATTTATTTATTTTGAAATGGTTCATCCTTTTTTTAGTTTATGTTCAAACCGTTAGTGCCTTGTTATATGCTTTTATATTTTCCTAAGACAATATATATATA
>MU225240.1:6982205-7005023 GCA_018584345.1 Thuja plicata
AAAATAAATTGTTGAGGTTGTAAATTTTTATTGATTATAGATTCTTAAGCCAAGTGGGTATCAAGAAATTTATAATATGTTTTATTGCCTTTAAATTTAATGAAGACCACCTCAATTCTTTTTAATTTTATACAACCCTATATCCCTTTGTACAATATCAAAAGTCCAAGTTATTAACACCAAAAAGAAGTTACACATGTACCAATACAAGTAAATAAATAATAAGAAGCAAAGTAAAAGAATCAAATTTAAAATAAGATAAAAAAAGACTTCTCTTCAAGTCTTTCCAACATGGCATTTATTCCATAATTTAGAAGGCTAATTTTTCAAAGAAAGAGAAAACATATATTCTTAATAAAATAATGTTTAAATGTTCTTTCTTTGTTATATTTAAGGAAGTGGTATATTTCTATTAATTTCACATTTCTAAGGTTTAAAAGGTTATTTTTTGGCTAATATTTATAACATGATAAATGTATATTAATATATTTTTATTGATTTTGTATATGTAAGATGGTAGAAGATATTAATAGGGTCCTTGGTGAAATTTTTTTACATGTTGAATATTCTTCTATAAATTGGAATTTCTTGTGGAAATTATTATTTTTTGTTTAAATTATGATGTCAAATTCCTAATAAAATTGTAATCTAAATAAAATATAGCTCTTATACTATCAAATTGAATGTTGGATTGAGAGCGAGTTGGTGTTTTCTCAAGTACATTAGGAATGTTTACTTATACAAGGAAGGGGAAGTTAGTTTTGAATACAAACATAGGAGTATGAAGTGTTATATTTCTTCTCCATGTGGTGTTGTTTATTTTATTTTATGTATGCTTGTACTTATGGACGGGTGTTGAATATGGGGTAACAGGGAAGGATAGGTTTTTATTTTTCAGACTTATCCTCCAGGGAACTGGCATAACTTATGCTTTGGCCAAAGTTAATGTTTTCATTCATTTGATACAAGTGAATGCTGATACCAATTATAGGCATAGTAAATGTTACTGTGGGGGGGGGGGGGGGGGGGGGGTGAATCAATAATCTCAACTCTTATACTGTAAAACACAATCTCTAATCTTCACTTAAAATATTTATCGATTATAATTTCATTCACCTATAACAGTCTTATCGGTTACCAAAACATTGAACATCCATGCATCACAAGATAAACATTCAAACAAATTTAACACCAGTATTTATCATGTGGAAAACCTTTTAGGGAAAAAACTAAGGTGTGAGATCTGTGGCCACAAATGTTTTGCTCTTCTGGAATACGCTGGTAAAGAGCTTTCCCGGTGAAGAGTTAAAAAAGAACTATTAAATGCTACCTAGTTATGGAATTTACCTAGAGATCTGTTAAAGTCTTATACCCTATTAGGAGTAACATGGTTAGAGGATTTTATCCAACTTAAAAAGTGTTCACCTTATTGAAGGATTTATAATAGACCTGTCAGGGTCACCCGATAAGGGATTTTTACTATCACAATTATTAGAGAGTAAGAGCCTATATTGATCTGTAGTTTGCACTATCTTTGCTATATCAGATCCAATAAAGCTCTCTAACACAATAATACCATTCAATCCTCTATGTCCTTCTTTTTATTCTCTTCTATGATCAGAACTATCTTCCTTCGATTAGTTCTTCTATCCCTCTGATATCCTATCTTTTCCTTCGTCACGATAACCTAACTTCCTCTTGTTTTCTTCCTTAAGTAGATTTTATTTACTCATCAAAACCTAAACCTAGATCCAAAAATCATAATTTCATCATAATAATAAATTATTTTCTTATTCATCATTCCTTGTCAGCTATGGCATGATCTTATCTCTTAACCCAATAGCTGTCAACGACAACATTCGATAGCTAATCTTCTTGATGATAAGTCTATCTTTAATGCCGATAGTTAATACTTACTACTTTGACATCAATGAAAAAAATATAAATTCCTTATCAACTACAACCATTTTACCAACAATCTCCCCCTTTGGTATTGATGGAAAACCTCTTGTTTAAACATCTTGGCAAACGCCTAGTGATACATCACTATCTATACCTTTCTGTACTGAGTTTTCTATTGTGTCAATTCAACTTCCTCATCTTTTTTCTTTCTCTATACTCGTCTCTCTCCCTTACTAATCTCTTCCTTTTCATTCTCCCCCTTTGACAATAATGCCAAAGGTGATCAACCTTACTGTACTGTCTACTGATTTTGTACTTTTCTGTTATACTTTCTTTACCTTGATACCTAGACCGGTCCCCAATAGAGTAGTTTGTCTGTACTGAAGGCATTATATTTTTCCATTAGTATACTTAAGGAAAAACATGATTTTCACCATCACTTTACTCTACACTGACAGACAGGGCACAACACTACCTGACACCAAGGTTACCTGACAAACGCTATTCAATGATGTCCAATGACAAAAAGGTAAAGGAAACCCAACGAGTAACAATAGTGCAACTTGATAGAACAATAAAGAGAGGAACTCGATAGACAAAGGTAACCCGATGAATAGTTCAAAAAGGAACACTGACAAACTTCAAGTTCAAACCTGACGACCAAGAACCGATAGTCAGTTACATCCCGCAAAAAGTGGATCTGACTTTCCACATTAGATAAATCACTGAAGTTACAGTTATAGCTTCTTGATTTACTTTTAAATCCATTATGTGCAGAGGAAGCAATGTATTTAATATTGTTTTAATTAGTTTTACTAATTCAAAAAATACAAACTAAAGATCAAGGTCAAGTTGTAAACCCTGGATCTAAGAGTTAACATTGTAATGTGTGATTCCAAGATAGGTCAAATACTTGTATAAATAGGTGCTCAATCTATTGAAAATAGTTTTTGTTCAATGAAGATAGTAGCCACGGAGAGAAACTAGAGACCAAACAAAAGAATTCATGCAGAAGGATAGAAATAGAATCAAATCAGTTTCAAGAACATAACAGAGGCTACCGATGAGCAGAGAAAAGGTATTCATCAATCACTTAAGGTGATATTATTATTCTGAGAGCCTTAATGGATCTGTAATCAAAAATTTTAGATTGTATGTATCCAGGTCAACATTTGTACTCATTCTAACAAGTGTAGTACACTAATGAAATCCTTTCAAGAAAGGTGGGCTTAACCATCCTATTGTAAACATCATAACTGAGTGCACACTTAAATCAGTGTTTCTAAAGCTCTTAATAGAGTAGATCTTAATAGGTCTCCACCTCAATAATCCTAATAGGGTAGATCATGAAAAGTGATCAAATTGTAAGCCTTAACTGACTCCCTTCCATTCTACAGATAGTGAAGTTTTGTGGGTGCCATCCCCATCGCAGCTTTTCCTTCCTAACAGGAGTTTTCTACGATACCATATCTTGTGTTATGTATTTATGATTTTCATGAATGTTTCTATGAATATTGAAAACTATTAAAGATTATGAATGGACAATATATGCATAAGAAAGAACAACATAAATGGTCAGTAATGCAGTAATGAATGATTACTAATGATGAATTGTGAAAGGTGTTAAAAGTTTTAGAGGTACTAATTCACCCCTCCCCTCTCAGCACTACTTCCCATTAATCACAACAATTGATATCAAAGCTAAGCCTCTTCTTGGAAAGCTTAAAGGATTAAGAGCAAAGATCATACAATGGAGAAGTACAAACTTGACAAGAATATTGAGAACAAAAATCTTGAGATACATATGTTCTATGAATAGTATAAAGAAGCTAGAATCAAGATGAGAGAGTTGCTAAATGAGAGAAAAGGTATGGCTACCCAAAACAATGAAAAAGATTACCAAGAAGAAGAGATTCCAGATTTCTTTGAATCTTCACGGAAAAATACAAGTAATATATCATATACATTAGAAGAGAACATCACAAATATAAAGGAGATCAATCAACATCTAACAGATAAAATAAAGATGCTGCAAATTGGTCAAGAGAGCCAGATGGTAAGAATGATTGATGTGATAAGTTCTACTAGACAAGCCGAAACAAAAAGAACACTTGCCATTGATGACAAAAGAAAGATTACTGAGAAACTACAAGAAAAGGAATTAGAAATTCAAAGATATGCTGATTATCACCATGATCTCACAAATCAGATTATTCTCATGAGTCAAGAAGCAAAATACAAATTATCAGTGAACTAAGAGAAGAGAATGAAAAGCTAAAACATGAGGTTAGAATTCAGCAACAACATAACAATTAAGATTATCAGAAAGGCTGAAGAGATCAATAAAAGAATGGATGAATTTATTGAAGGACAATAAAGAGTCAACAACAACAACGGTATAGGCTTTACCGAAAATGGAGAATCATCCAATCAAGCAAACTCAAAGAATGTCTATGAAAATCCAAGATGAAGAAAGCTGACATGAAATAACAGTGGAAAGAAAGGGCACACATCAAATGTATGTCAAGGTAAAATCAAAGGTATTCCTAAATCTACACCTACATTCATAGGATTCTGTTATAAATGTAACAAGAAATGACATAAGGCTTATGAATGCAAGACTAAGATAGAACAACCAAAGAAGGAAAACTACATGGACAAATACTCTCCTACATGCAAGATGAATGGGAACACATCTGAAGAATGCTAGAAAAGGAAAAGGCAAGCATGGAAGCCTAAAGGTCAAAAGAATCCTTATCAACCAAAGAGAATAGGTAATCAATATACATGGGATTACAATAGATGGACAAACTGTACAACATGTGGTAGATATGGTCACATTTCTACAAACTACATGAGAGTATGGACCAAAAGGTCTAGAGGCTGGTCAAATCCTAGAATGGCATGCTTGCACTGTCATAAAGTTGGTCACCTCAAGAAAGATTGCAAAGACTGATTGACAGAGACAAGCACATATCCCAATGGAAACACCATTGAAGATATCTGAAGGGAAAGAGACAAAATGTGGATAAAATCTTCAAGCAATGATGAAGCTAGACCAAGCAATACAAATGGTGACACCCCATCCAATGGATCTAGTGACATCACCACCCCCACTTAAGATGAACAAGTTAGTATGGAACTGCACTTTACCAAGTCATATTTTGCATCCGTTCCATTATACAATTGATAGATATTCAAAATTTGCATGAATAAAGATGCATATTATGTTACTTATTCCAATTCTAAGAAAGAAACCCCGTCGATATACGCATACCAAAAATTATCAGTGAACAATGTAGATAAGTTGTTCTACACTTACTGGAAATTGTCGGTCAACACACAAAGTGGCTAAGTTGTCAATATAACCCAACACCTGTCAGTAAGAAAGGAAAGTTACAAGTTGTCACTATAGAATACCAATATCCATCAGTACAAGCAACATTGTTAACAATTGTCCTAAGAAAATCAACATCATCGAAAATGTTTTGCAAAGTCTTTTCGATGAAACCCATCTTCATGTCCTGATGATTCATTGAGCATTTATTACAAAGGCTTAGGGAAAAAAGTCCATAAATAGTTGACAAGACAACTTCATTTTGCACCCACGATTTGAAGATAAAGAAGAGAAAAAAATAGAGCGATTAAGGAGCAGAAAGCAGAGTGTCCTCAGATCAATCTAAGCACACAACAGATAGATCTTTCACCACTATTGCAGATTGAAGTAAGTATCGAAGGCATCGAAAGATCTCTATCATTATTTTTCAAGAAAGCCCTAAATTTTTAGAATACCCTAAAACTTGAAAAATGATGGCAACCACCTCAAGAACTGCTAATATCAAGAATGATAAGAGGAATGTGGTTAAGATGATGAAGAATAGTACATGTGCAGAGACCAAGTATAATATTTTCCTAGAAATTGCATCAAAACCTGATGAAACCGGTGCGTTTTCAAAAATCCCACTTAGGGTTTTCCTCATAGAAGACGTTAGGTCTTACATTCACTTCAAGATTGCAAAGATAGGTGATTTTGAAATGGATGAAGCTTATAAGAAGATTTGTGATGCCAAAGGGAAACTGAAGGAAGAGCACAAACACTTGTAAGTCAAAGGGTTAACTAATTCCCTACATTTCCCAAGGGAATTCAAAATAGACTGGATAAGGTTAGTCTTGAGCAGAATGCATGACAAGAATCTATGGCTAGACCAACCCAAGAAAATAACCAAGGATGTTCTTCACGCTATCACTGGTTATCCGATAACCAACAAGCCTAGGGAACATAAGCATCCATCCATGAAAGAAGTTGAAAAACTCACCAATGCAGAAGAGACAACAAAGGTCTCAAAGTGAACACAATCAACAACGAAGAACTAAAATTTGGTGCATGTGTAATTGGGTATAAAATTTTTCAAGCAAGCAAATTGAACAACATATCTGCAACATCAGTAAGCACAACTTACAAGATAATGACCAAAGGAATTCAGATGGATTTGTGTGAAATCCTATTAAAACAACTTGATGAGAACATGCACACAATTAGGTCTTCAAAGACCAACACATGTAAGTTTGGCTCACTTATCATGTGTATCTTTTTCTATTTTCAAGAGTACTTTCCTTCAGTAAGAAAAGTAAAATGGGACACTTCCAAACCAACAACACAATAGATTAGTGAACTGATTAAATCACTAGGGGACAATTTTGAATCTGTTATGTCTTCTTACTTCCTTGAGTTCAAGGAAAAGATGATGGAGAGGACTAGGATTCCTAAACAACTTATAGAAAAACATAAAGATGAAATATGTTTTATGGTGGACATAGATTTCACCCATATCAAACTAGTTGTACCAAGGATATCTTGGTTAGCACCAATGGATTATGAGATTAATATTAATCAATCTACAAGTGCAATTGAGGCATTAATAAATGAGCCTATTGATAGAAAGAAACCAAGGTTTGGAACCTATGAAGAGGCCAAATCAAAGATAAAACAAGGCCTAGAAATCAAGAAGACTATAAACAAAAAGGATAAAATGGTTAAGAATCTCAAGAAGATTCTATCGATAACAAATGAGGAACAAGAACAACCAGAGGCAACCAATGAACATGGAACCATCAGTAAGGAACAAGAAGAACATAAATCAGATTCTGAGGAGACTGAATTTGATACACCTCCACCTCCACCTCCACCTCCACCTCTTGTAAAGAAGAAAAGGACAAGCAGTCAAACTGCTACAACTTATACAACACTTCTTAAGAAAGGTCAAGTAAGGACCTACATAAGAAAGCAACCAACTAAAATAACAAGGCAAAAAATGGTAAAAAAAACACCTCCAAAGAAGAGGAAAAGGTTGGTTAGGTCAAAAGATGACATAGAGGACACAAAAGATGATGAGCCCGATGTAGTCAAGAAAAATTACCGAAATCAAATTGTTGATGAAGCTGCTAAATCCATTGCTACATCTAGCACCATGTCTGACAAGAAAATCATACAATGGGATACAATAAACCCTAAGGATCAGAATAAGATACAAGAGGTAGTTATTAAGTCAATGATCAAGTAAAAATATGCCCCTTCTAAATTTTTCAATAAACTACCTAAGGAGCTGGGTAACAGGGTATACCAACAATGGTCATATGCTCTAGAGACCAAAAGAGAAGCAAGGGAAAGGATACTAGTAACACTCTTGCCTCCTGAATCCACAATTGAAGAAATCAAGGAGATCATGAAGAAGCATTCAGGAAAATTTGTAGCCAAGATAAGGGCTTATAAAGTACTAGAATGCAAATTCATAGAGCTAGACAAAATGACTGAAACCAAATGGAGACAACTCCTGGATCTACTGGTAGAGTCAACAAGTGGTGTAAATAAATTACTTCTCACCAACGCACCTCATAGAGAGGAGGAGACAAAAAATACAATTCCTCAACACATTGCTCTAGACAATACTGAAAGTGATAATGAGCCTAAAAACATAGAAATAGTCATGGATGATATCATCCAAGATATCACTAACTATGACTCTGACAAAGATCTGCAGAAGAAAGTTGATGTCATATTTATCACACTTAAGGATTAAGGACAACAACAAGAATTGTAGGCATCAGATGGTACAATAATTAATGTTTCTGATGAACAAGTGTAGGACACTTCAATAATGGACTCTAAAGAACTAGATCCTGTAGACCAAGTGTAAAAAGATGAGGATGTCAATGCTCCAAAAGATCAAACCGACGAGTAGGACACCACTCTGGATACAACCCAAGTAACCACTCAAAGAAATATGCCTTTAATAATGATGGCAATCAATATTCTAGAGGGTAATGATGGATCTACAGTGGAGGACACAAGCACACCCGAGGACAAGGGTGATGCTGAAGAAAAAGACACTACAGATAACACAAAAGATACAACTATAGAGAAGGTTGCAACTGACGATCAAAAGGATACTTCTACTAATCAAAATAAAGAAGAAACACAAAAGGAAGAAGGGGACACACAAAAAGAGAAAGGTGAAGAAGCAAAGCAAGATAAGAAGGAGAGGCAATCAGAAGAAAAATCTGCAGAGACACCCAAGGTTGAAGGAGAGACGTCTTCACAAAACTGACATGTGCCACCCGAGTAGAAAACACAAGAAGCGTCCTCCACAAGGCCATCACCTAGCACTTCAGAAAGAAAAAATGAACTAGCTATGGTAGTTCATACATTTGCATCCCCATAAATCTCAAATAAGAAGAAAGGAAAGCATAAGAATCTAGCAACTCTAGATGAAATCATTGAGATTCTAGTTTGTGATCCAAGGACATTGGATCCAATGACATTGAAAAAGTATACCAGACTCTGTGAGAGAAAATCCATTCATGAAAAAATAAAGAGAGAAGAAAAGGAGGCCAAGGTACTAGAAGTAGCAAGAGGTATACTTCAACAAATTGTACAAGATGTAGCTATTGATCAAAAAGCTCCAAGGCTTGATCAACTGGTAATACTCATAGATGCAATAACATCTCAGAATATTGATGCTAAGAAGGTTATGGAAGAGAGACTTGAACAAAAGTATAAGTTCAAGCTAGCTGAGAAGATAATCTCGGAAGTGGCATTAAAAAAGGTTAAGCTATCTGAATTGGTAACTACAGTTGATCCAATCATATCAGAAGCTATTACCTTAATACATAAATTGTGCACTCTAGATCACCTCACTCAGGAGTATACCGACTAGATGGCACAAATTGATGCTGATCTTAAGTCAAGTGCACAAAGTCTAACAAACAATGAACAAGCAATTAAATTTGACGATGAGAAAATAAAACAGGCTAGGAAACAAAGACAAGACATTTAGCTTGCAGAGATGAAATACAAAGATGAGGTAAATGAGCTCCAAGCTCAACTCTTACTGACACTTACACTGCTACAACAATATGTGACAGAGGAAAATACACTAATTTCCACCCTTGAAATGTCTATCCTAGACAACATTTATGATATGCACGCGAGGCTAGAGCTACAACACATGGCACTAGAACAATTGAAAGAAAAATGAGAGAAAATGCAAGAAGATATCAAGACAACCTATTCCAATATACTTGACACATTGTAAGTTGCATATTTTTGTCACAATTTTGACATATTATAAGTTGTACATTCTTGTCATAAGTATCAGAGAAAGGGGGAAATTGATATGTTCACTCACCTCAGACAAAAGAAGGAAATAATATGTACATACAGAACACAGAACAAAGAATGTATAGTATACATGTACATATTCTTATACTATACTGATGCATACAGTTAGGGGGAGTCATATGATGATAAGGATATAAATAAGGTGTACATACTAAACACTTTAGTATTATGCACATATCAATTTTTTATACTAATGTCAAAGGGTGAGATTGAAGACATTATATTTTTCCATTAGTATACTTAAGGAAAAACATGATCTGCACCATCGGTTTACTCTACACTGACAAACAGGGCACAAAACTACCTGACACCAAGGTTACCCAAAAAATGCTATTCAATGATGTCCAATGAAAAAAAGGTAAAGGAAACCCGATGATTAACAACAGTGCAACCTAAAAAAACAACAAAGAGAGGAACCCGACAGACAAAGGGAACCCAACAAATAGTTCAACAAAGGAACATTGACAAACTTCAAGTTCAAACCCGACAAAAAAGAATCGACAGTCAGTTACATCCTGCAAAAAGTGGATTTGACTTTCCACATCAAATAAATCACTGAATTTATAGTTATAGATTCTTGATTTACTTTTAAATCCATTATGTGCGGAGGAAGCAATGTATTTAATATTGTTTTAATTAGTTTTACTGATTTAAAACATGCAAACTAAAGATCAAGGTCAAGTTGTAAACCTTGGATCTAAGAGTTAACATTGTAATGCGTCATTCCAAGATAGGTCAAATACTTGTATAAATAGGTGCTCAATCTATTGAAAATAGTTGTTTTTCAATGAAGATAGTAGCCACAGAGAGCAACTAGAGACCAGACAAAAGAATTCACACAGAAGGACAAAAATAGAATCAAATCAATTTCAAGAACAAAATAGAGGCTACCGACGAGAAGAGAAAAGGTATTCATCAATCACTTTAGGTGATATTGTTATTTTGAGAGCCTTAATGGATCTGTAATCAGAAATTGTAGATTTTATGCAGCCAGGTCAACATTTGTACTCATTCTAACAAGTGTATAGTACACTAATGAAATCCTTTCAAGAAAGGCGGGCTTAACCATCCTATTGTAAATCTCATAACTAAGTGCACACTTAAATCAGTGTTGTTAAATCTCTTAAAAACGTAGATCTTAATAGGTTTCCACCTCAATACTCCTAACAGGGTAGATTATCAGAAGTGATCAAATTGTAAGCCTTAACCAGCTCCCTTCCATTCTATAGATAGTGAATTTTTGTGGGTGCCATCCCCATCGCAGTTTTTACTTCCTAACAGGAGTTTTCTATGATACCATATCTTGTGTTATGTGTTTATGATTTTGATAAATATTTCTATGAGTATTGCAAACTATTAAAGATTATGAATGAATAATACATGCATAAGAAAGAACAACAACAATGGTCGGTAATGCAGTAATGAATTATTACTAATGATGAATTGTGAAAGGTGTTAAAATTTTTAGAGGTAGTGATTCATCCCTCCCCTCTCAGTACTACTTCCCATTAATCCCAACATGTACATCAATTCATACTTGAGGTATTTTGTTAGAATCTTATGAACTGATGCATACTACATCTTTTAGTTTATTTAAGATAGGGGTAGGACCCCTACTTTAGTTCTTAGATATTCAAAGCTCTCATTAGGTAGTGGTTTAGTGAATATAACTACAACTTGTTCCTTTGTGGAAATGTATTCCAATCTTACTTCTTTCCATGTACTTGTTCCCTTAGAAAATGATACTTGATAGATATATGCTTGGTCTTTGAGTGTATTACCAGATTCTTTGATATATTAATAGCACTATTATTGTCACAATGTATAACAATAGGTTCTTCAACTTTCTCATGTATTCCTTCTAGTATTTTTTTAATCCATAACAGTTACTGATAATTAATGAAAACAACAACATATTCAACTTCAATTGGAGAGTGTGGAATACAATTTAGTTTCTTGCTTTTCCATGACACTAATATGTTTCCTAGATAAATTCTCTTTTACTTGTCATTTTTCTGTCATCAATTTTTCTAGCCCAATCTACATCTATATATGCTTGAAGATTAAAATCTCCTTTTATTTCCTTTAAGATATTTGAATATCCTTTTAACTGCAATCATATGTGAATCCTTAGGATTAGATGAAAATATTTCAACTATTCCAAGTGCATGTGCAATATGAGGTCTATTGTGAACAACATATGGTATAAATTTCCAATCATTGATCTATATAATGTTTCATTAGCTTCCTTAGATTCATATTTAGATAGTTTACAACCAATAACCATAGGTGTACCAATAGGTCTTGAATCTTCCATTTCAAAAATTTTCAATATCTCCTTAATATATTTTGACCGAGTTACGTAAATACCTTTCTTCATCTATTGTACTTGTTAACCAATGAAAATTTTTATTTTCACCAATCATAGACATCTCAAATTATTTTCTCATTTCTTTAGAAAAAGAGTCACTTAGCAAATCATTTCCTTGAAAAATTATACCATGAACAAATATTTCAGCAATCAAAACTTTGTCTTCATTTTCAGTCTTCAATATACATTACTATTATCACTAGTTCTTTCAAATCCAATCTTAATTAAATATGAATGTAGTCCATCATACCATTCTCTTGGTATTTTTTCACACCATACAATGTTTTGTGTAGTCTGCAAACCAAATTCTTACCCTGTTCATCAACAAATCCTTCAAGTTGTTCAATATAAACTTCTTCTTCTAGTATTCCTTTCAAAAATGCCGACTTGACATCCATTTGATAAAATTTAAATCCTTTATATGCTGAGTAAGCTATTAGTATTATGAATCCTTCCAATCTAGCCATGGGTGCAAAAATATCTCCATAATCTAGTCCTTCTTCCTATGCATAGCCTTTGCAAACTAGTCTTGCTTTGTTTCTTACTACTTCACCATTCTCATTAAGTTTTTTCCTGAAAACCCATTTCCTTCCTATAACATTTTTATCTTTAGGTCTTGGAACTAATGACCATCTTTTATTATTTTGAATTTATTCAATTTCTTCTCTCATTTCCTGTATCCAATCTTCATCTTTTAGTGCATCTTTTACCAATCTTAGTTCCATCTCCGATAGTAGACATGTAGTATTCTTGGATATTAATTGACTTCTTTCTAAAAATCCATCACTCTTGTCTCCTAGTTTGTCTATACAATTGGTTAATCCTTACATTCCTTGGTGTTACAGGTTCCACATCCCTATTTTGTTCATTTCTATTACTTGTTTCACTTAGCGGTGTCGTTATCAGTTGAGTGTTATCGGTGCTTGTATTTTCTTGTTCTATTTCCAAAATTTTCAGGTTCAAAATAAATCAATTCATTGTATCCTTTTGGTTTCTTTTCACTATGCTCTTTATTTTGATTGGAAAATCCATCAACCTTTACATTTTCAATTTCAATCAGCTTATTTATCCTTTTGTTCAAACACTTGAATTCTTTACTCATAGTAGAATATCCTAAGAATATTCCTTCATCAATTTTTCTATCAAACTTTCCATTTCTATAATCTTTCTTGATATAAATTTTTCTTCTGAATATTCTAAAACAACTAGCATTAGTGTTGGAAGCTACAATTGAAACAATTGTTATATTTTCATTGATGTCAAACCTTAACTGGTAAGACAATTGCTATCTAGTAAAGTGCCATATCAATTGATTGATAAAGAATATTTTTAAAGAGAAGATAAAAATAAGACCTATTGAAATGGTGGAGTTGTGAGAAACTACAATGGGTACTTGATTAGATTGCACATTGGCAAGGTTATTTGTTGTTTATCAATAACACCAAGTGAATATTGGAAGACTAAAAACTTAGTCGTGACCGAGAAAAAGAGAAGAAGATTAAGAAACATAAGTTCAAGGAGTTTATATCAAGTGATGCGAGTGTCGAATGAGTGCCTGTACGTGTTTAAAAAATATAGTTTCAACTGAGCATCAGTATTTACTGAGTTAATTAGTGATGACCGAGCAGAAGAACACAGTGATGACCGAGTGTCAGTATTTGATAATTTGAGAAATATTTGAGATCCCAGCCGACATAGTTGAATTCTTGGGACATTTAAAGTGTATTTAAGATAAGGATGATCATTATGGAGAATTAAATGAGCATTTAATGTATGTTTAACAATTTTTGTGTATGAATTTAAGGAGTTTTGAGATGTATCTACAAAGTAGAAGAAAAATGAAATGTTGGAAGGATTCATTGGATCTGACCAAAACCTTAGATCTATGGTGATGATTAAGAGGTAAAAGATCAAGCTACCTAATCAAAGAGGTATAAGATTTACCTAATTGCAGGTTATGGGTATGAGAGGTTTATTCAGTTGATTGGAAAATATAAGAAGAAGGCTGAGAAGAGCAGTATAGGACTGCACAGTGGTGATTTCTTGATGGATTTCCAAATAGAATTGAGTGATAGAGATGAAAATGGAGGGAAGTCAATGAATTAGCATTTGAGTGAAAGTGGATCTGTATCTACAAAGTGAGTTGTATGTTTTAGATCAAAATTGATGTTACTTTCTAACCATTGTATCAGTCAAAATCCTTTAACCAAGGTTGACCTAACAACCATATTGTAAATCCTTTAATCAAGGTGACATTCTAATGGAATGATCTAAGTCCTCTAACAAGGTTCACTTTTAACAAGGTGATTAAATCCTTTAACATGATCACATTTAATAGTGTGTATTATAACCTTTAACAAGGTTGGATCCCCACAAAGCTCACTTCAGAAGAGTGAAAGATTGGTAGCATGTTACTGGTGGTTTTTACCATATTGGGTTTCCATGTTAAATCCTAGTGTCATATTTGTGTGAATATTATTTTATGTGTTTACTATTAAGAGTTTGTATTCTACAAGTTGATTACTTTAGAAAAGTGGACTGCAAGTTTATGTTACTAATTATATGCTATAGAGACCGTGTGGATTGTTGAGTAGATCTAAGTTGGTTGAAGTGTTTGAAAGTTCAATTGGTACATCTAGACCTAAGGATAACTGATTCATCCCCATTCTCAATTATTCTAAATCATTCTAACAATTGTCATCAGAGCTTTGTGGTGCTTGTAAGGAAAATTTTGAAGGTACTTGAAGCTAAAGATCAAGATGTATAAAAATGAGGTACCGAGACTAAACAAGGAGAACTTCACTGCATGGAAAAGTTTGATGAATCTAAACCTAGCTGGAATAGGAGAAGTAGAAAAATACTATGTGGCACATGAATACATAACTGTGCCTACACCTATGAAAGCTCAGTAGATGAAGAAAAAACAAGAACATAATAAAGCAATGTTGGAGATTTCATCAACCCTAAGTTATCCCGAATTTAAAGACATAAAATATTGTACTAATGCAAATGAAATGTGGGACACACTAGCAGCTATCTATGGAGGAGATACAAATATACTAAGAGCCAAATATGAAAGCTTGAGAGGTAATTTTGATGAAATGAGAATGTTAGATGGTGAAACTATTATTCAATATTGTAGCTGAGTTAAGGAGATTGTGAATGCTATTAGAGGAGCTAATGGAACTATTGATGATTATACTGTTATTAGCAAGGTATTGAGAACCCTACTTCCTATTTATGCTATTAGAGTTTCTTCTATACAAGAAATAAGATGTAAACCTACTAACAACTTAACTATAGAAGGTTTAGTTGGTGGACTTACTACTTTTGAGTTATCAAATTTTGATAATTTCACCCCTCACAATGTTGATTCTGCATTCAAATCACAATTGACTCTTCATAAATCAAAGAAAGGAAAAGAAAGACATGTGAATAGCGACAATGACACTTCTGATGATGATCTTGATGAACTTGAGGCACTTATGGCTAGAATAATACTGAGAGGAAAAGGAAAATTCAAAGGTAAACTTCCTATAATCTATTTTTCATGTAACAAAGTTGGCCATATTGCAGCAAGAAGCCCTGACAGGAATGACAAGGATGAAAGAAGAGAAAGAAAGTACAAAGAAAAAAGGGATGACATAGATTTTAGAAGGTATAGGACTATAAGGACAAAGGTAAGAAATCATTCTATATTGTTGAAGAAGAAAATGATAGTGAATCCGATAAATCTGATGACCATGATATAGAAGTTGTTTATGTTTCTATGAAAGATGATTCTGATGAAGATAAGAAAACTACTCTTATTTCATATATGATTAAAGGGGATAGATGGATATTTGTTAGTGGTTTCTCACATCACATGACTATTTATAAAAGTAAGTTTGAAACCTTAAATCATTGCAAAGGTGGTAGTGTTAAATTTGGTAATGATACACCATGTCTTGTGAAAGGAAAATGATCAATAAAATTGACTGATAAGATCACATGTGACAATGTTTTTTGGGTTGATGGACTTAACTGTAACTTGTTGAGTGTTTCTCAGTTGAACACTTCTAGATACTGAGTTGAATTCCATCACAAAAAGGCTAAAATCTTTGATACTACTGGTGAACTAATTAGAAGTGGAGAATAGACAAGAGGTAATTTGTTCTATCTAGATCTATCTGATGAGACATGTTTGTTTGCACAATATGATGATGTATGGTTATGGCATAAGAGGTTGTTTCATGTGAACTTTGAAAATTTGGTAAACATTAGTAAGATGTAAAGAGTAGGAGGGTTACCAAGATTGAAGAAACTTGATAATGTAATGTGTAAACAATGTCAGTTGGGAAAAATGAAAAAGTCTAGTTTCAAGAGAAAAACCTATACTTCTGATGATATTTTGGAATTGGTACATACTGACCTTTATGGACCTATTGGTGTGCAAAGCTACCATGGTGCAGGGATAAATTTAAGAAACCCCCCTCCTAAAAAGTATAAAATCATGGCGAATCAAATGTTTTTTGGAGGGAAAATTTTTAATATTTATGACCAATTTTGTTTCAAATTATGTATATTTGGTGGCAATTTTTTTAATAAAGTATACCATTTTTATAAAAATATGGCAACTACAAATGTTTTAAATAGGAAAATTATTAATTTAATTAGCGAATCTGACTTATACTGATAAATTATGGCAAAATTATTTTCCAAATATTGTAATTAATTTATTTGTCATGGTGAATGTTTTTCAAAAATACATATAAACTTGGCATTTTAATACAATAGTTGTATAGTTGGTATGGTGATTTAATAATTAGAAATAATTATTAAATTTTCATTCTTCTAAGTTTTCATTCTCAAAGAATGGCATGTGTGATGATTCCAGAGAGAGTCTTTAGTAAAGGAGTTATGTCACCACATCCCATTTGAAATACACCTTCTACCGTTCATCTCTCTTAATCCAATGGTTCTGATTTGATGTTGAAGTTTCATCAGGTCCCTTCACTATGATGTCAAAGACTCACACCTCCATTAGATTACAACATATCAATGGCCAAAGGTGAATTTTGGGCCTATTGTTGGTCTTCATAATATTTATGACAAACTCTGGGCAGAATCATGACATATGGTATGATTAATCATACCAATAAGACCACGATCAATCATACCACGTGTCATGATTCCGCCGATAGTTTTCCATAAAGATTATGAAGACCAACAATGGGCCCAAAATTCACCTTTGGCCATTGATATGTTGTAATCCAACAGACGTCTTAGTCTGTGACCTCATTTTATGACACCAAAAAAGCAAAATTATTTTGGCAATTTTTGATAATATTAGATAGAAATATTAATTAATGGCGATGAGTAGATGCCATCAATTAAAGTAATGTAAATTAATGGGTGCTTAGATGGAGCCTTTCAATTTTCAATGACAGATATGTGTGACATCATTATCTATTCATTAGCTCGATAGAATAATGTGTTAAAGTTAACGCTTAAATGAAAAAAAAAATCATGTCATCTAAGGAAATTATTTTCTAACCGTTCGATGATCTTACATCAATGGTAAAGCTTCATTTCCTACCGCCATTTCACAGCTAACATACTTTGCTTATTGTTTCCGTGGAGTGGGCATAGGTTTCAAGTTTTTTAATAATAAATAATTGTTATGTCCACCTGTGTGACACGATCCTTTCAACCTTCATTATTCCCAAGATAGAAAATGTCTTATCATAAGTGTTGTTCCCAATTTCACCCACTGTTGCATTTAATATGAAAGATTTGGAGATTTTTGAAGGACAGTTACCATTTAACTTATGAATTAATTAGATCTTTTGAGAAGAAAAATAATTTCAATTAGGGCTTATAAATATATCATCTACGCTCGTTAATTTACGATTGTGAAAGCAGATTTGTGAAAATAGTCTGCGAGTGCTAGGTTCTCTTTGATTTTTGACAAAAATTAGAATACTAATATCAGTTTGATTTTCAATGGACACTCCAATTTTTTTAAGATGCACTGCCTTGGAGGATCAAAAGGCCTTTTTGGGCCTGGTCACATACCCAATCCTGGCATATGTTGCTACGAAGTTGGGAGCCTTCACCAAGGAGGCTATAAGGATGGTGCTGGGTGTATGCAGTAAATTTGGCCTTGTTAATTCACCATACACTTCAACATAGTCCTTGTTCACCAGGTACACACAAGACTGAATATGAGATTATTCATCCTGTCTACCTGCATGATTTGACCTGTTGCCTTCTATCCTGACGGAGTTTTTGAAATTTCTCTCAGAACGAGAGTCTCACAACCATGGACCAATCTAGGAATGAAGGATTTATCATGATGGATGCAATATAATGCAATATTATACTAAGAATTGAAATATGAGAGATTATCTAAGACATGATGATCAATACAATTAATCTAGATATTGAAACTATCTTAATGCAAGATGATATTATTCTATATGAAGCTATGATAATAATTCAGTATTCTAACAATGCATATTTTCTTCACAAATTCAGGGGGCGTTTTGAATGAAGAATGAGAGTTCTTTTATAGACTCTGAGATGATCAGAATAGAAACTTTCCTCTTTGAAATAAAATAGATCGAAAAGCCAGTTTAAAATAGAAAGCTTTATTGAAAAGAATTCAATAAATTGTTTTCTCTGCTTTAACTGTTTTCTTTCTTTGATTTAATATTGTTTTATTTGAATTTAATTATTTTATTTCTCTTTAAAGCACAATTAATTCAAAGATTCTATTTCTGAATGGAGATAAGATTTTTGATAGAATATCTAATTAATTAAATAAATATGACCTCATAATTACTTTTTCTCAATTATTTGAATAATTAAATTCAATTATTGAAACGAGGATATTTATCTAATAATTAAATATTATTTAATTCCCTTTTCATGTGTCTCAGCTAAAGAGGGTGAATTTAATTTAATTAAAGTGCTAGGACTTTATTAATTAAATTAATTTGATCATAGGGTTTGTTTAGCCAATAGATATTTTAGGAATTAAATATGATGTATGATTAATACAGATTTAGGATTTTTTGCATTTGACACTCAAGTTGAGTAGAGTCAATGAAAACTCAGAATTGCCTAATACAATAGGACTTTGATGATATAGAAGAGCGACAAATGCAACAAAATTGGTTAGGGTTGCAAGATGCCAATTTTGGGGTGTTACATTTTGCCCCTCTTTGAATTGATGTGCGAGCAGCGCATTGATTCAAAGAATAGTTTGATGCCTGAAACACAGAAGAAAGGATTTTGAACACCCAATTTTGAACATGAGGTACGAAAAAATAAATATGGTGCCAAGTGATTTGAAAAGTATGGAACACCCAGTTTTGACCGTGAGGTACGAAAAATTGAACATGCCCCAAGTGATTGAAAAGCATGGAACACCCAGTTTTGACTGTGAGGTACGAAAAACTGAACATGCCCCAAGTGATTGAAAAAGCATGGAACACCCAGTTTTGACCGTGAGGTACAAAAAATTGAACATGTCCCAAGTGATTGAAAAGCATGGAACACCCAGTTTTGACCATGAGGTACGAAAAATTGAACATGCCCCAAGTGATTGAAAAGCACGGAACACCTAGTTTTGACTGTGAGGTAAGAAAAACTGAACATGCCCCAAGTGATTGAAAAGCATGGAATACCCAGTTTTGACTGTGAGGTACGAAAAAATGAACATGCCCCAAGTGATTGAAAAGCATGGAACACCCAGTTTTGATCGTGAGGTACGAAAAACTGAACATGCCCCAAGTGATTGAAAAGCATAGAACACCCAGTTTTGACCGTGAGGTACGAAAAACTGAACATACCCCAAGTGATGAGGATTTTTGAAAATCAGATTAGATTGATTGGAATAGATTGAATGATGTAATCATCCTACCCCCTCGAGAGTGAAATCAAAAGATGACACGTCCTAATGATGATGGAGAGAGAAAAATCATAGATAGATGTGGAGTCGGAGATCAAGAAGAACTCAGAATAGATTATGGAAGAATTCAGAAGATTTAGAATCAATTTTGAGTGATTTCGAGGTATGGTTTGACCAAGTTTGACTGGGGTTGACCAAAGTTGACCAGAGTTGACTTTTGAAGAAAAAAGTCAAAGATTTCAGAAAATGATGATATGATAAGATTCTGATGAGAAAGGGATGTTAGAAGGGTGACTGCACAAGCGTCCGATCGCGTCAGTCCCAAAAATTTTAAAATGCGATTTTGAACTATACAAAAATGTCAGATTTCGATTTTGATTACAAAAATGTCAGATTTCGATTTTGATCACAAAAATGTCAGATTTCGATTTTGATCACAAAAATGGATTTAGGACGGTCAAATTAGGTAGTGGTGAAATTTTTGCACAAAACATAGCACTTTGAAAAATTAGGTCAAAACCTATATAAGGACGAAAATGGTCATTTTCAAATCATTTCAACCCTTTGACTTTGTGAGAAAAGAGCTCTGAGTAGAAGACAAAATGGTGGTCCCCTACAGCAGCCATCGATTTGAGTGATCCAGGAGATATAGTCAACTCACAGCGTACGGACCACCTGTAAGTAGTCGATAAACCTCTCCGCAATTCAAATATGATGCATTTAGGTTGATTTTTAGCATGTTTATGCACGTTTTTAAGTTTTGGGTCACGGGTCTTCGCGCGAAGTAGTTTTTTCGCGCGCCTCGTAGGGAAACCTCACGTGAAGAAACTACTTCTTCGCGCCACTTGATGCGAACACTCGCGCGAGTAAGTAGCCAATGTTGCGCGAAAAATCCTATTGAAAGGTGTTTTCTCGTGCAAACTGGCATAAAAGGTCACGCGGAATTGAAATATTGCACGATACGAAGAACTTGTTCACGTGAAAGAGAACTTCTTCACGCAAAATTCTACAATTTTGCATGAGAAAAAGTGACCAAAAGGAATATGAAAGCAGTCTGCATCGTGTCCAAAATCTTTTGCGTTAGCATCGTTAATGTCTGTAGAATGTCTTGAATGCTTTCTTATCACATTATGCTTTGATTGTTGTTGATTACTGATAGTGCTCTGTTGTTCATATGTCTTGCAGGTGTTTTCAGATCACATCATTCGGCCATCAGCAGGTTGATATCTCGTTTAGATGATGCTGAGACAACACACATAGCTACATTGGGACTAAGTACATTATGTGATATACCTGAGATTCGGGTAAATCAAAGATTATTGGGTGCCTTGGTTGAGCATTTCCATTTGGAAATGAACACATTTTACCTACCACAGGGGGAGATGACTATCACTCCTGAAGATATCTATAGGATCCTGAGGATACCATTCATCGGGACCAGAGTTGAGTACGAGACACGACCCAAGGTGGGCACAACAACATTGAGAGAGGTCTTCCAGGATGACCTTGTGATGGGCAGAGCGATCCCATGGGAGGATCTGATCGGTTCATATGGGGCGACCCACAGGTTGCTCGTAGTACTAGCATGTTTCCTTGAATGCTATTTGATGCCTGACTATGGACAACACGGTCTAGAGTGTGGCTGGGGTAGGATGCTGCAGCTAATGATGGCACAACCCTGACACTATGGATGGGGTCAGTGTATGCTTGCACACATGTATCATGAGATGCATGAGGTCGTCTATAGAGAGGCGAAGAGTATGGCTGCTGGGGTATTTGTATTATAGGTGTGGGCTTTGGAACACCTTCCCATCACCAGGCTGATATGTTTGGATATGAGGCAGCCCTTAGAGCCTTATATCTGTTGGTACAGAGGTATGATTACTTAGCCCGCGCTGGGTAAGGTGGATCAGTGGTGAGCACAACTTGATGATTTAGCAGTAGTAGTGTGGAGGCCGTGGAGGCTTACAGAGGTGTGGGATGATGCAACAGAGGTGTGGGATGATGCAACAGAGTAGCTGAGTCACATGTTTTTCTTGCGTGCGATGATTGGTCACACCATTACAGCCATTGAGAGATTTTCGCAGAGGCGGGTATGGCAACAGTTCGGTCGCCCATAGGACATCTCATAGGATTACATGGTATATTTGAGATTTGCTAATGAGGTGAGGAGAGGCTAGGGTACCCCACTGGACCAGGGGCGTACCATGATAGACATCCGATCATTGGTCCCAGTTCAGTGGGATTACTTGAGGGATATAGTGGATGCTGGCATCACTACCAAGTACAAGGAGCATTTCATCATGCATCCCTTCCCAAGGTTTACAGATCTAGTGGGTATAGCAGGTAGAGGACAGGTGGTAACCCCATAGGTAGTGCAGCCATAGGTACAACAAGTACAGATGCCTCCGCCATAGAAGAGAGCACAACAGGGTCCACGACCCCGGACAATACAGATGGACATCCCTGCCTGACAGATGGGGATGGATGCAAGAGCTAGTGGTAGTGGTAGTACTAGATAGTCATGGTGACAGACTACAACACAGTTATCAGAGGAGTAGCAGGTACCTCCATAGGAGGAGGCACAGCAGGAGGATCCTATGCAGGAGGATCAACTTGCATAGGAGACAGTGCAGGACCCACAGCGGCACATGCAGGAGAGGGTGAGGCAGCTCACAAGACAGGTGGGGGATCTGACCATCTAGTTAGCTATGTGAGATGCCAGACTGGTAGACCGAGATAGGGAGATATAGGATCTCTGAGAGCAGTTGTGAGAGTCACAGGAGGAGGTACATTAGCAGAAGGCATGAGCAGCATACTACTATGCCTCCTATATAAGTGCGGTGCTTGAAGAGGCATCTCAGGTAGCTAGATTCTTGATTTATGTGAGAGGATCAGAGGGAGCATAGAGGGAACCTCCTCCAGATAGGGCCCCACCTCCACCTCCTCTAGGTGACGAGGGAGAGGGCC
>MU225240.1:7010916-7030506 GCA_018584345.1 Thuja plicata
ATTCCTCACTAGATGTAGCTGGTAATGGTGTGGAAAGTACAGATTCATCTTGATTGATTGAAGGAAATGTTTTGCCACTTCGAGTTGTGACAGTCATAGACAAAGTTTTGAACAAGGAAAGTGAACTTGGATCAAACTTGAAACTATCTCAAAGATCACACAAACGTGTCAAAAGGTGAAGTATCCTTGGTGCAAATTGTCTAAGATGAGGCTAAAACAAGCCAAGAGATGACTATTGCGACACAAGGCATGACAACACAGATGAAAGAAATCAAAAGGACATGAGACAAGACCAGTTTAAGCAAGAATCATGTAGTTCTCAACCCAAGAAACTAAGTTCCAGACTGTGTGAAGATAGATGGAAAAACAATAGACCCATATCAGAGACTAGATTTGACAGAAGAATAACTGATTGGCAGATTTTAGCTCGTTGTTTTAGACAAAAGGTTACATTTTTGTGCGATGAAATGCTATGTCGCGTGAAGATTCTCACCAGACCACGCGAAGAAATGCTTGCTTCACGTGAAGAAAGACACCAGAGGATAGAATAATGACTGATAGAAAGTGGCACTGTTGCAAAATGTCGCATGACAGAGAATTCTATATCGCGCAAAGATTTTCACCGACTGGCGCGAAGATTGGGAAATTTCATGCGAAACTATGCAAATGTTGAAAAAAAGTATGTTTACAGAATCAGACTGTTAAAACCAGTTTGCATTTTCCAAGATGAAATCATGCTATTTTCCGATAGATAGTTCAAGTTACAGATTGTTTTGGACATGTTCAAGATTGACAGTTTGTGTGTTTTGACGATAGTTTCAATTGTTCAAATGATACACCCACGCAAAACACTTTAAATAGAATATTTTTAGTACCAGAAGAAGCATATTACAATCCTAGGATAGCTAGGAAAATATCTGTTAAATCCCCACTTGAACCAAAGTTCAACTATGCTTACTCTTGGCGGATAACTTAGAAGCTTGGAAGCACGGGCTCCTCCTTACATATGCACTCACTTCTCAGGCATACCAAGCTTTGAACCCCAAAGGAATTGCTTCCCAAAGGGCTGTTATATCTACTAAAAGCCATAAAAATGTGGGTCATCTTAGTCAGTCTCTGACCTTCCGTGCCAACAGATAGAGGGTTTTTGGATAACTAGAACAATAGTTTGTAGTAAGGTCATCCATTCAGGTGGTTGTGATCAAGTCATTTTCCTAATAAAGGGGGCTCTCCCAATCCGTTCAAAGCAAGGCTTTCACCTTAACGATGTCAGGACTTTAATGCACCACTAGGGTACTAGAGGAGATTTTGGTTGCCACAATGAATTCACACCTTTCTATTGTGACATTAATCACAATAGCATTTTTTATATACCAGTTTGGAAGGGCTTGGCTTTAGCCTGTTACCGGTTGGGCATCTACTCTCACTGGCTCTGCTAAAACTCTCGGGAGGTAGCCACTCTAGAAGAATCACATGAATTTCTCTTAAACCCAAGATCCATAAAGGTGAGGGGAGAGGATACATTCATGTATTTCTTAGGATTACAATCTAAAAAATACTTCAATCACGCAAGACAATGATTCATTTTAAGCACCAACCGAAGTGTGTTTTAACTACCAAAAATAGATATAAGAATTTGTGAAAACACGCAAGGTCTTTGACAAATGTCCTAGAATAAACCCATTAGTAGTTTTTAATGCCTTTCTTCATATCAGCGTCCTGCAACAAACATGTCAGAAGTTTGTGATGGCTTTTCTTTGTCTCGGCGTCCTGCAAACCACTGTTATGCTGTTTCAAAAGATAAAATCAGAGAATCACAGATGTTAGAAAATAGCAGGTGGTTAGAAAACCAAGGCAATGAAATATTAAACTGAAAGCTCTGGACTACAATTTCACATCATAAGGTATACTAGATCGCATGAAGAAGTTCTCTAAGCCACGTGAAGAACTAGAAAGTTCGCGCGAGATGAAAAAAATTTCACGTGAAATTAAAATAGAACTTGTACGAAAGTACGGATAGAATACAAAAAAGTGAAAAATATGAAATGAAATGAGGCCAAATAGAAATATACCGGCCCCACGGTGGGTGCCAAAAATGTATGCAGTAAAATTGGCCTTGTTAATTCACCATACACTTCAACATAGTCCTTCTTCACCAGGTACACACAAGACTGAATATGAGATTATTCATCTTGTCTGCCTGCATGATTTGACCTGTTGCCTTCTATCCAGATGGGGTTTTTGAAATTTCTCTCAGAACGAGAGTCTCACAACCATGGACCAATCTAGGAATGAAGGATTTATCATGATGGATGTAATACAATGCAAGATTATACTAAGAATTGAAATATGAGAGATTATCTAAGACATGATGATCAATACAATTAATCTAGAAATTGAAACTATCTTATTGCAAGATGATATTATTCTATATGAATCTATGATAATAATTCAGTATTCTAACAATAAATATTTTCTTCAGAAATTCAGGGGGCATTTTGAATGAAGAATGAGAGTTCTTTTATAGACTCTGAGATGATCAGAATAGAAACTTTCCTCTTTGAAATAAAATAGATAGAAAAGCCAGTTTAAAATAGAAAGCTTTATTGAAAAGAATTCAATAAATTGTTTTCTCTCTGCTTTAACTGTTTTCTTTCTTTGATTTAATATTGTTTTATTTGAATTTAATTATTTTATTTCTCTTTAAAGCACAATTAATTCAAAGATTGTATTTCTGAATGGAGATAAGATTTTTGATAGAATATCTAATTAATTAAATAAATATGACCTCATAATTATTTTTTTCTCAATTATTTGAATAATTAAATTCAATTATTGAAACGAGGATATTTATCTAATAATTAAATATTATTTAATTCCTTTTTCATGTGTCTCAGCTAAAGAGGGTGAATTTCATTTAATTAAAGTGCTAGGACTTTATTAATTAAATTAATTTGATCATAGGGTTTGTTTAGCCAATAGATATTTTAGGAATTAAATATGATGTATGATTAATACAGATTTAGGATTTTCTACATTTGACACTCAGGTCGAGTAGAGTCAATGAAAACTCAGAATTGCCTAGTACAATAGGACTTTGATGATATAGAAGAGCGACAAATGCAACAAAATTGGTTAGGGTTGCAAGATGCCAATTTTGGGGTGTTACACTGGGACATGAATTTCTGGAGAGTGAAAATAGGTATAGAGTTAACACCAACATTTCATCTCAGTTCTTGGCATCTCTGTTGGACCTGGGGGAAAAGAAGGATATTCTCATGCTTCTGAGGAAAGTTTTTAGAGAAGAGTACCTCGGTGACGATGTAAATGTTGTCATATTTGCAGAAATTGGGTTTGGAATTCCTTGAGATAATCATTTGCCTAGGATTCTACAACCATGAGAAAATGTGCCTAGGCAACCATTTCTACTTAACCTTGATGTTGAGAAGCTCATGCGTCATCGAAAGTGGGCACAAATTTGGAGGGATTTCCTCTGGAAGTGGAAACATCTAGAGGAATTTGAGGACTATTGATGGCTAGAAGAATTCTCTGAGATTATCCTCTCTTCAAAGTTCCACACAAAAGGAAGGGAGCCTCAGTTGGATAGTCCCTGACTATGTCTCCCTCTGTTAATAGTAGCTTACTAGGGTTTTTGCAATGATGTAAATTGTAATCACATATGTTTAAAAAAAATATGAAAATGTTTTAAGAAATTTGAAGTTCTTTTCCTTTTTTGTTTTTTTATAAGAATCGATAATAGATATGGCCTATGGGCATCGTTGAATTGTAAATTTGTAATGAAATTTTTCCTAATATAATAAAAAAAATTTGCGTTGCACTTTTGTTTCATGTAATAATTAAATGTTTCCAAACTTTATCATTTAATGGTGACTGGTTCAAATTTCATGGATAAAGGTATTCTCGAATGCATGAATTCTAAGTGAATATAGTTAATGATTATATTCGTTAGTGTGTATTAAATTATTAATATTTTAAAATCATAATAATCGTTAGATTACGAGAGATAAATGATTGAAGTTTTATTTTAGAAGTACTATGGGTTTCAAAAAACTTTTCTGAAAACTCACTCTGAAAATGTGACACATGTAATTCATCCAAAAGATTACGTACAATTATATCATGTGAAGATAAAAAATTAAAAGGATTCTAGAACTTTGGTTTAAATGTTACAGTTAACAAATTTTTTTTAACATTTCCTTTTTAAAAATCTATTGACTCGTAGCAGCAGAGCTAAAAAGAATTGTTGAACCGTCACCGAAGATTTTGAGACTATAATTTGTGAGAGCCTTAGCCATTCTAACTTCTATCTATCCAGATTTCAAAATATAATTTCGGGTAATATATTTAGCCTGATGCATCCCAATTTTTTAATGTCAAAAATTTTGTTTAACTTGATTTTGAAATTTTAATTCTTGCATGTACAATTGGGGTTTTCTTAAATTGGGGTTTTCTTAATTAGTTAGTTATTATCTATGATTTTGTTAGTAAATATCTACGATTATGTGTTTTTTCATTCTTCCGAAGAACAATGGGGAAAGAAAAAACTCACGGACAAGGGTAAGAAGATGGGAAAACTTTAATAGACTGTAGAAAAATAGTAGAAATCCCTGGTTTCACTGATGAGTATCATGATGTTTATGATCCTGCTATCGATAGTCAGAGGAGAGTTATATCAATTAAACATACATTGTGCAGTAAGGCAACTGGGCCAAAGAGGTCTGAATTTATAAAATTTAATCCAGTGATAGGTTCAAAAATGAATAAAGTTGCTTTGTGGGATGTAGGTTTGGGTTTCATGCTATTACCCAAAGTTTTCCCTTGCCCATAAATTGTCTTGATTTGTGCAAAAAATTATGATGAAGAAAGAAAAGCAATTGTGAATAAAAATAATCAGGAAGAAATTTTATCAATAACCCAAGAATAATTTCTTAGTTTTCTAGACCTAGGGTTTGACTGACAAAACTACAATGTCTATATTGACCTCAGATTGCTGGTAGACAAATATGAGGCAGTCACACCAAACACAAAATATTCATTTATAAAGGGTCTAATAGTTGCAGAGGCAAAGGCTTCATTGGGTGAGAACCATAAGCCTCCTTATGATTTTAACATTTTTGTGCTATGGGTTTAGGATACTATATCCTCACTAGCATTTTGCCTGGGACTAGAAAACAATAGGGAAGTGGGTGCCAACATTCTTCAATTGATTTGGGATATCCATTTTGTCAATGAACTAGTAAGATATAATTTTGTTGGACACATGGTTCAATCGATGCAAGATCAATTAGCATTGATTAAAAGAGGCAATTCTAAGATATTTAGGTTCACAACCTGATTGTGTTATCTTCTGCTAGCCAAGCATGCTGTAATATTAATGAGCAATCACAACAAGATTGAAATTCAGAGGGGGACAGGACTGACAGGTACTCCAATATATAACTAGACACCTCAGATAAGGATGTATGATAACATAAGGAGTTAAAGTAATTTTGTAGACTTCTTTTTGGCACCATTGTATAAAAAAATAACAAGCACTCCAATGCCCAGATTGTCTACTTCATGTAGGGATTGTATCAAACTTGGAAGCATAATTCAATTGGCTGACTGGTACTTAATGGAAGAATACACTGTGCTAAGGTTTTACAGATCAAAACTACAACCCCACAAACTTCCAATGGATGTGATAGACAGGGTGTTTGTAGTAGAATATGTACTACAACTAGAAAGCACAAATAGACTCTTCATTGGCCAGTCAAAGAAGAGCATATTCCCTTCCTTACCTTTCTCAGTTGGAGGGTTAACATTTGAGAGAAAGGCATTCAAAGTGGAATTTTTTTTTTTGAAATTTTTCAATTTGATTTAGAGTGGTACCAGAAGTAGGGTCCACTCAACATCATTCAAACAATGCTTGTTTCTAATAAGAACTCTGCAAACTTATTTCAACATGAAAGTAAACCATTGCTAGAGAAGTTGAAAAACAAGGATAGTTGAGATGACATTACAAAAGAGATGGAGAAAGTTTCCGCTGAGGAAAAAAATTCAGTTGAACAGTTGTCATAAAAAATTATGACATCAATAAACTAGGGCATTGTAAAACCTAGAATGTCCTACAATGTCTACCAAAAAGCTGCTCATCCATCAAACAAAAAAATACCAAAGAAAATAGTAGAAGATTGTAATGATAGAAAATTGACTCCAACAAAAATGAATGTTTTTTGGAGTATGAGAAATGATCTTGGTGAACCAAAGACCAGTGCATATCTAGATGAAATAGATGAGGATATAGAGTTTCACAAATTGTATAATTTAGAGCATCCTACCATGGCATACTACAGAAGTGATCCAGACAGTGTGGATGATAATCCACCAATTGCATTTACTCCAGGGAGTCATAGTGGAGTCAGTGACTACTAGAAACAAGTATATAGAAAAGGGGAAACCATTGTGGAAAAAATGGGTTATAAAGGTGGTGGTTTGGGTCCCATAGGAGAAGGCATCTAGATTCCAATTGTCACAGAAAAAAATGATCATGGTGCAGGCCTTGGGGTTGGATTTGGAGTGGACCCATTAGATTCATCAGGAACCACTATGCCCACAAGAACATCCATTGCCATGGGTGGGATTGGGGAATCTATTGCTACTGGGTCTGGTAGTGGTACCGGTGCTAGTGGGACTGGACAACTTATACAACAAGTTCCCTCTCTACAGAGGCTAGTAGAATCTACATAGAATCCACTAGAAGAAGATAGTGTCAAGAAGCAAAAGGTTTTCAAATCATTGAGACTTGATCCTAAAGATGTGAGGCCTCACCCCGAATCCCATCATGGTTTTCCAAATTTTTTGCTTATGATAGATTTAGCATATGATACTTTACATTTTGATGCACTATGGACCTTATGGATTTTATGTTTTATGTCATGGATTGATCATTTTGGATGATTGGATACATGATACTTTATGATTCACCTTATGGACTATATTATGTTTCTATTATGGACATTTATTTTGAGACCATTGATTTGAAAAAACATTATGGTTATGTTATGGGTTATTGATGATAGGAGAATTATTAGAAATGAATATTAAATTTAGATATCATGCAATGTGAATCTTACCTTATGCTATGTGATTAAATGAAATTATTATATTATTGTGATCTTAAATAATAAACTTAGTAGGTTGATGTTCCCTTAAGTTTTGAATATTGCTTATTTCTTTATGATGTATACTTATCTCCTTGGACTACTGATATTTGAATTAAGTGTGTAGGTATGAGACCATTGTATTTTATCTGGGGAACCAAACATAGGTATATGTGAACTTAGTTTAAGCTAAGGTTGCATCTAATGAGAGACAAGACCTCATTGTATCATAATTCAATTTGTAAATGTAAATGGTTGATTGTGGGAATGTATTCCTTAAATGTAATTTCATATTTATTTTTCTTGTGGTTATGCCCAAGTGGATATGACATGGTATAGTGATGTGTAAATGTTTGTGTGTGTCATTTGACACTTATGATTATACTTAAGACCATGACATGTCAACTTGGTAATGGTTGTCCACCTACCTAGGTAAGTACATTAGTGAGTCCCCATATGCATACCTTGGTTTGGGAGATGGAGGTGTGGTCATCTCATTGGAATTTCGTAAGTACTCTTATAGTGGATTTTTTGAGAGGTTAAAAAGTGCCTAAGGGTGTGTTTGGGTCATTTTTAGGTATCCCACTTGTTATACCAATAGATAAGGGTCATTTTAACCCTAGGATAGCCTCTGGTTGACCATGTGACCCTTCCAAAAGTTGGTTTCCCAAGTTGGACGAAAATCAACTCTTGTGAGGCTTGATCTTAGATAGACCACTCTTCCATTTTTATGCTAATACATTACTCACCTTTTTGGAGTTTCCATTTTTAGATCCATTTTTAGAAGGTTGTAAGAGTTTAGGGAAGAGAGACCAATTAGAGGGTTTTCCTTCTCCCCATGAGTTTCTAGTGGCTTTTTAGTGGGGACTCTCCATGTTGGAGAGTTTGAACACCCACTCTCTAACTTAGAGACTTAGCTAGAGTTGGTGACATTGGAAGAAGGACTTAGGCTTAAAGGGAGCTCTTCTACAACTATCTTGCCATAAGTTGGGATCTAGGTTGGTGGGCATTTTTGCATCTCCATTCTTGTTACTCTATTTTGTTTTGCAAGAAAGATGAATGTTGTGTGCCTTGTGAAAGTATTGTAGTTATGTTCTTGTAGTCAAAATTCTATGCTTGTTTGGTGAAATATGTGTTTTTCTTCTTTTCTTGTAAATGTTGTTAATGGGAGTCTCAAGGCTCACTCGCCCTTGGGAGGAAAGAGAAGCCTTGGGGGTGAAGGATTTTGACAGCCCTTGGTGTAGAGTATCTCCTCAAGGAGGAGAGGGAAAAATCATGGATTATGGGCTCCATGAAGTCACCCATGTTTTTTTTTTCTCTTGGGGGTCATAAGGGCATATTGATGATGATGGAAATGGAATTGGAAGGAAGTTCTTATTTGTGTAAGCATTGTGAGGATTTGGATTATGGTTTTGGGGTTGGCCTTCTCCCTTGGGTATTTGGTCCACTTCACCCCATCTTAGGGTCCTTGTGTGACCCATTGTGAAAGCCTTTGGGTTGGGAGTAAACTGCGTGTTTTATTGTCTCCTACTTTTGTTAAATGTAAGTTTGATTGTCATCCACCTTTGTTTGGTTCCCCAAGCTTGGGGGTGGCCTCAAAAGAGGCCTAGGTTGGGTGGAGAGAAGCCCATGGTCCCATGTGTTTTTCCTTATTTTTCTCTTTGCAGATTTGTGAAGTTGGAGCTACTTGAAGCCTTAGAGTGGAATTTGGAAGAAAAAAAGTATTTTTATTAGGCACATCCTTATATGTTCATGAAAAGGCCTTTGAAGCAATATTAAGAAATATGTAATTAGAGGAAAATATGAAGAGCCATGTGGCTGCAAATTTTGTTAGTCTTGTGACATTTGGAGAAATCATCTTGTAAAGATTTTTTTTCAGATTTGTTTTGATGCTCATGCATATGTAAAAAAAAAAAATCATTTCTCATATATAAAGCTGTGATATAGAAATCTTGCTAAATCTTGTTTCTAAATAAAAGAGATTTTTTTTTCTTTTTTGAGTAAATACATTTGTAATCCCCAAGTTGGAATGGTGGTAGTTTGAACTTGCTTAAAAGATGAAAAATAATATAGGAAGGAAAACTATTTTGGGAAAGAAATCTAGCCCTCTAGTGGGCACAAAGAAAACTTAACTTAGGAATATTAATGTACATGCATTACCCATAGAGATATTACTCTTTCTAAAGCTACCTTCCTCTTTCAATGTTTTACAATCTGAAAATTATATAGCTACTATAGGAATATTAAGTTATTCAATGACACTTAGTAAAAAAATATAGAATGCATATGAAGGAAAATCTATGCTTAAAAATTGACATTAGATAATTCATTTTGGATACTCCTTTATGCTTATGTTGCTAAAAAAAAACAAATTATTACATATGTTTATACATGCTCATATATGTATGTGATGAGAAAATAAATGTTCTTATAATAATGTAAATCTGTTGCTTTCTGTGTTTTTTCTTGCTGCATATATATATCCACCCATATATGTATATATATGTATATATATACATACATTTATATATATACTTTGCATGTATATAGATATATATATATAAATATATATATATACTTTGCATGTATATATATATATATATATAAAATTTAATATATATTAAATATGCTTGCTACTGTATACATATATATATATATATATGCATATATATACATAAATAAATAAATATATATATAATAAATAATAATAAAAAAAACAAAAAAATGGGGGGAGGTGGCCGCGACCCCCATTGTCCCTCGTCCTTCCTTTAAGGAAGGCGGCGGGAGGGGAAGGGGCCTGGCCCCCCCCTTGCTGGACGCTGACACCTTCGGCCACAGCCGTGGCCCTTGTGGCCATAGATTGTGGTGTGGCTGGTGGCCGCGCGGACCAGCACTGCCCAAAAAAATTAGGGCACAACACTTATTCTGGCGCCGCCTCCATTACAAAGGAAAAATGCAGTCGGCCGCCCATTTAAACCTACATTTTGAAGCAGTGAATATCAACATAAATCTATATATATTTATATATATGTATATACTAACAAGTGTGTGACTATATACATATACATAAATGTAATGTTCTTGTAGTCCTCCCTCTTTCTTCCCCATTTAGACCTGCACCAAGAATTAAAAAAGAAGATATGAGAGCTTAGGGTTTGACAGAGAGAGAGTTGCAACCAAAAGAAATTAAAATAAAGAACATTTTTGTCTTCATTTCCTTTCCCTAACCCTAATTTTGAATTAGGGTTAGGGGTTTCAAAAGGATGTTGACTATTCTTGGGGTGGAAAATGTTTTGGGTTGAAAGGGGTAATTTTTTTTCCTTTTAAAATTAATCTTTTGGAGGGAATTTCTTCCAACCCCATTATCTTTATGTTAGGAATTCCTCCCCTATAAAAAATTTTATGAGTAAGATTAGGATATTAATGTCACGAGGTTTGAATTTGGAATTTAAATTAAACCATGACAACAATGTTAAATTATTTAGCTTTTAAAAAGGGAATAAAAGAGAATTCGTGAGAACTGTTTTGATTGATCATATGATCCATTAAGATTATTACATTATATCACTTGGCAATAGAAGTGCCCTTGGTATAAATAGCAAATTTATAAGTTGTCCTTTTTAATTACATCTAGATTAGCATGGCTATACTCTAATATAGAGTGAGATTAGTTATAAATTTAACCATGGTAGTATTTCAATTTAATAACGTAAGCATTAAATAATTTAAATATGGAGAAATGAATTTTAAACACATTCTAATGTAGTAAAATTAATTTTAACAGCTAAATGTTGCTGTAAGAGCCCACCTCGTTAATATTATTTTTATGTGGCCAGTATAATGGTCATTATAAGAATAATATTACGAACTCAACTATAATGTTTTTCGTTAGGGAGATTATAAATAGAATTGTTGTAAGTAATTGACCTGCTAAAATTTTAAATTAAACCTTCAAGTAAATTATAGGAAGTTTCCCTTCCACATCATTAAACTCTATTAAGAAAAATGAAATGAACATGTTATAGCAACCTTATCTACATTTGTCTTAATGTAACTAGATGTTTGGCTATAGGGGAAACCTTAACAAATTAATGAACTTTGACCATTAATGATCCTTGAACAACATTAACCTTACTAGATTTGACATTTGGTTGGGGGAGGTTGACCAGCAGTCATGATTCCCCTTAACCCTACTTATATTTCTAGTTATATTTAACCTAAAACTAAAATCAAATATTTGTGGCATGAGAATAGTAAGCTTGGTTATCAATTAAGTATATGCTTTGGGACATTAACTAAATCCTTTCAAAAAACAAAACATTTTGCATTTTTGGGCGTAGAAATATGGGCATGACACTTGGTATCAGAGCCATGTTTCAACACTGGAACCTTAAACTCACTATGTTTCACAAAACTTTAAACACCTTCTTTAAACATTTTCAAAACAGATCAAACTTAGTAGAAAACAATCGCAACAACTTTAAACACATTCATTTCATATTAAGACACTACTTTCAACTTATACCATATTCATATGTGTGTAGGATGCCTCCGGTAACACGTCAAGCTCATGCCCATGGACGAGGCCATAAATGTGCCCTTGCGACACGAGTTCAGATAGGACAAGATGTAGGGGGTACTAGAGAGGAGCAGAGACCTCCTCCCAAACAACCCCCAACCCCAACTAGGATGTACTTAATGCCCTTCAGAATCTGGTTGGATTCATTTTGGACAGGATACCATAGGATAATCAGTGAGCAGGACTTGGGGGTGTAGCGCGGGAGCACAGTAGGAGTCCCCCACCTAGGATTGTGGAGGACTAGGCTGACCACAAGGGTGAGTCAGTACACATTCCACCTCTAGAGAAAGTTATTCTAGCTTATGAGAGGGTACCCCATGATAGAGGGGACCACATTAGGGAATTAATATGCCTTAACCCACCACCTTTTTCAGGATCCACGGGTGGGAGTTAGGCTGAGGTTTTTCTTTTGAGCCTTGAGAGGTATTTTGGATTGCACCCATATGGGAGCAATATGAGGGCATGCTTTGCTATCCACTTGTTGAGAGGATCAATAGCTATTTGGTGGAGGACAAAAGAGTTAAAGGGTAATCTTGCTATTGATACCCTCACTTGGGGCACCTTCTTAGAGAGATTCAGAGACTGTTACCTATCTAAGCACTATAGGCAGTAATGGATAGATGAGTTTCATGATCTTCATTAGAGAGGACTCACCATCACACAATATGAGTGTAAGTTCTTGGAACTTCTACCCTATGTAGACTATATGAGAGATGAGAAGATCAAGGTCAACTATTTTGTAAGGGGGTTGAATGCATCCATATCTGGTTCAGTATGCATGGCCGCACTAGGAAACCTTTGAGAGGCCATAGAAAAGGCCTTGATTGCTGAGGAGATTCAGGGTAGGGGACAAGATGCATGAGATCGATCTTAGAACTGAAATACCATACCACATAATTTAGGGTATTATAAAACAAAATGGAAGGGTAAAAACAATAATCATAATAATAACAAACATTCATCGGGGTCCTACAAACCCCCTCCATCTTAGTAGTAGTCAGATTAGGGATAGAGATAGAGGGATCCTCAGGGTCAATAGGGCTCCAAGCCCAAATAGTGGTAGTCACAGGCTTCTAGTAGGGACTTGCGGTCACAGGCATCATCTGCACCCCCAGCTAGGACTCAGTAGTCCTCGAGGGATGATTATAGTGGTTCTAGCAGGACAGGGGGCTCATAGTTTTCTAGACCCCACGATACCCAGTTTCAGACTTGAGGACCATGCTACTCTTGTGGTGCCATGGGATACTTGGCTAGGGTTTTCCCTTAGGGGGTGGTCAGCACACTGTAGCATCAGAGCCCATTGTAGGAGATATGGATAGATCCCATAGAGTTTTTGCAGCGGTTGACAACCGCCAGGTAGAACATCAAGCTACTGTGATTGAGGCTTCAGGTATGATTGGAAGTAACAAAGTTACTATTCTATTTGATTTAGGTGCTACAGATTCTTTTGTTTCTCCATTGGTCATGGAGTGTTGCGGGCTAGTGGCAGCTAGACAAGAAGTTAGTTGGGAGGTAGAGTTAGCCTCAGGTTCTAGAGTACTCGTCACTTCCTTAGTTAAGGATTGCAAGATTTAGATTGGTACCATGGCTACTATAGCAGACCTTTGTATCAAACCTCTTGGATCTTATGCGATAGTTCTTGGCATGGATGAGATTTATGCCCATAGGGCCAATCTAGATTGTTGGAAAACAAGGTAGAATGTTTAGATGATGGTGGCAATGCTACAGTTATTCCATGGGTTCAGAGAGCAGTATCCATTCATATGATATCCACTATGCATCTTAAGTAGTGCATGCAAAAGGGGTGCTCATTATTTTCCATCACTATCAGTGATAAGGAAGAAGAGGAAGGAAAGGAAACATCTCTTGATGATCACCCTATGTGACAACAGTTCACAGATGTGTTTCCTTCAGAATTAGTCGGTATGCCTCCCCATAGAGAAATTGATTTCCATATAGACCTTGTTCTAGGAGCTGCATCGGTATCTAGAGTACCATATAGGATGTTTCCAAATGAGCTTAATGAGCTCAAGATTGAGCTAGAAGAGCTCCTTGTGAAGGGGCACATACGACCTAGTGTCTCTCCATGGGGTGCACCAGTTATCTTTATCAAAAAGAAGGATGGTTCACTTAGGTTGTGTATGGATTATAGGCAGTTGAAAAATTTAACCATTAAGAATAGGTACTCACTGCCTAGGATTGAAAATTTGTTTGGTCAGTTACAGGGTGCCCACGTGTTATCCAAGATAGATCTTAAATCAGGATACCATCAGTTGAGAATCATGGAAAGTGACATCCACAAGACAACTTTCTGGACTAGATATAGACATTATGAATTCACAGTGGTATCCTTTGGTATTACGAATGCCCGTACTGTATTCATGAGCCTCATGAATGGGGTATTCTGCACTTTCCTTGACAGGTTTGTGGTTGTTTTCCTTGATGACATATTGATATATTCTTGTAATGAGAAGGAACACAAGGAGCACTTGAGACAGGTATTACAGTGTTTGAGGGATAATCAGTTGTACGGTAACTTGTCAAAATGTGCCTTTTTCAGATCAGAAGTTAGATATTTAGGTCATGTTATATCCGGTGATGGGATCTCAATGGACCCATCAAAGATTGATGCCTTTATGAATTGGCCAGCACCTACTACTGTGACTGAGGTTAGGAGTGTCATGGGTCTCGCAAGATACTACAAGAAATTTGTTGAGGGTTTCTCTAGAGTGGCTCATCCTATCACATCCCTTTAGTGAAAGGGAAAGAAATTTTAATTGACAGAGAAGTGCGAGAGGGCCTTTTAGGAACTCAAGAAAGTACTTACCAGCGCACCTATTTTAGCAGTGCCAGAGCCATCAGTTGACTTTGTGATCTACATGGATGCATCCTTAGACATTTTGGGGGAAGTACTTATGCAAGATGGGCGAGCTATAGTATATGAGTCTA
Source organism: Thuja plicata (assembly GCA_018584345.1). Taxonomy (NCBI): domain Eukaryota; kingdom Viridiplantae; phylum Streptophyta; class Pinopsida; order Cupressales; family Cupressaceae; genus Thuja; species Thuja plicata. Next base: position 7,025,608 of record MU225240.1, read on the forward strand.
GAAAACTCACAAGCTCAATTACCCTACCCATGACCTTGAGCTTGCAGCAGTAGTGCATGCATCAGTAAGATGGCAGCACTTCCTCCTATGACATTGACTTGAGCTTCATTCAGACCATCAAAGTTTGCAGTATATATTCACTCATCCAAATCTTTACGCTAGGAAGAGGAGGTGGATGGAGTTCTTATGCGAGTATGACTTTGATGTCCATTATATCAAGGGGAAGGAGAATGTTGTCACCGATGCCTTGAGTAGGAGGCGACATGAGTTATCATCCATGATCACTAGTATGGATTTGAAAGAACATATACTACATCATTTGCAAGAGGATGAGTTGTATGTAGAGGTTTTTCAATTGATTCGATCCCAGAGACCCCTTGTGGGGAGATTTTTGGAGTAATTCTTGGAGCCTGATGTACTATTATGTCATAGGGGATGCATTTATGTACCTTCTTCTAGAGATTTGTGTAATACCATTATGCTAGAGGCTCATAGAGCCCCTTATACAATGCATCCTAGAGTTAAGAAGATGCATGCTGATTTGAGACAACTCTATCATTGGCTAGGAATGAGGCAATACATTACAGAGTTAGTAGCCTGATGCCTTGAATGCCAGAAGGTTAAGGCAGAGCATGGTCATCCTGGGGGGCTCCTTTAGCCTCATGAGGTACCTATGTGGAAGTGGGATGTTATATCCATGGACTTCATTGTGGGTCTCCCTATGACATCTCATCATCGTGATGCTATCTTGGTGATAGATAACAAGTTGACCAAATTTTCCCACTTCTCACCCATCTGTACCACTTTTATAGCTCCAAGAGTGGCACAGGTTTTCTTGAGAGACATTGTCAGGCTGCATGACATTCCTTAGAAGATCATTTTTGACAGGGATTCCCTCTTCACATCATCATTTTGGAGGGAATCACAGGCAGCCTTGGGCACCAGGCTCAATTTTAGCCCCACTTATCACCCAGAGACAGATGGTTAGATAGAGAGAGTCAATCAGGTACTCAAGGATATGCTCCGTATGTATGTTATGGACCATCAGGTTAAGTGAGAGGAGTATCTAAATTTAGTAGAGTTTGCCTATAATAATGGGCATCATTCATCCTTGGGAATGCCACCATGTTAGGCCCTATATAGTAGACCTTGCAGGACACCTTTGAGTTGGGACTAAATTGAGGACAGGGTAACCATTGGGCCACAGTTAGTTCTAGAGATGGAACAACATGTAGCCTTAATTAGACATCATCTTCTAGAGGCGTAAGATTGGTAGAAGAAGTATGCCGATGCAAAGAGGACATATCGGGTTTACATGGTAAGAGATAGGGTCTTCTTGAGAGTGTGGCCTCATAAGATTCCAATCCATTTTGGAAAGGGCTCTAAGCTCGCACCTTGATTTGTGGGAACATTTGAGATATTGGAGAGGATAGGACCAGTTTCCTACCATCTAGCCTTGCCACCTAGCCTGTCATAGATCCATGATGTGTTTCATGTTTCTATTTTGAGAAAATATATTTATAATGAGTCTCAAATGATAGATTGGGATGCCTTATAGGTGGAGTTGGATGGGTAGATAGCATTGGATCCTATTCATATTTTGGCATGCCAGACACTGGGCCTACGAGGCTGAGAGCTGGACCAGGTTAGGGTTCAGTGGGATTTCTATGATGAGGTTACAGCTTCATGGGAGGATGCAGCGCAGATGAGAGCTTAGTATCCCCACCTTTTTGATGAAATCCAGGAGGAAGTTCAAGCCTAGGGGGGGAGGATGTGAGGCCTCACCCTGAACCCCATCGTAGTTTTCAAATTTTTTTTCTTATGATAGATTTAGCACATGATACTTTACATTTTGATGCACTATGGACCTTATGGATTTTATTTTTTATGTCATGGATTTATCATTTTGGATGATTGGATACATGATACTTTATGATGCACCTTATGGACTATACTATGTTTCTATTATGGACATTTATTTTGAGACCATTGATTTTGAAAAACATTATGGTTATGTTATGGGTTATTGATGATAGGAGAATTATTAGAAATGAATATTAAATTTAGATATCATGCAATGTGAATCTTGCCTTACGCTATGTGATTAAATGAAATTATTATATTCTTATGATCTTAAATAATAAACTTAGTAGGTTGATGTTCCCTTAAGTTTTGAATATCGCTTATTTCTTTATGATGTATACTTATCTCCTTGGACTACTGATATTTGAATTAAGTGTGCAGGTATGAGACCATGGTATTTTATCCTGGGAACCAAACATAGGTATATGTGATCTCAATTTAAGCTAAGGTTACGTCTAATGAGAGACAAGACCTTGTTGTATCATAATTTAATTTGTAAACGTAAATGGTGTATTGTGGGAATGTATTCCTTAAATGTAATTTTATATTTATTTTCCTTGTGGTTATGCCCAAGTGGATATGACATGGTCTAGTGATGTGTAAATGTTTGTGTGTGTCATTTGACACTTGCGATTGTACTTAAGACCATGACATGTCAACTTGGTAATGGTTGTCCACCTACCTAGGTAAGTACATTAGTGAATCTCCATATGCATACCTTGGTTTGGGAGATGGAGGTGTGGTCATCTCATTGGAATTTCGTAAGTACTCTTATAGTAGATTTTTGGAGGGGTTAAAAAGTGCCTAGGGGTGTGTTGGGGTCATTTTTAGGTAGCTCACTTGTTATACCAATAGATAAGGGTCATTTTAATCCTAGGCTAGCCTCTGGTTGACCATGTGACCCTTCCAAAAGTTGGTTTCTCAAGTTGGACGAAACTCAACTCTTTTGAGGCTTGATCTTGGATAGACCACTCTTCCATTTTTATGCTAAGGCATTACTCACCTTTTTGGAGTTTCCCTTTTTGGATCCATTTTTAGAAAGTTGTAATATTTTAGGGAAGAGAGACCAATTAGAGGGTTTTCCTTCTCTCGATGAGTTTCTAGTGGCCTTTTAGTGGGGACTCTCCATGTTGAAGAGTTTGAACACCCACTCTCTAACTTAGAGACTTAGCTAGAGTTGGTGACATTGGAAGAAGGAATTAGGCTTAAAGGGAGCTCTTCTACAACTATCTTTCCATAAGCTTGGATCTAGGTTGGTGGAAAGTTTTGCATCTCCAATCTTGTTACTCTATTTTGTCTTGCAAGAAAGATGAATGTTGTGTGCCTTGTGAAAGTATTGCAGTTATGTTCTTGTAGTTAAAATTCTATGCTTGTTTGGTGAAATATGTGTTGTACTTCTTTTCTTGCAAATGTTGTTAATGGGAGTCTCAAGGCTTACTAACCCTTGGGAGGGAAGAGAAGCCTATGGGGTGAAGGATTTTGATAACCCTTGGTGTAGAGTCTCTCCTCAGGGAGGAGAGGGAAAAATCATGGAGTATGGGCTCCATGAAGTCACCCATGTTGTTTTTTTTTTCTCTTGGGGGTCGTAAGGGCATCTTGATGATGATGGAAATGAAATTGGAAGGAAGTTATTATTTGTGTAAGCATTATGAGAACTTGGATTATGGTTTTGGGTTTGGCCTTCTCCCTTGGGTATTTGGTCCACTTCACCCCATCTTAGGGTCCTTGTGTGACCCATTGTGAAAGCCTTTGGGTTGGGAGTAAAATGTGTGTTTTATTGTCTCCTAGTTTTGTTAAATGTAAGTTTGATTGTCACCCACCTTTGTTTGGTTTCCCAAGCTTGGGGGTGGCCTAAAAAGAGGCCCAGGTTGGGTGGTGAGAAGCCCATGGTCCCATGTGTTTTTCCTTATTTTTCTCTTTGCAGATTTGTGAAGTTGGAGCTACATTGAAGCCTTAGAATGGAATTTGGAAGAAAAAAAATATTGTTACTATGCACATCCTTATATGTTCATGAAAAGGCCTTTGAGGCAAAAATAGGAAATATGTAATTAGAGGAAAATATGAAGAGCCATGTGGCTGCAAATTTTGTTAGTCTTGTGACATTTGGATAAATCATCTTGTAAAGTTTTTTGTTTTTCAGATTTGTTTTGATGCTCATGCATATGTAAAAAAAATATCATTTCTCATATGTAAAGCTGTGATGTAGAAATCTTAGAAATCTTGCTGAATCTTGTTTCTAAATAAAATAGATTTGTTTTTCTTTTTTGATTAAACATATTTGTAATCTCCAAGTTGGAATGGTGGTAGTTTTAACTTGCTTAAAAGCTGAAAAATAATATAGGAAGGAAAACTATTTTGGGAAAGAAATCTAGCCCTCTAGTGGGCACAAGAAAACTTAACTTAGGAATATTAATATACATGCATTACCGATAGAGATATTACTCTTTCTAAAGCTACCTTCCTCTTTCAATGTTTTGCAATCTGAAAATTATATTGCTACTATAGGAATATTAAGTTATTCAATGACACTTAGCAAAAAAATATAGGATGCATATGAAGGAAAATCTATGCTTAAAAATTGACATTAGATAATTTCTTTTGGATACTCCTTTATGCTTATGTTGCTCAAAAAAATAAAATTATTACATATGTTTATACATGCTCATATATGTATGTGATGAGACAATAAATGTTCCTATACTAATGTAAATCTGTTGCTTTCTATTTTTTTTTCTTGTTGCATATATATATATATATATATATATATATATATATATATACTTTGTATGTATATATATATACACACACATATATATATATAGATATATATAATTTTATGTATATAATTTTATATATAATAATATATATTAAATATGATTGCTGCTGTATATACTTATATATATATGCATATATATAAGTATATATATATATACATAAATATTTATATAATAAATAAATAAATTAAAAAAAAATGGGGGGAGGTGGCCGCATCCCCCATCCTCCCCCGTCCTTCCTTTAAGGAAGGCGACGGAAGGG
>MU225240.1:7030556-7050614 GCA_018584345.1 Thuja plicata
ATAAGTATATATATATATACATAAATATTTATATAATAAATAAATAAATTAAAAAAAAATGGGGGGAGGTGGCCGCATCCCCCATCCTCCCCCGTCCTTCCTTTAAGGAAGGCGACGGAAGGGGAAGGGGCCTACCCCCCCTCGCCCTGCTGGACACCGGCACCTCCAGCCATAGTTGTGGCCCTTGCGGCTGGTGGCCGCACAGACTAGCAATGCCCATAAGAACTAGGGCACAACACTTATTCCGCTGTCGCCTCCATTACAAAGGAAAAATGCAGTCATCCACCCATTTAATCCTGCATTTTGAAGCAGTGAATATCAACATAAATTTATATATATGTATATAATAACAAGTGTATGAGTATATACATATACATAAATGTATATGCTCTTGCAGTCATCCCTCTTTGTTCCCCATTTAGACCTGCACCAAGAATAAAAAAAAAGATATGAGAGATTAGGGTTTGAGAGAGAGAGAGAGTTGCAACCAAAAGAAATTAAAAAAAAAAAACATTTTTGTCTTCATTCCCTTTCCCTAACCCTAATTTCAAATTAGGGTTAGGGGTTTCAAAAGGATGTTGACTATTCTTGGAGTGGGAAATGTTTTGGGTTGAAAGAGGTATTTTTTTTTTCCTTTTAAAATTAATCTTTTGGAGGGAATTCTTCCAACCCCATTATCTTTATGTTAGGAATTCCTCCCCTATAAACAACTTTATGAGATACGATTAGGATATTAATGTCATGAGGTTTGAATTTGGAATTTAAATTAAACTATGACAACAATGTTAAATTATTTAGCTTTTAAAAAGGGAATAAAAGAGAATTCACGAGAACTGTTTTGATTGATCATACGATCCCCTAAGATTAATACATTATATCACTTGGCGATAGAAGTGCCCTTGGTATGACTAGTAAATTTATAAGTTGTCCTTTTTAATTACATCTAGATTAGCATGGCTATACTCTAATATAGAGTGAGATTAGTTATAAATTTAACCGTGGTAGTATTTTGATTTAATAACGTAAGCATTACATAATTTAAATATGGAGAAATGAATTTTAAACATATTCTAATGCAGTAAAATTAATTTTAACAACTAAATGTTGCCGTAAGAACCCACCTCGTTAATGTCATTTTTACGTGGCCAATATATGTGGCCAGTATAATGGTCATTATAAAAATAATATTATGAACTCAACTATAATGTTTTTCCTTAGGGATATTATAAACAAAATTCTTGTAAGTAATTGACCTTATAAAATTTTAACTTAAACCTTCAAGTAAATTATAGTAAGTTTCCCTTCCACATCATCAAACTCTATTAAGAAAAACAAAATGAACATGTTATGGAAACCTTATCTGCATTTGTCTTAATGTAACTAGATGTTTGGCTATAGGGGCAACCTTAGTAAAATGAACTTCGACCATTAACGATCCTTGAACAACTTTAACCTTAGTAGATTTGACATTGGGTTGAGGGAGGTTGACCAGCAGTCATGATTCCCCTTAACCCTACTTGCGGTTCTAGTTATATTTAACCTAAAACTCAAATCAAATATTCTTGGCATTAGAATAGTAAGCTTTGTCACCAGTTAAGTATATGCTTTGCAAAGTTAACTAAACCCTTAAAAAAAAAAAGTTGTTATGTTTTTTGGCGTAGAAATATGAGCTTGACACTTGGTATCAGAGCCATGTTTCAACACTGGAACCTTAAACACACTATGTTTCAAAAAACTTTAAACACCTTGTTTCTATATTTTTAAAATAGATCAAACTTAGTAGAAAACAATTGCAACAACTTTAAACACATTCATTTCATATTAAAAAAATACTTTCAACTTATACTATTTTCATATGTGTTTAGGATGCCTCCGGTAACGCAGCAAGCTCACGCCTATGGACGAGGCTATAAATGTGCCCCTGCGGCATGAGTTCAGATAGGACAGGATGTAGAGGGTACTGGAGAGGAGCTAAGACCTCCTCCTGAACAACCACCCAACCCCAACCAGGATGTAATTAATTCCCTTCAAAATCTGGTTGTAATCATTTTGGACAGGATACCACAGGACAATCAGCAAGCAGGACTTGAGGGTGTAGCATAGGAGTGTAGTAGGAGTCACCCACCTAAGATTGTGGAGGACCAGACTGACCACAAGGGTGAGTTAGTGCACATGCCACCTCTAGAGGAAGTTGTTCCAACTTATGAGAGGGTACCCCGTGACATAGGGGACCACATCATGGAATTAATATGCCTTAACCCACCACCTTTTTTAGGAGCCACATGTGGGAGTGAAGCTGAGGCTTCTCTTTTGAGCCTTGAGAGGTTTTTTGGATTATTCCCATATGGGAGAAATACGAGGGCACACTTTTCTATCCCCTTGTTGAGAGGATCAACATCTATTTGGTGGAGGACAGAAGAGCTAAAGGGTAATCTGGCTATTGATATCCTCACTTGGAGCACCTTCTTAGAGAGATTCAGAGACCGTTACCTATCTAAGCACTATAGGCAAGGATGGATAGATGAGTTTCATGATCTTCAGCAGAGAGGACTCACTATCATACAATATAAGTGTAAGTTCTTGGAACTTCTACCCTATGTAGACTATATGAGAAATGAGAAGATCAAGGTCAACCATTTTGTAAGGCGGTTGAATTCATCCATATCTGGTTTAGTACGTATGGAAGCACCAGGAAACCTCTGAGAGGCCATAGAAAAGGCCTTGATTGTTGAGGAGATTCAGGGTAGGGGATAGGATGTATGATATCGGTCTCAGAATTGAAATACCATACCACAGAATTCAAGGTATCAGAAAAAACAACGAAAGGGTAATAACAATAATCATAATAATAACAGGCATTCATCAGGGTCCTACAAGCCCCCTCCATCTTAGTAGTAGTCACATCAGGGACAGAGACAGAGGGATCCTTAGGGACAAGAAAGATCCAAGCCCAAATAGTGGTAGTCACCAGCTTCTAGTAGGGACCCAAGGTCACAGGCATCATCTGCACCCCCATCTAGGACTCAACAGTCCTCCAGGGGTGGTTATAGTGGTTCTAGTAGGACAGGGGGCTCACAGTTTTCTAGACCCCAGGGTACCTATTTTTAGACTTAAGGACCATGCTACTCTTGTGGTGCCATGGGACACTTGGCTAGGGACTACCTTCAGGGGGGTGGTCAGCGCACTGCAGCATCAGAGCCCACTGTTGGAGATATGGGTAGATCCCATAGAGTTTTTGCAGTGGTTGACAACTGCCTGGAAGAACATTAGGCTACTATGATTGAGGCTTCAGGTATGATTGGAAGTAACAAAGTTACTATTCTATTTGATTCAGGTGCTATAGATTCTTTAGTTTCTCCATTGGCTGTGGAGTGTTGTAGGCTAGTGGTAGCTAGACAAGAAGTTAGTTGAGAGGTAGAGTTAGCCTTAGGTTCTAGAGTACCCGTCACTTCCTTAGTTAAGGATTGACAGATTCAGATTGGTAACATGGCTACTATAGAAGACCTTTGTATCAACCTCTTGGATCCTATGGAATAGTTCTTGGCATGGACTGGCTTTATGCCCATAGGCCCAAGCTAGATTTTTGGCAGAAAAAGGTAGAATGTTTAGATGACGGTGGAAATGCTACAGTTATTCCAGGGGTTTAGAGGGCGGTATCCATTCGTATGATATCCGCTATGTAGATTAAGTGCTGCATGTGAAAGTGGTGCCAGTTATTTGCCATCACTATCAATGATAGGGAAGAAGAGGAAGAAAAGGAAACCTCTCTTGATGATCACCCTATGTTACAGGAGTTCATAGATGTGTTTCCTTCAGAATTACCCGATATGCCTCCCCATAGAGTAGTTGATTTCCATATAGACCTTGTGCCAGGAGCTACATCGATATCTAGAGAACCATACAGGATGTCTCCAAATGAGCTTAATGAGCTCAAGCTTTAGCTAGAAGAGCTCCTTGAGAATGGGCACATACAACGTAGTGTCTCTCCATGGGGTGCACCAGTTATCTTTTTCAAAAAGAAGGATGGTTCACTTAGGTTGTGTATGGATTACAGGTAGCTGAACAAGTTAACCATTAAGAATAGGTACCCACTACCTAGGATTGATGATTTGTTTGATCAGTTACAAGGTGCCCATGTGTTCTCCAAGATAGATCTTAAATTAGGATACCATCAGTTGAGAATCGTGGAAAGTGACATCCATAAGACAACTTTCTAAACTCGATACAGACATTATGAGTTTACAGTGGTACCTTTTGGTCTTACAAATGCCCCTACTATATTCATGAGCCTCATGAATGGGGTATTTCACACTTTCCTTGACAGGTTTGTGGTTGTGTTCCTTGATGACATATTGATATATTTTCATAATGAGAAGGAACATGAGGAGCACTTGAGATAGGTATTACAGTGTTTGAGGGATAATCAGTTGTATGGTAGCTTGTCAAAATGTACCTTTTTCAGATCAAAAGTTAGATGTTTAGGTCATGTTATATCAGGTGATGGGATCTTAATGGACCCATCAAAGATTGTTGCCGTTATGAATTGGCCAACACCTACTACTGTGACCGAGCTTAGGAGTTTCATGGGTCTTGTAGGATACTACAGGTGATTTGTTGAGGGTTTCTCTAGAGTGGCTCATCCTATCACATCCCTTCAGTGAAAGGCAAAGAAATTTGAATGGATAGAGAATTGTGAGAGGGCCTTTCATGAACTTAAGAAAGAACTTACCAGTGCACCTATTTTAGCAGTGCCAGAGCCATCAAGAGACTTTGTGGTCTACATAGATGCATCCTTAGATAGTTTGGGGGAAGTACTTATGCAGGATGGGTGATCTACAACATATGGGTCTAGAAAACTTAAGACTCACAAGCTCAATTACCTTACCCATGACCTTAATCTTACGACAGTAGTGCATGCATTAGTAAGATGGTGACACTTCCTCCTAGGACATTGATTCAAGCTTCATTCAGACCATCAGAGTTTGCAGTATATATTCACTCAGCCAAACCTTAATGGTAGGAAGAGGAGGTGGATGGAGTTCTTATGCCAGTATGACTTTGATGTCCATTATATCAAGGGGAAGGAGAATGTTGTTGCTGATGCCTTGAGTAGGAGGCAACATGAGTTATCATCCATGATCACTTGTATGGATTTGAAGGACCGTGTACTACATCATTTGTGAGAGGATGAGTTGTATGTAGAGGTCTATCAATTGATCCGATCCCAGAGACCCCTTTTGGTGAGATTTTCAGAGTATTCCTTGGAGCCTGGTGGACTATTACGTCATAGGGGATGCATCTATGCACCTTCTTTTAGAGATTTGTGTAATACCATTATGCTAGAGGCTCATAGAGACCCTTATGTAGCACATCCTAGAGTTAAGAAGATGCATGCTGATTTGAGAGAGCTCTATCATTGGTCGGGAATGAGGCAGCACATTACAAAGTTAGTAGCCTGATGCTTTGAATGCCAGAAGGTTAAGGCAGAGCATGGTCATCTTGGGGGGCTCCTTTAGCCTCAAAAGGTACCTATGTGGAAGTGGGATGTTATATCCATTGACTTCATTGTGGGTCTCCCTATGTCATCTCATTGCCATAATGCTATCTTGGTGACAGTTGACAAGTTGACCAAAGTTGCCCACTTCTCACCCATCTGTACCACTTTTACAGCTCCAGCAGTGGCACGGGTTTTCTTGAGAGACATTGTCAGACTACATGGCATTACTCAGAAGATCATTTATGATAGGGATTCCCTCTTCACATCATCATTTTGGAGGGAATTACAGGGAGCCTTGGGCACCAGGCTCAATTTTAGCATAGCTTATTACCCAGAGATAGATGGTCAGACAGAGAGAGTCAATCAGGTACTCGAGGATATGCTTCATATGTATGTTATGGACCATCAGGTTAAGTGGGAGGAGTATCCACATTTAGTAGAGTTTTCCTATAATAATGGGCATCATTCATCCTTGGGAATGCCACCATATTAGGCCCTATACAGTAGACCTTGCAGGACACCTTTGAGTTGGGACAAAATTGAGGACAGGGTAACCATTGGGCCACATTTAATTCTAGAGATGGAACAACAGGTAGCCTTAATTTGACAACATCTTCTAGAGGCATAAGATCGACAACTTTTAGCTGTTAAAATTAATTTTACTGCATTAGAATATGTTTAAAATTCATTTCTCCATATTTAAATTATGTAATGCTTACGTTATTAAATCAAAATACTACCACGGTTAAATTTATAACTAATCTTTCTTTATATTAGAGTATAGCCATGCTAATATAGATGTAATTAAAAAGGACAACTTATAAATTTTATATTCTTACCAAGGGCACTTCTATCGCCAAGTGATATAATGTATTAATCTTAAGGGATCATATGATCAATCAAAACAGTTCTCACAAATTCTCTTTTATTCCCTTTTTAAAAGCTAAGTAATTTAACATTGTTGTCATAGTTTAATTTAAATTCCAAATTCAAACCTCACGACATTAATATCCTAATCTTATCTCATAAAGTTGTTTATAGGGGAGGAATTCCTAACATAAAGATAATGGGGTTGGAAGAAATTCCCTCAAAAAGATTAATTTTAAAAGGAAAAAAAATTGTTGCATTTTTGGGCGTAGAAATATGGGCATGAGAAAAGAATTGTTTGCACTTTCAAGTTCAAAAACCCCTCTAAAAGTTTAAATCCTCAAAAAGCATTATTTAGATCAACATGCATTGAAAGCTCTGGTTCACCTTTCAAACATTCAAATCCGTCTGCAACACCAGATTTTCGTTTCAAAGGTTTCTATAATAAATTTGTAGAAACAACAACCAAGAATAAGGAAATAAATAAGACATTGGAGACTGGTGCCCTTACTGCAATTGTAGAGGAACAACCTACATCCAATAGGGTTTTTCAAAAATATGGCCCAAATAGAGACATGATGGAGTTCATGGTTGTTATTCCACCAAAAGAAGATGGAAACCCACTAGAGAGTCAGATAGATCCGTCTGAATTTAAAGTTAGCACTCTCCAAAGAGATTTTTCCAAAGTTAAAAATGTGGACAAAATCAATGTGTCAAAGTCTACAAACCAAGTGGTCTATAGTGCACTGCTAAATCCAGAAAGAGAGAAAAGTAAGCTCGAGAAGAATATAGAAGAGTTACAGGTAAACATTGCCAATGAAAAAGCAAAGAGGAAAGCTTCAGAGAACAATTTGAAAGAATTACAGAAAAAGATTAAAAAATTGACCTCTACATCAACAAATATAGAGCAAGAACATGCAGAGGTAGTAGTGAAGGAACATGATCAGGCAGAGCTAAAGGCTCTAAGAGGAAAATTGGCAAAAATTAGTAAAAAACTAGAAGAAGAAAGATTCACTTCACAAAAGTTATTTAAAACCGTGGAGAGTAATGTTGCCTCCAACCAGGAATTGCAAAAGCAATTGGAATCTCAGGCGGATAAAGCCAATCATTGGGAACAAAAAAAAGTAGAAGAGAAAAATAATTGTGAACAAAATAGCAGAAGAACTAAGGAAGGCCAATAATACAATTCAAACTTTAACAAATACTAGTAATAATTTAGTGAAGATTACTAAAGAACACATTGGGGGCCAAATATTGGGGATGTATCATAGCTTGTGTGAGTGGTTTGAAATGCTTCAAAGTATGATAGTATGTTATTTGAAGCTCCATAAGAAAATTGAAAAGAACGTGGATGTTGTCAAGAATGAAAAGAAAGAAAAATATATTATGCAACAACTCTATAGTAAGAGTGATATTTACCTATCAAACAAGGGAATAATCACCTGCCTTGATGCCTCAGTAAAGGTATCAAGTATCATTCAAAAATTTGAGAAGCTACGGGAAGCACATGAATTGGATGACAAAGCTAAGAAGAAGATCAAAAAGATGAAACAAAGGAAAGCAAAATTGGAAAGTCTTGGTTTTCCTAAGGGATTTGATGCAAATAAGTTCTTTGGAAGAGAAAATTACAAAAAAGGTTGCAGGACAAAATAAATACTGATTTATGCTTTCTTCCTACAGACATATCTCCTGATACATTCATGGATTTCATCAAACCAATGAGAAATTTGAATGGAGTTTTAGAAGCAACAGCGTTGTCAAGTCACACTTCCAAATATGAATTTCTAACAAAGTTGTAGGAGTATGACTATACTATGAGCCAAATTGTTCTGCCATCAGAGGATGTTTGGACTGGCCTACACACATTGCTCTAAATTTTGAACTACTGTAAATTGTAATGTATTGCAAATAAATACAAAATAATTTGTGCTCTATCTAATTTTCATGTTTTCCAATTTAATGTACGTTGAGTTACTCTATTTTATTTAGTTATTGTTAGTTGATTTACTCTATTATATGCTATTGGAATACAAAATTTCATTCAGGAATTTCAAATTCAAATATGAATGATCATTGATGATACAATACAAAATACAGTAATGATACTCTTTGTTCTCAAATTTTAATGATGAAACATAATACATTCTTGCTTTTTTAAAATGAACATTGAATAATAGGAGATATTAGTTAATAACTTCAAAAAATACCTAGTGATTGCTACTGCTAATTTAGCAGAAATTTTCTAAATTTGCCAATTCATGTCTTCATCATCATCATCTAATTCTGGTATTCTAGTTCCTTCATTGTTCTCTTCATTTTTTGTTTGTGTCTTCTTCACTCTTACCTCCACTTCTATGAATCCCACTCCCATTTCCACCTATAGTTGTCCCACTTGGAGTCAGAGATTGGTTAATGGTGTTTCCCAACCCTCTTGTTTTGCATCTTTTCTTCCAGATTTCCATTGCTTTTTGATAAGGAAAAGTATTGACATCATACCTAGATGTGTAGACCCTCAAGCATTTTTCCAAATTCTTGTCTAGTTTGTTTCTTATCTTTCATTTTAGGAATCCCAAAGCACTGAAAACTCTCTCATCCTCCACCGAACCCAATATCATAGTTTGACATAGATCAACAAGCTTGAAGAACTGTAAAATTTCATCAGCAACATTGTGCACTATTTTATTTCTGTCCAAAGCCTTGTTTCTGATCCCTCTTCATGTGGGTTATGCATTAATTGATATTGATGCTTCATAGTCCTTGAAAAAGTGCCTGATTACTATCTAAGAAGACCCTCATCTAAAATTCCATTGATAGTCACTCCATTGAATTCTAGAGATTTTCAAAATTCCTTTATCAAAGTCAACAACCTATTACAATAATCTTCCTTAGAGTTTAAGCACCAATATTGAGGAAACACAATTTCCATGGCCTCAAGCAGTTGTTCATATGGGAATTGGGATCTTATTTCAGAGGAAACTTTATAGGCTATGTCCCTTGCATTAGCTACTATAGACTCGATGATCTTCATAAACTCTTCCCTTGTAACTCTTATAGCTCACTTCTTTGGGGCATTGTCGTACATTGGTATCTGAAATCCCCTTACACAAACACATAAATCTCCATTTTCAACAATTTTTAGATAATAATCAGGATTGTCCAAATTTGTTAGTTTCCACCAGTGATGGAATTTTTCATCAGATAAATTTGGGTCATTTAGATAAAGATTATCAAGGGCTTGGCATGACATTTTACACAAATGAGCATATTTTGCAATATACATGGCTCTTTGCTGGGATTTTTTCATAATGAACATCATTTATTCTAGCATGCAAAGAAGAGATGCTAAAGTCGAAAGTGTCTCTATATTGCTTAACCTCCGAAGTAGGTCACCACATCTCTGATTTTTTGCATTGTCGCGATTTTCGTACATAAGTCCAATGAAAGATTGATATTCAAAAAAAACTTGATGCACTAGTCCATCCAAAGAGATCCATTTGGTATCAACATCTTTTAGAAGCTTGTTTCCATTGGTAATTCCATCAACAAAGTGCTAAAATTCCCTAAAATGTTTGGGACTTCGACAAAAATATGAGTACAACTCTCTAACTAAATATTCAACCTTGTTTACTAAAGGAAACTTATTCACAACTCTAAAGCAAGATTCATTATGTGGGCCATACAGTGAATGCCAAAAACATATGGTGAACAAGAAGCCTACATATTTGTGCAAAGACTATTACTTTGACCTTGCATTACTGAAGCTCCATCTACTCCAACACATATCAACTTCTTCGCTATTGTAAATTCATCCATATCTCCATATTCAATTAAATGGCTCTTTACTAATTGAAATAAATTTTCCGATATCGCATTGTCCCTCAATTTTGCAACAGTTAGTAGATGTGGTTGGAAGACATTATTTTGTATAGTATAAACATGCATGCATACCCATGACATATTATATATTTCTATAACTTCCTCTAAGGACAATGCAATAAAGATTGACTCTTTTATTTTTCTCTATACATCCTCTATTTCAACCTGGGCAATACAAATTTCCCATTCCCATCCACTGTTTATTGACCAATGAGTGATAGGATGGTTAGGAAATTTTAGAAAGTGTAACAAACAACTCATTTCTGGATAGTCTATCATTGGATTCCCTCTTCTCAAAATATGGAAAACATTACTTAATTGAATAACTTTTCCACGTTCTTCCACTTCACTTGCTTTTGCAAAAATAGGATTAATAGAACCTTGAACTTCACCAGGATTCATCTTAAATTTCTAGAACAAATAATATTCCTTTGCATTCCTTTGATGTTGACATTTCTCATTTGTTTTATATCTTACCACTTTTATTTCCTTTACATCTATAGTTGAGGTTTCATAAACCTTACCAACATTTTTCTCTATGGTGTCTAGTTTAAGTTGCAACTGCTTTTCCTTTTTATACTTCCAACTACAAATCATACATTTGTTTTCTATTGGTGGCTCACCTACAATTGGGTTGTCCATGGGTTCAATGAATGGATACTTTTCCGCCCAATCAAATTTAAATCTCCTGGACATCTCCCATTGACGATCAATTTTTTCTTTTGATTTTCCTCTCCCTTTAGTGTTACTATTAATTGAACCATCATCATCACCAAAGTCGATCGATTCATCCTAGTACTAGTTATTTACTTGAAATTCACCTTTAAGGTCATCTTCATCAGAGATATTAGGTTCCACAACTTTGTCACTAGATTTATTAGGCTCCCTAGTTTGTTGAATAGACTAGTGTGAAAGTTGATTACCTTGAAGTTGTACAGGTTCCTCTGATGATGTACCTTCCTCACTTTGACCAACACCATTGTGTCTACCCCCGCCAGAGTATGAAGATATTTTTATGCATTTTTTTGGCCTCTCTTAGACATCTCCACCTTCAATGGTCCCCTTCCTATTTAACTTTGACTGTGACATCTCCAAAAAATTAAGACTAGAATAAAATTTTACTTGAATAAGATACTACGGACTAGTAGTCATTCTGGTTCATTACCAATCACAATTGTGAGCTCAGGATCAACTAAATTTTTGTACTAATAAATCTCTTAAAACTATCCTTATATACAAATGCTTATTTTGAATTTTGGCGAAGGGGCCAAAAATTGCATATGATAACAACTAATATTTGGCAAACCCCGCGTAATTTCAAGTAATTTACTAGATGAATAGGGTGGGAATTTGGGACACGATTATTTATGATGCATGGTGAATTGATTCCTAGTGCAAATAAAACTTTCACTTGGGGCAATGGGCCTTTGGTGAATGGTGATCCTCGATAAATACACCCTTCCTTAATCCATGGAAAATAATAGTAAAATATACAATAGAAAAATGGGCGAACAACCCAACTACCGTAGTGAAATTACGTGCAAATAGTGGAAAACATCCCGACCACTATACGTGTCTTTTATAAAATCTAGGTGAACTGGTCAACTAGTATACTAAGCATTTTTTTGCCAATTTCTATATGCCTGATGGGACATATTCACCAATTGGCTAATAATCACCACTAAAAAAATCCCTGTCGCGGTGATAAATATTTCATATTGTTTGTTCATGATTATTATAGAATGATGATTGTGATGTTTCTCAAAGAAAAATTTGATGCCTTTCAGTTGTTAAAGTGGTTTTTGGCAAAATTTGAAAAAGAGACAGGTAAGAGCTTGAGATGTTTGAGATCTGACAGAGGAGGATAGTTTATATCTAATGAGTTCAACTTATTATGCAATGATAGAGGAATCAAAAGATAGATGTATTCTCCAAGGACTCCCCCATAGAATAGCGTAGCCAAAAGAAGGAATAGATCAATAAAGGATTGTGCCAGAACAATGATGATAGAGAAAAATGTTGCAGAAAAATACTAGAGAGAAGCTATAAGTACAATAGTATATACCTTGAACTGAGTACAAGTATTGAAAGGTACTGATGTTACACCTTATGAGTTATGGTATGGTTATGCACCTAATGTGAAATAATTTAAATTTTTTGCAAGTAAATTTTATATAGTGAAGGAAAATAGGAATGGAAAAATTGATGCTAAAACTGATGAAGACATATTCCTAGGTTATTCCACTAAGAGAAAAGCATATTAGTGTTCAAATTATAACATAAAAAACTTGTGGAAAGTGCAAATGTTAGAATTGATGAATATGTAGAAAAGAATGAAGTTGAATGTAAACAAGAACCTAAAGATTTTAGATCTTTCATATACAGGAACGAAGGAGATCCCAACAGTTTACTTGAACTAGAGAAAGAAGCTACCGAGCAACATAATGATGCTACTGAGCAACAACAAGAAACTTCTGAGTCACAGAAAGAAGTTACTGAGCATCAGGAGGTAACTGCTAAGCAATCAGAAGAGGAAGTAGAGATGCAAAATTAAATTGAAGAGAGTTTACAAGATGAATCTAAAGAAAAACAACAAGAAGAAAGGATACCAAAACCTACACTAGCAAAATATGTAAGAAGACATCATAAAATAGATCAAATCATTGGAGTAAAATATTCAAAGGTCATGACAAGAAGCAAGTTGAAAAACCAGACATGTTTATTATGTGAATTTGAGCCCAAATCAGTGAAAGATGATTTGGATAATGAAGATTGGATACAGGCCATGAATGAAGGAATTGAGAAAAGAAAGATGAACAAAACCTGGACACTAGTACCTAGACCAAAGGAAAAGAATGTTGTTGGAACCAAGTGGGTATTTAGAAATAAGTTGAATGAGCATGGAGAAGTCATAAGAAATAAGGCTATACTAGTATGCAAAGGATATGCACAAGAAGAAGGCATTGACTATGGTGAGAGGTTTTCCCCAGTTGCTAGATTGGAAGGAGTTAGAACTCTACTGGCTTATGCAGCTTACAAAGGACTCAAAGTGTATCAGATGGATGTTAAATCAACATTTCTGAATGGAATACTGGAAGAAGATGTATACATTGAAATTTTTTAAGGATTTGTTGATTCAAGAAAGAATAATATGGTCTGCAAGCTACATAAAGTGTTGTATGGATTGAAGCAAGCCCCTAGAGCATGGTATGAGAGATTGTAGTCAAAATTGGTTTTACAAGGATAAATGAAAACATTAATCTATACTTGAAGACTAAAAAAGGTAAAGGTATATTGTTAGCTAAAATATTTGTTGATGATATCATATTTGGAGGACAAGATGCTTTATGCCAAACATTTTCAAATGAGATGCAAACTGAATTTGAGATGTCTATGTTTGGAGAGATCATTTTTTTTTTTGGTTTGCAAGTTTATCAGATGAAGAAAGGTATCTACATTACTCAATCTAAGTATATCAAGGAGATATTGAAAACCTTTGGCATGGAGGACTCCAAAACTATAAGTACACCTATGTCTACTGAACATAAACTATCAAAGACCAATGAGATAGCATAAATAAATCAAACCTTGTATAGGTCAATGTTTGGGAAGCTAAAATATGTTGTTCACTCCAGGATAGATATTGCATTAGCAGTTGGGATTGTTGCAAGATTTTCTACAAATCCTAAAGATAGTCACATGATGACAGTGAAAAGGATACTAAGATATCTGAAGGGAATAGAGGACTATGGATTGTATTATAAGAAGAGTGAGAAGTTTGAACTAAAATTTTATACATATGAAAATTGGGTAGGAGATGTTGATGATAGAAAGAGTACAAGTGGTAGAGCATTCTTTCTAGGAAAAATATTAGTCTCTTGGACAAGAAAGAAACATAACTATATTTCTCAATCTACAATAGAAGATGAATATGTTGCAGCAACAGTTAATTGTTCAAACATAAAGTGGATCAATAAATTATTGAAATGTATGAAGGAAGAGATCACTAAACCAATTGTTATTTTCTATGATAACACAAGTGATATCAATATATCAAAGAATCCTGTGATGCACACAGTGACCAAGCATATTGCTATCAAGTATCATCACTTGAGAGAGCTAGTTCAAGATAAAGAAGTGAGATTGGAATATGTGAATACAAAGGAACACTTAGCAGATATATTTACTAAATAATTACCTAAGGATGCACATGAGTATCTGAGAGGTAAATTAGGGGTTATTCCCATAGTTGAGGCTAACTGAGATCAAATGGATTAATTGCATCAAATGTATTACCTAGAATATCTAACAAATCGATTCAAAGGTGGTCACACTTGAGGAGTTTCCTAAAGCTGTGAAGAGTAACACACAAGATGTTGACCAGTCATAAGAAAGATGACAGAGGGAGCATATAGTTCAAAAAGTTGACACAAAGATATCTACATAGTGAAGATGTATGAATTTGGTATTGTTGTCAAATAGGGAGAAATCAATGAGAAAACAAAGAGGGAGAAATGTATAAGTTATACAGAGGGAGAATAATGACGGAGATATTAAGTTACACATAGAAGACTATGAGGGAGATTAGCTACACAGAGAAATCTATCCAAGAGGGAGCTAATATTTATATTGGAGAGAATCAGAATGAAGCTAAGGACATTAATGAAAATATGTTAAAAAAATATACTTTTTGGATTTTTTGGTAACCTTGCATGTGTTGTTTTCCATAAATTCCAAAGAGGGAGATTGTTGGAAGCTACAATTAAAACAATTGTTATATTGTCATTAATGTTAAACCTGAACCGGTAAGACAATTGCTATCTAGTAAAGTGCCATATCAATTGATTGATGAAGAAGATTTGAAAAGAGAAGATAACAAGAAGACCTAGTGAAATGGTGGAGTTGTGAGAAACTACAATTGGTACTTGATTAGATTGCACATTGCCAAGGTAATGTGTTGTTTATCTATAAAACCAAGTGAATATTGGAAGACTACAAGCTTAGTCTTGACCAAGCAAAAGAGCAGAAGATTAAGAAACATAAGTTCAAGAAGTTTATGTCGAGTGATACGAGTGTGTACCGAGAGCTAGTACATGCTGAGAAAATATAGTGTTGAATGAGCATTAGTATTTACTGAGTTATCTAGTGATGACCGAGCGGAAGAACATAGTGATGATAGAGTGTGAGTATTTGATAGTTTGAGAAATATTTGAGATCCCAGCTAACATAGTTGAATTCTTGGGATATGTAAAGTGTATTTAAGATAAGGATGATCATTGTGGATAATTAAATGAGAATTTAACATATGTTTAACTATTTTTATGTATGGATTCAAGGAGTTTTGATATATATCTATAAAGTAGAAGGAAAATGAAATGTTGGAAGGATTCGTTGGATCTGACCAAATCTTAAGATCTATAGTGATGATTAAGAGGAAAAATATTGAGCTACCTATTTAGAGAGGTATAATATTAACCTAATTATAGGTTATGGGTATGAGAGGTTGATTTAGTTGATTGAAAAATCTAAGCAGAAGGAAGAGAAGGATGAAGATCAGTATAGGACTACATAATGGTGATTGTTTGATGGATTTCCAAGAAGATCTGAGTGATAGAGATGAAAATGGAGGCCAGTCAGTGAATTGGCATTTGAGAGAAAGTGGATCTATATTTACAAAGTGAGTTGTATGTTTCAGATTAAAACTACTAGTACTTTCTAACCATTGTATCAGTCAAAAACCCTTTAATCAAGGTTGACCTAACATTCATATTATAAATATTTTAATCAAGGTGACATTCTAAAGGAATGATGTAAGTCCTCTAACAAGACTCACTTTTAACAAGGTTATTAAATCCTTTAATAGGGTCACATTTAATACTATGTATTGTAACCTTTAATAGGGTTGGCTCCTCACATAACTCACTTTAGAAGAGTGAAATATTGGTATCATATTACTGGTGGTTTTTCCTATATTGGGTTTCCACATTAAATCCTAGTGTCATAATTGTGTGAATTTTATTTGATATGTTTACTGTTAAGAGTTTTATATTTTGCAAGTTGATTACTTTAGGATAGTGGACTACAAGTTTATGTTACTGATTATATGCTATAGAGACCAAGTGGATTTTTGAGTAGATCTAAGTTGGTTGAAGTGTTTGAAAGTTCAATTGGTACATTTGGACCTAAGGATAACTGAGTCACCACCCTCTTAGTTATTTGAAATCATTCTAACAATTAGGTGTTCGACTATACTAGAGTTCATAAGGTGTCTTTTTTGTTCCTCTCTTGATTTTTACTCAATTTAGTGTGTATAAAAAAGTACTAACAACTTCTCCCTAGAATTTCTGAGAAAATCCTCTTTGATTTAGCAATGTCCTGGTGCATTCTACAATTGATATATCTCTTCTTTCTATTATTCCATTTTTTTGATTCATTCTAGGTGTATTCATCTTCCTTTTGATTCCATGTTCATCACAGTAGTTATTCAATTCTTCTAAAGTAAATTCACCTCCTCTATCTGATCTGAGACATTTCAAAGTTTTTCCACTTTCATTCTCAACTCTAGCTTTATACATTTTAAACATTTAAAAAACATCAGATTTAACTTTTAAGAACATTATCGACATCATCCTTGAGTAGCCTTCAACAAACAATATAAAGTATTTGTCCCCATTATAGATTTTTGTAATTATAGGTCCACACAAATTTATGTGCATTAAATCTAAGATATGTTCTATTGAGTAGTCTTTGCTTGAAAAAGTTGATCTAGTAATCTTACCTAACCGATATTCTTTACACATTGCATTATCAAGCTTGTTCAGTATCAGTATTCCTCTAACGCTTTTCTTCTTGCTAACCTTTACCAAATTATCAAATTTCACATGACACAATCTGTTATACCATAACCATCTTTCTTCTATTCTTGCATTTAAATAGTGACCAACAATAGTATTAAGTTTGGAAAGATTACCTTTTGTCTATCCACCGATTCCAATCAATTTTCCATTCTTCTCAAATATTTTACATTTACCATTTCCAAACTCAAATTTGAATCCTTTGTTATTAAATTGAGAGATGCTTAGCAAACTATATTTCAATCTGTTAGCCTAGTAAACATCATCACAAGTGATATCATCAGTTAAAGAAATAGAACCTTTACCTCTGATTATATAGGGAGAACCATTTCCAAATGTAACTGTACCTCCATCACATTGTTCCATGGTTACAAATTTTTCCTTATCTCCAGTTATATGGTGCGTGTAGCTACTGTCAATGATCAAGTCATTGTTATAGTTCACACTTGAGATCAAAGCTTATTATTCTCTGATATGAAAATTGTCGGTAGAGGGATCTTATTTTATAGAAACAAACACTTTTTCCTCATCATTATCATCTCCGTCAGTGTTGTAATCATTTTCCTCTTCCTCAATGATGTAACATATCTTTTTTCTCTTCTGAGTGAAATCCTTGTACTCTTTCTTTTCTCCATCATGATCCTTTATCTATTTATTAGGATATCTATGTGAAAAGTGGCCAATTTGTCTACAATTCCAACATGCAATAGTGATTTTACCTTTGTATCTTCCTTTAGCTTTAGGAAATATTCTAGCAATAAGTGCTTCAAGTTCTTCCAATTATTTCTCCTCAACAGCTAATCCTTCATATTTATTAAAGTCATAAACAACAGTCTTTCCTTTTCTATGTGGAAGTTTTTTGATAATACTACTTACAACATCATTATCTTCCATCTTTCCCCCAGCTCCTTTAATGGATGCAACAATTTATTTTATCTTAGTTCCATATTGAGAATTAATTTCCTATTCGAGCATCTTCATTTCATCAAATTTTCCTTTGAGTCCATCAAGCTTTGCCTGCAAGACATGTTTGTCTCCACCATGTACTTGTACAAATTTATCCTAGATCTTCTCAGCTGAAGGTAGATATTTAATATAAAAATACTCAGAATTATGCAAGGAACTCGCTAGTTCTATCATCACAGGGTTATGAATCAACTTTTCTTTCTTCTCTGCTTTGTTAAGTATACCGATAGGTTGTACATATTTATCAAAGAGATAATCCATTGCATTATCTAAAAGTTCCAATAGGTACAATCTCATCCTACTTGACCACATTCCAAATCTATCTTCATTCTTGTTGAACTTGGGTGCCTCCTTCCTATACATATTAAGATCTTGATCTTTGCCCTAAGTGATTAAGCTTCCAAATTAGGGCACCTAAGCTCTGATACCAATTATAGGTATAGGAAAGGTTACTGAGAGGGGGGGGGTGAATAATTAATCTCAACTCTTATATTTAAAACACAATCTCTAATCTTCACTTAATAGATTTACTGATTATAATTTCATTCACCTATAACAATCTTATCAGTTACCAAAACATTAAACATCCATGCATCATAAGATAAACATTCACACAACTTTAACACCAATATTTATCACATGGAAGCCTGATCAAGGAAAAAACCATGGTTTAAGATCTTTTCCCACAAATGTTTTACTCTTTTGGAATATGCTTGGTAAAGAGATTGCCTGGTTAAGGGTTATAAAAGCACTATTAAATGCTACCCAGTTATGGGATTTACCTAGAGACTTGTTAAAGTCTTAGACCCTATTAAGAGTAACTTGGTTAGAGGATTTTTTCCCACTTATATAGTGTTCAAATTGTTAAAGGATTTACAATAGACCTGTTAGGGTCACACAATAAGGGATTTACTGTCATAATTATTAGAGAGTAATAATCTATAATGATCTGTAGTTTGTACTATCTCTTATATATAAGATCCAATAAAGTTCTCTAACACAATAACATACCATTCAATCCTCTATATCCTTCTTTGTATTCTCTTATGTGATCACAACTATCTTCCTCTGATTACTTCTTATGTTCCTCTGATAGCCTATCTTTTCCTTCGTCCCAATAACCTAACTTCCTCTTGTTTTCTTCCTTAAATAGATTTTCTTAACTCATTAGAACCTAAACCTAGAACCAAAAATCATAATTTCATCATAATAATAAATCATTTTCTTTTTCATCCTTCCTTGTCGGTTGTGGCATGATCTTTTCCTTTAACTGCATAGTTGTTGGTGACAAAATCTGATATCTAACCTTCTTACCGATCATTTTGTCTTTAATGTCGATAGTTTTATCTTTTCTACTTTGAAATCAATGACAAACAATATCACTTCCTTATCAAATAGAGAAGTTATATGAACAATTACTACCTACCATATCAGTGTGTAGATGTTATATTATTGTGTATAAAATGTTAGACAGGACACAATATTGCACCAGATTCTATCTGACCTGTCATTTTTAGTTGGATAGGTTGTTTGTGTAGGATCGAGCGCTCAACCTTTCATGTTGAGCACGGGGTGAGATAACACCTCTGAGGAGTTAACCACTCTATGAATGGGTAGAGAAACCTCCTTGACCTCTTTCTCATCCTTAAGCATAGAAGATAGAGAGAATTCTATTGGCTAAAGTATGCAAGATGAAGTATGGTATCAAGTTATGCTTCATACGTTGTATCAACCCTTTTTTGGTCCATTTGTATCATTTTTGTATTGACAAGTAGGTCAAGATTAATTTAATTATGATGTTTTATTTCATGTATGAGAAATTTTTGAAAAAATGTTCTTTTATAATATTACTATTTACCTAATTTGGGTAATTTGAGTTATTTTTGGACTATTTGTGTTAGGTGGATGTTAGTACCTCTCTCTCTATCTCTCTCTCTCTCTCTCTCTCTCTCTCTCTCTCTCTCTCTCTCTCTCTCTCTCTCTCTCTCTCTCTCTCTC
>MU225240.1:7050664-7071181 GCA_018584345.1 Thuja plicata
CACTCTCTCCCTCCTTATCCCTCTCTTGTTTTTGTTCTTCTCTCTCCCTCACATCTCTTAGGAAGAGAGTGGGAGAGGGGGAGAAAGGGAGAGAGGTAGGGGATAGGGAGAGAGGTAAGGAAGAGGGAGAGAAGATAAAGAGGGAGAGAGTGAGGGAGGGGGAAAGAGAGAGGGGAAGGGAGAAAGGGGCAAAGGATTTAGGTTTTAGGGCTTATGGTTATAGGCTTTAGGATTTAGGGCACAATTTTTAGAGTTTAGAGATAGAGAGAGAGGGGGAGATGGGGAGAGAGGTGGGGAAGACGGATATAAGGGAAAGGGGGAGAGAGTGAGATGTGGGAAAAGTGAGAGGGAGAATGGGAGAAAGAATGTAGAGTTTAGGACTTATGGTTTTCATGTTTAGGGTTTAGGGACTAGTATAAAGTTTAGTGTTTGTGGTTATAGGATTTAGGGTTTTGATCTCATCTAGGGTTTAGAGTTTAAGAGGGAGAGGGGGAGGGAGATGGGGAAGATGGATAAAATTCAAGGAGGGAGAGAGTGAGAGGGAGGGAGAAAAATGAGGAAAGGTAGAGAGAATGGGAGGGAAAGAGAGATGGAGATGAAGGATAGATAAATAGAGTGGGAGTGGGGGAAAGAGAGAAGGAGAAGGGAGAAAGGATTTAAGTTTTAATGATTATGGTTATATGGTTTAGGGTTTGGGACTAGTATAGAGTTTAGAATTTATAGTTATAAATTTTAGGTTTTGGGGTTGTTACCTAATTTTTCTTTCAGCTCAATCATGTAGAGCTAGAGCAACAACTAAAGATGAAAGATATATGTTTAATTATAATAAGTTTTCTTAAATATTAAAAAAAATGTTATCAAAGGAATTTAGATTCAATGAAAGTGTTTACAAAAGAAATAAATCATGTAACCTTGCTAAATTGCTTTCTTTATTTATTTATGATTTCAAATGTACAATGTCCCACATAAGCCGTGGGAATAAATGGTGTAATGTATCATAAAATAAAATAATCCATGTGAGAATGAAAACATAAGAAAGGAGTAGGTTTTCTTCATTTCCTAAATAATGAACCCCACAATTGAATGCTGCATCTTTAGCTACTTTGTTCCAGAGGCTGCCTTGCTGCCCAAAGATGTCAACAAGAGATGAAAAAACAATGTTAGAGCTCAAGAAGCCTAACCATTTCATACACATCATCAAAAAATACATAATTTTATTTCATAATATAGTAAATCAGTTTGCGGTCATCATTCATATCAAAGAAAATAAGATCCATAATCTATATCCATCAAATCTGAATTGCATGGTTTTATCTAATATGTTGCTCAGTGTGAAGGTACAAGTATCATGTTCATTAATGGAATATTTTAAACTGATGTTGTCCAAATAACAACGTTTGGGGTAAAATGGACTCTCACAAGGGTTGATCCCAACATTTTTTTATTGTCATTTACTATTTTTTGTAGAGGTAAGTGTACATTTCTTAATATCATGTAGTGATTGCCAATGTTTCTAGATAAGACAACAATAAAAGAGTAAAAAGAAACCAAGAATGCTATGTTGGTAATAATTGTATGTCATATAATAGTCATAGTCATGAAGATCAAATAGAAGCATAAAGAAAAAGGAAAAAAGTAATGATAGAGATATTGTGAGGAATATTAAGGATATTCACCATTTAATGCAATAAAATTATATTACAATAATCATGCCATGAAAGGACAGTCACAACATAAGGAACACAATATTGACCACAAAAAAAGATAAGACACTGTTATGGAGATTGTTACAAAGAACACAAAGACATTTTAATAAGAGATATTGTTAGTAGAGATACCTGTTCAAGCTATATAGGTGATCTCCAATGTGAAGATACAGTGAAAAGTGCCTATCACAAATAAAAAACAAGAGAAATCAAACATATTTATTTACAGTGGAGGCAATACAAGATCAAAGTAATACTATATCCAATTTATTAAGGGAATTCAACATGACATTGAACAAGAGAGTAGTGAGTAATAAAAGTCAAGAACAACATCATTAAGAAATGGTGACATTGTTGCTAGGAAGAAACATGGAAATGCTTTGAGAAGATTAAATAATAGTGACCAAGAGGATAACTATGGTGAAAGAACAAGAATCATAGTGCCATAAAAGAAATAGGAATTAAAATTTAATATCATATACTCTTAAAAAATATATTTAAGGACAATAATATCTGATGTTTCATAAAGGGTCAAAATCACTATTATTGATGATTAGTAATGAATGGACTATCACAAAAAGAAATCACATGAACAAAAAAAAATTGAATAGTCCAAAAAATAGTAAAACAGTGAATACCCAATGAAACAAGGCAATCATATATTTGTTGGATATGATGTTTAATGATATTAAAGTTTATGGCATGATTTTTTCATTTGATATAGTGAAAGGAGACAAAAAAATAGTGCTATTCACAGTTGGAGACAATGATAAGAGACATTTCCAAGGTCACTATTAAAGCTAGTGACTAACGACCATGAATGTGAATATAATAAATTTTAGGTGCAGACATATAAAAAACATGAGAAAAGTGACCCTCCTTGAAATTCAAACTCTGAATTCCAAAGGACAAAGACTCCACGCAGTTGTTAGGATAGTCAAGATAAAAAGAAAATTATGCTTTATAGTAGACCAATAGAATATTAATGAGAGGAAAAGGTCAATATTATGGGACATAGAGGGTGTTTAAAAGAAATGAGTATCCATGTATAAAGGAAATGAAGATCATGATATGAATTAATTTTACCATGAACATAGCCTCAAAGGGAATTTAGATGACAAGTTTTATAACAATAATAAAGGAAAAGGAAGAATCATCAACAAAGAAGCACTATCATACAAAAAATTTAAAGACTTGGTTGTCATTAGGGTTTTTAGAGAAAACCTCTTTGATAGAGATAGGGAATTTTTCTTGAAACATACCAATGAATAGTAGAGGGATTAGTGTTCATGAAAGGGAATGATGAGTTTACTCTCAAGGCACAATTCATTAAAAAACAACAGTCATTCATGTACCTAAGAAATGAATAGAATTAGAGAAAAAAAGTAAAGAGCAGTCATGAATCACTATTATAAGACAATAATATACGATTATGGAGAGGATAAGGAAGCTAGAGTTGAGAATTTGTCACAATAGAATAAAACAAGTATGTATATAAGTGATGGGTTTGTGTCCTACAAATGGGAATAAATCCACATAAGCTTCTTCATTTCTTCTAAAATATCTATTCACACAGTTCAATTCAAGCTTCAAAAGATACAAAAAATGAAGCATATCATATATTTCCTTTATTTTTTGTATTAACAAAGCTCAAAGTGGAGTAAAAAAATAGATCATAATAGAATATGGAAGCCACAAAAGGCATAAATAGATCTTAAATATGAAAACCCTAAAAAAAATCTAGGAAATGTCATGGTTTGTCCAACATGGTGGAACCCTAAAGCTTTAGAATGAAGTAACTCAAAATAAGTGAAATGATGAAGTAGAGAGCCACTTGGCTTTAGGGTTTTGTGTTCCCTAACTGTGCTTAAGGAGAAAGGATTTTTGCCTTTGTAATTTTTAATGCATCTCACTAATATTGTCGTGGGTATACATAATTCATTAATTTTTGTAAAGTGATGTATTTATATAATTTTATTTAAATTAATGTATTATCCTTTTAGAATTGAAAAAACAAAGGAAAAAATAAAAGCATTTATTATAGTGAAAGTTAATAAAACACTTTACTAAATGCTTTTATTTTTACATTTTTTTTTATTTATGAGTCAATTTATGCAACTAGAGATTTAAAAGGAGGTTTTAAACATTGTGGAGGGGAAATAGGAATTTTGGTGACTTAATGAGAATTTAGATTTAGTTTATGGAACCACATGGGTTATGCATGAGTGAGGGAGGCTTTTTAGGAAGTCAACTTCTTTTTTCTTCTAGTTATGACCCTTTTTTGTGGGGCTTTTCATTCTTGCTCGACCCAAACATGATATATTATAAAAATTTAGAGGATATATCAAGGATGAAGAACATTAGTTCATGAACATTTCAAGGATTTTATCTTTATCTCACCTTTTCAATTTCTCTTCAATTATTTCAATAAGACCTTTTTCTCTTTTTTTTAGCTAGTTCCTTTCTTTCTCTAGAAGGTATTGTTGTTAGTAATAACTGAGAGTGGGGAGGGGGGTGAATCAGTGGCCTCAAAAATTAATCCTTAAATCAACCCTTAAAACTTATTACCACTTTTGAGCCTCTAGTTATATTCAGTCCTACAAGATGAATGCCTTGTAATGCTTATATCAAATTACTACTTGTCAGAATGCTTTGTAAAAACTTCTTCTGTATGTTTACTGATAAGAAGTCTTACTATTTACCAAAACATAGTAAATAATTAGTGTATACTGATCAATCCAGAATGACTTATGTGAAATGCAAAACTATAAAGTAATGAAACATAAACACATTACACATGGATTTTTAATGTGGAAACCCTATTAAGGGAAAAACCAGTGGGACCGGTACCCCAAATTTTCACTCTTCTAAAGTGAGCTCGGTTAAGAGCCAACCCTGTTATAGGTTATAAACACACTATTAGGTGTGACCTTGTTAGAGGATTTAAAAGATAGTTTGTCACTTAGTATTTGGAATCTAATGCTACCATCCTTGATCAAACACTCACTTGGCCTGTCAATAGGTATTGGGCATATCCAATGCTACTTTCTATGATCAAAATTTTTGATACTCCTTGGGATGTATGTCAATTGTAAAAGACTTTTAAGTCCTTCTTGGTTAAGATACTTGATGCTTTAATGGTTAAACTAAAACAATAAAGTGATATGTTCACACATACAACTTGAATTATAGATTTTCAAATCTATTTTAAGTGCATCACCTCTCTAATAAATATAATCAATTCAATACCTTTGCTCCACATTGTTCTGCTCTGTGATGCTATTTCACTATTCATTGGTGTCTGTAGAATCTAGCTCTTTTCTCAGCTTGTTTGATCAGGTTTGAATGAAGACTTTCTTCTCCTTCAAAATCTCTTCAGCATCTATTTTCTCTTCTCTTCACCCCTCCATTCATAATAAATTGGGTTGTCTCTTTATAGACATGATTCACCTTTTCTTGGCTTTCTTGATTCTTGGCGTGATCCACAATTCTCGCTAATTAGATTTAAAGAAAAACTCTAGTTTTATCTCGTAGAGATCTTCTTGCCAACTGGACAAAGAAGCTTTAAATCCATTACTTGTCTCTGGCTTTATCTTGTCAGTTAAAACAATAATAAGTATCAGTTAAGTCTATTTATAGCTCTTGACAGGTAAGCATTTTTTCATTTTTGAACTCTTTGTTATGTCAGTCAATACTTCAGTTAGTCATTGGTGATAACTGACTGTTCCATCCATGTGACTTCAGTTGTCTTCAGGATCTCTATCCGTCAGGCAACACTGTAATTCTATCCATCGGGTTACTCTGTGCTTTGCTCTTTAGGAAACACTGTGACTTTTCTCATCGGTAACACTGTGCATTTTCTCTTCGGTAACACTGTACACTTGCTCATCAGGTAACACTATGACTTTTCTCTTTTATTATGTCCATCAGTGTGCACTCCATCGGTGTATATAGTTACTTTGTGAATACTTGACTTATATGCATTACTAAAAGCATAGCCTTTGATTCATCGGTTCTTTGAAGTCTTTGGCAGTATGTCCATGACCATACAAATTATATCAAGTTGACATCAATGCCAATACAATACATTAACTGATTTAATGCCTTGCATGATCATCAAATTAACATCTTCAAACATTCAATCAGTTATAGCTCATCAATTGTATCTTCTCAAGGCTCTTTCACACTTAAAGAACAACATTGTGACTCATTTTATAATTTTTGTAACAATAGAAACTCATGGTAAAAGAATCTTGTTTCCTTCTCAAATACTTTTGTCCCTACATTATTTGTGAATGTATGATAAATATATTGTATTTCTCCTTTACTTTATCAAATTCCTTAAATGTTGAATGCAAAGAGTATGCATGGTTAATGTAGTTTTATTCCTTTCTAAGAAATAATTATGCATCACATGATTAGTTAAGTTGTTAGAGATTTAGATCTTTTTGTTGAAAGGTTTTGTGAGTTAAGTAGGTTATAGATCTCAGTCAGACATTTGGTGCATCATCTTTAATTCAATATTTTATTTCAGAGTAATTCTTCTATCCCTTTCCTTGTCATGATTCAGTATTGTAGGTGATCATAAGGAGAAATAGCTCACTCTAGAGGTTTATTCTCACCATAGGACACCCACAAAATGATATTAGTCCCATATTGCATGGGTTTGTAAGTAATTTATCTTAGCTCTTTGGGTAAAAATCCCCATGACAATATTTTTTGGCATGCCTAGTGGGATGTTTGAATTGTTCTAGTTCAAAGATTTTCTGCATAATTCTGATTTTTGGTGTGAAAATCAATATTTTCATCCATTGGAGGCAAGATCTACACAGACCTAGAAAATAAAGATTCAAATGTATTTTTTTCAAGAAGACAAGTGTTGGTATATTTTTTAAAAAATTATCTTGCATTCTTTCCATCTCTTTATATAAGTAGAAATGTCATGTTTATGGACAACACATATACTCACCACCATATTATGAGAATAATGTCCATGAGGCTCCTTATCAACCATATCCATGCAATCACAATGCTATTTTTTATCCAAATATCCCTATAACAATAGAGAACCAACATACTCAATATGCTTACCACTCACTTATTCCTGCTCAATCTTCTTATCAACCCCAACCCCAAAATTATAAGATTATTGACATTAAGGATATATTGAAAAACTTCAATAGACAAATGGATGATATCAAAAGGAAGGAAGAGTTGGATATGTAGAAAAATGAATGGGCTTATCAAGATTATGTACATGAGGAGTATTTATATTATCATGATTATATTCATGAGCAAGAGTTGGGGGCACAAAAGAGATAGTTTAAAGAGAATCTTGAACAACAAATTGCTGCAAAAGAAGTAGAGATGAGGTTAAAACTTTCTGAACAAGATCCTCTTGAGCATAAATTTGTAAGTTTCATGCACTTCATGCAAGGTGAGCCTCTGGAGTCATCTAAATGTGAAATTCAAAGTTTTAGGAGTCCCTCATTTTAAGAGCATGTAAAGGAAGAGCTTCCTCCCAAGTTGTAGAGAGCCCGTTCTAGTACAAGAACTTGTTCTTGAGAAAGTACATCCTTATGAAGAACCTAGTCAAGAGGCCCAACTGACTCCTTATGTTTAAGATAGGCTTCTAAAAGAGGAGGTTGACTAATATTGTCTCCAAAGTTGTAGAAGATACTTTCCATTGCATGATTATCAAACTGCACAAAATCAATTTGTCATTCCCAAGTAGCCTTCTTGTCTCACTAAGATCAACCCATCTATAGAGGAACCCATTGTTGTTG
Source organism: Thuja plicata (assembly GCA_018584345.1). Lineage (NCBI taxonomy): Eukaryota > Viridiplantae > Streptophyta > Pinopsida > Cupressales > Cupressaceae > Thuja > Thuja plicata. Next base: position 7,058,157 of record MU225240.1, read on the forward strand.
TAATTTCTCAAGATAATCAGGTTGTTGAATAGAAAAATAATATGTTTAAAGAGAAATATATATCTTTTACCTATTGATATGATGCATAAGATATTGAAAATGATAAATTAGACTTGCTACAAGAGGTAAGAGAGGCTAGAGATGATGAGAAACATGTTCTTAATGAAGAAAAGAATGATTATTATCAAGTTCTAACTGATTTGTTTTATGAGTTACCACTTTTATTAAAGGATGAAGCTAATAACATTTAGATCAAAACCATATCATCTTGAGGTTAACAAGAAGAGGTTCAAAACCTTGATATTTTGACCACCCAAGAAAGCTACAACAAGGTAAAAGTTAATCCTTTTCCATAAAAAAATGAAAATAAGAATGAAGAGGATTCATTTGGGGATGATCTTGAGGTATTTGTGTCAAGTATAGATGTCAACCATTCATCTTCAAATAAAGAAAATCAAGAACAAAAGGGTATTGGTAAGGAAATAGTGGTTGATTATTAGGTTCAAGATGATTTATTTGTTGAAATTCATTTATTTGTTAGTAACGATGAAGAGAATATGTTTGAGCTAACAAAATTGCCAATTTGTGATCAACAAGAGCATGAAAATCATCAGGATAAAGTGTAGATCCATGAGGACAACGTAGTTCTGAAAGAGCTAAAGGTTAATATGGATGAAAATTTGGTTCAAGTAGAGAAAGAAAATTGGAATACGGTAGATTTCCAAGGTATGAGATTTAAGAGAAATCAAGAGAGAGTGTTAGATAATACTTTTTATAATAATGTTGACCATGATGTGAGTATATTATCAATTATTATTGAAATTTTTTGATCTAATCTTGATGATAATTTGGCACCTTTGGAAGAGAAGTTTGTGATCAACATCATCAGGTAGATGAAATAGTTGATATATTGAATGTTTCTAATCATTTTGGTATGATGGTTAAGGAGATAGTTTAAAAAGTGGAAATCAATAGAGAAGGCCAAAATATGAGCATCTCAAGAGGATGCCAAAATAGACATCTTTCTAGGATGGATTCCAAGCATGAGGTTGTAGGTATAGAACAATAGATCCAATCTTTATATGTACTCCAAACCACCCATTGTTTTGGTCAAAATCAAAGGGTATGTGATCTTGCTTATAATTTTTAAGACATACTACAACAACTACTTGTATTTATAGCCATCTTTCATCTCTTTTCATTTGTTCATATGCATGCAAATCATCCTTTATTGGTGAGAAAAGGAAGCTATTTCAATCAATCAATAAATGGATGTATTTGAAGCCTTAATGATTGATAGGTTAGGGTAGGGTAGTTTTTTTTCCACTTTGAGTGTCAGTTCAGTTTGAGTTTCCCCTAATTGCTATTTTGCACAATTAGCTAGTTTTGTTTGAAGTTTTGGATGGAGGAATAAGGAAGGTCTTTTTTTTGTCACTAATTGTAGTTCTATAACAGAGATATAAATCAATCATAACAATGAATAGATATTTTTACTATTACAAACAATCAATATCTACTCAATAGAACTATACAGAATTACAACAGTTTGCAGATAGAAAGTTACAAAAATGTGAAGGACTATTTTGTAAGTTTTCTCAGGGTTTATTTGACTTTGTGCCCAATGGATAAGCTCAGGTGACTAGTCTGGGATGCTTAGCAAGAAAGCTTCTCCTCATATGTCACAAAATATTAACAAATTTCACTTTCAATTCAATCAAGTAGAGTTGTCCAACAATAAATAAAGATGAAAGGTACATGTTTAATTTTTCTAAGTATTCTTTACTAGAAAATAAATGTCATTAAAGGAATTTACATTTAATGCAAGTGTTTACAAAAGAGAAGAATCATGTAACTTTGCACAATGACTTTCTTTATTCATTTATGATTTCAAATGTACAAGGTACCACACAAGCCATGGGAATAACTAGTGTAATGCATAATAAAATAAAATAATGCATGCATGAATAAAAGCATAAGAAAGGAGTAGAGTTTTGTCATTTCCTAAATGAAAAACCCCACAATTGAATGATGCATCTTAAGCTCCTTTGTTCTACAAGTTGTCTTGCTTCCCAGAGATGTCTGAAAGAGATGAAAAAATTGTGTTAGATCTTAGGAAGCCTAATAATTTCATACACATCTTCAAAAAGTGCACAATTTTCTCTCATAATGCTACAAATCAGTTTACAGTCAATATTCATAGAAAAGAAAATCAAAGCCATCATCAATATCCATCAAATTTGAATCCCATTTTTTTAATCTAATGTGTTGCTCATTATACAGACACAAGTATCATGTTCATTACTAGAAAGTTTTATGATCATATCATACAAATCACAACATCTATGGTAAAATGGGCTCTAATTGAGACTAATATTATGTTACTGTTATTTACTATTTTTTGCTGAGGTAAGTGTGCAATTCTTGACATCTTGCAATGATTGACAATGTTTCTAGATAAGAAAATAATAAAAGAGTAAAAAGAAACCAAGAATGCTACACTGGTAATCACTGTATGTCATATAATATTCATAGTCATGAAAATTAGATAGAAACATTAAAAAACAAGGATAGAAGTATGAAAGAGATATTGTGAGGATCATTAAGGATATTCACCATTCAATGCAATGGAATGTCATTACAATAATTATGCCATGAAATGACACTCACACCATAAGGAACACAGTAGTGTCCAAAAATAGAGATAAGTCACATTTCTGGAGATTGTTAAAAAGACTACAAAGATAATGTAATAAGAGATATTGTTAGTAAAGGTTCCTATTCAATCTATATAAGTGATCTCCAATGTGAAGATATAGTGAAAAGTGCCTATCACAGAGTAAAAACAAGAGAAATAAAACACGTTTATTTACACTGGAGGTAATACAAGATCAAATTAATGCTATATCTAATGTAGTAAGGGAATTAAACATGACATTCAATAAGAGAGTAGTGAGTAATAAAAGTAAAAAACAACAACATCATTAAAAAATAATGACATTGTTTCTGTGAAGACGCATGCCAATGATTTGAGAAAATTCAATAATAGTGACCAAGAGGATAACTATGGTGAAAGAAAAAATATAATAGTACCATAAAGGAAACATGCATTAAAATGTAAGCTCATATACTATAAAATTAATCTTTAAGGACGTCAATATCTGATATTTCATAAGCGTTAAGATCACTGTTATTGATAATCATTAATGAATGGACTACCACAAAAATAAATCATGTCAACAATTTTTTTTTGAATAGTCCTAAAAACAATAAAGAAAATGAATACCTCATAAAACAAGGCAATCATATATTTTTTTGAGATAATATTTAATGACAATTTAGTTTGTGGAATCCTTTGTTCATTTGATACAATGAAATCAGGAGATAAAAAAGAGTGTTATTCACTGTTGGAGATAGTGATAAGAGACATTTACAAGGTCACTATAAAAGGAATTAAATAACCCCCATGACAATGAATAGAATAAATTTGAGGTGCAGGAAGATAAAAAATATGGGAAAAGTGACCCTCCTTCAAAGTCAAACTCCCAATTCCAAAGTATAGAGACTCCATACAGTTATTAGGATAGTCAAGAGAAGATGAAAATGATGCTTTATAGCAGACCAAGAGAATATCAATGAGAGGTCAAGGTTAATATTATGGGACATAAAGGGTGTTCAAAAGTAGTGAGTAGCCATGTATAAAGGAAATGAAGACAATGATATGAATTCCTTTTACCATGAACATAGTTACAAAGGTCACTTATATGACAAGTTTTCTTAGAACAATAAAGGAAAAGAAAGAATCATCAATAAATAACCATTGCCATATAAAAAATTTGAAGACTTGTCTTTCATTAGTGTTTTTAGAGGAAATGTCTTTGATAGAGATAGGGAATTTTCCTTGAAACACACTAATGTATAGTAGAGGGTTTAGTATTTATGAAAGGGAAATGATGAATTTACTCTCAGGGAATAGTTTATTAAAAATAATAGTCATTAAAGTACCTAAGTGATGAATAGAATCAGAGAAAAACTAGTAAAGAGCAGTCATGGATCACTATTGTAAGACAATGATATACGATCATGGAGAGGATAAGGAAGCTAAATCAATAATCTACCATAATAGAATAGACCAAGTATGTAGAGAAGTGATGGGGCCATGACCTAAAAATGGGCATGAAGCCATATAAGTTTCTCAATTTCTTCCAAAAGATCTATTCAAAGAGCCCAAGTTGAGCTTCAAAAGATACAAAAAATGAAACATATCAAACATTTCCTTTATTTTCTGTATTAACAAAGGTCAAAGTGGAGTGAAAACATAGATCATAGAAGAATATGGAAGACACTATAGGCATAGAAAAATATCAAATCATTTATTTTTTCCTACAATAAAGAGAATATTAGCTCAGAAAACACTAAAAAAACTTTAGAAAACCTCATTGTTTTTTATTGAGGTAACAATAGGTTTTGAAGGGGACACCAAAACCCTTTACAAACTAGGAGAAAGAAAAAACATTAAAAGCATCAAGAAGCAAAAAATTCCTTAAGGAAATAGAAGAACCAAAAGAGGGCAAGCCCCAAGAAAAAATAGTTAAAGATCCATCCTAAAAAAGGAGAGAAAGAAGCCACTATACTATCTAGAAAACATACACAAAAAAGCTCCCAACAAGACAAATCAGCCCAGCATTTTGAGGAAATCCTCAGAGTCCACCAACAATGCTTGACTATTCTAGATAGAGTCCTTTAGGATCATCAGATATTTAGGTTGAGCTCCCATTTTATTCTTTGTGCTTGCTCTGGTTCTAGACCCAAGGCCAGAAGTCTTCTCATCCTTCTTTACTGCAACATCATCAATGGTAATAGCATTTTTATCCATATGATTTCCTTTCATTAGAGAATACAATGCATTAAGGTTAGTAACAGTAGATTTCATGCCCTTGTTGCTAAGGGTCAAGAGCTTCCTAAGAAGTTGTTCATTCCTAATAGCTCTATTGAGGATGAGGGTGAAATTATCTTCTATAATTCTAGTAATCTTCTCATTAAGCGGGCTAGAACTCTCAAAATCCTCAATAAAAACATTATTACCTTTTCCACTATACATAGCAGCATCACTCCTCATTTTTTCCATCATCTCTTTGAGCACCTCATTCCTTGCATCCAGAGCTCTGTACTTAACACTCAAATCTTGGATTTCATGAAACACCTATTTTTCTAGGTTGAAGGCCAGGATAGCTCTACTTCTAGCTACATTAAAAACAATCATATTGGTGACTCTTTTTGTGTTGAAATCATGTTCCTTTAGAGATGTAGCCTCACCATTTTTTTGAGTCTCAGTGATTTTTCCCTTATCAATGTTAGCCTCCATAGTCGGGTTCACATAGGGAGTATTAGGATGTTTATTAGCCTCCCAACTAGTAGTCGAGTCAAAAGTATTAGAAAAAATCTCCAAGGGATTAGTTCCCTTTTCCTCATCAGCATTGGCCTCCATGCCCATCTCACAAATTTACCCATAGTTAGCCTTAATCCCTTCTTAAGTATCCATGTCGATGTTCTCATCTTCAACATTATCCTTATCATTATCATCACTACTACCCTCCTGAGAATTCTTCTGGAGTTTCGCCAGAGTGTTAAGAGTATTTATAGCCTCATTAGAGATCTCCTATTGAGGGTATTTTAGAGTATCATCACCAGCCCTATTAATAATCATCTCAAAAAAAATATTGTTTGTACCTTCCAGAATGAGAGGGCTAATGTCCTAGAGATGCATTTTAGACTCCTCATCATTCTCTTCCATGAGGGTCTCTTCCTTATCAATAATATCCTTGTTTTTAGGCTCAATTTTATCCAAAATTTCCTCCTCAAAAATCTCATCATCCTTGTCTTCATTAGATTCCATACCCTCAACCTCATAAAAGATATACATGGAAGCCTCTTCCTTCCTAGGCGGTGTCTTTCTAGACTTCTTGTTAGGTAAACGACTCACTTTCTGTTTAGGATTATTCTCCACACTCTTTCTCTTTTGCTTACCAAATTGCTTAGGTAGAGGTTTCAAAATCTTGTCTCTGGCATACTCAGTGATAAGAAAAATAAGACCTTCATGGAAGACAGGGGAGCTGGGCTTGATTCTATTGTCCACAATACTCTGGTTCAAGGAACTCAACAAACAATAGGGGAAAAATACCCTAAAATTGTGACCAAAATGATTAACAAGAAAAAAAATGAAAATTATAAACCCTAAAGTATCTTCCATCTAAGGTGAAATACTTTATGATATACTTACAGACTTTAGCCTAGAGGAGCTTGATATTACTGATATTAACATAGTCAACATTTCCCTTAACTAACATTGCCCTCTCTTCATCAATTTTAGGGAAAACCTTAAAATCCTTTTACCAATTCTCCTATCTTTGAAGTAATTCATGCCTTCAAGAGGAAGACCCATAATATCTACTATTAGGTCTAGAGTCAGATGAAAGGACTTACCTGCAATATTTACAACCCCATTATCGTAGCCAGAAGAAAACTCCATAGTAATATCTTTATTATTTCCATGCAAACGTTTCAGATACTGCCCGACTCCTCCCTTTTTAAGTTTCCTCCAAACTTATTTTTCTTGCACCCATTTGTGCTCTGCGGGTTCCTCTCTCTTAAGATCCCCTCCCATATCTTACTTCATATGAGTAAACTTTAGAATTCCCTTAAAAGTATTGAGCACAACCAAGTTGATAGAAGAGTTTCTCAAAATAGGCACAAAAAGCTCATAATGAAAATCCTTTGACACAAGAGCTATCTTCAACACCCAAAAAATGTGTGTTAAGATAGAAGTGTTAAGGATAATGTGCTCCACCTGCCACTTTACATCATCCATACTTAAAATTTGTCTCATATCATTCACAATCATCATTACTTTGAATGGTTCCCCCCTTTTGATTAATCTTGTTATAATAAATGAGCTTATTAATATCATCATTGATTGTTTGTGCCAAGCCACTTGCGGCTGATGTCATCTTTAACCCCAAAGTTAACTAACCCATCTCTGACCATGCTAGTTTTGTGATAAACTTGGGTTATGTATACCTTTTCAAATTTGAGAGCTATGACTTTAATTTTTTCTATTATATGCTTGATAGTTCACAAGGGTTTACTTAAGCCTTTAATATTATTAATGATATTGAGAGAATCTCCTTCCAGCTATAGGTTCTTACAACCCACTTCATGTGATATCATGATAGTGTTGAGAGATGCCATAGAATCAGGTCTATGATTAGATTTCACTCCCAAAGTAAAAGACACAACACCTACACAATTACCAGCCCAGTCTCTAATGATGCCACCGCCCCCCGTCTTTCCCAGGTTTCCCTTAGCAGCCCCATCAAAGTTAGCTTTGAACAAGTCATTGGGAGGGGAAGACCATTGGGCACCATCTCTAGGATGAGGAATTTCAGATGCGGTAGATGGAAACTACCATTTCTGATGTTATCATGAATATCCAAAAGAGAAGACCTCAGAGCAAGATTGTTGGTGACCATAACAGTGAAGTTCTCCTCCACCCTCTGCAAATTTGATTTCCAACTACTTTGGCTTTAGTATATTTATCCCAAAACACTCTATTGTTTCTCTCCTTCCAAATGTGCCAGCTAAAATGAGCTAGGAGAAGATTCCAGAAATGCATAGCTAGCTTGTTTGAATAAGGACAACTCCATTGAGTAATAAAATCTTTCCATAAGAGAGGGAAGTACCAGAAAAGGTTCCATTTATATGAAAATAATCTCCAAAACCCTATGGGAATAGGAAAAATTCAACATGATGTGATCACAAGATTCAACCTCCTCCATACAAAGAAAGCATATATTGGGAAAATAGAAGCCCCTTTTACAAAGATTATCTAAAGTTAGAGGTTTATTTTGGGATAAAAACCAAAAAAATAAATTAATCTTAGGGGTGATAATTTTATACCAAACCTTCAAACAAAGAGGTCTAACATCACTTGAGATAAGAAGATCACATGCCAAGGCCACAAAGTAGACACCATCCAGTTTAGGTTCCCAGATAAGTTTGTCATGGTTGTTTTCATTGACAAACCAGGTTTGCAGCATAATATGAAGAGGTAAGAGCTTTCTGTCAATTTATCCCAAGATGGTCAATGTGTTTCCTCTCCAATATTCATGTACTTTCTCCCCAATAGTTTCTTTACATCTAACAATAATTTGGCTCCAGTCTTGGTTGCTTGAGAGAGGGTCCATTTGAAGCCAAAAATCCTCCCAAAAGTCAATTTTCCTACCATTTCCCAGTTTCCATCGAGCACCTTTAGTTATCACATCCTTAACATAAAAAATATTGTTCCATATATAGGATCCTTGGACATCCTCTCCTGAAAGGACAAAGTCTTCTAGATTAGGATGGTTAAAAAGGTATTTTTTTTTTTCTGATAATCAAGTTCCATTCTTTTCTTTCCCCAAAGATACACCATATCTGTTTAGCAAGAAGGGCTTTGTTGAAATTTTTAATAGTTCTCAGACCAAGTCATCCTAAATTTTTTTGGCTTGCATACCCATTCCTAGGCAGCTAAACTTAGTATTTTCTTATCTTCCACCCCCGACCACAAGAATATTTTTTGAATTCTTTCAATCAACATAGAAAATTTATGGGGGATCTTAAAGAGACTCAATGCATAAACTAGAAGGTTTTGCGGAGTAGATTTCAATAGTTGAACTTTCTAGCATGACTTAAAAGGACCCCCTTCCAGCCAGCTAACTTTCTATTAAATATTTCAATGGTTTAATTCTAGAATGCCTCAGGGGGTTTAGAGCTCAACGATAATCCAAGGTAAGATGAGGGTAGGGTCCCAACACTGCAGCCCAAGATTTTAGAAATATTTCTTTGTCTTTCTCCAGCAGAAAACCTCATTGTTTCTCTAGCATGGTAGTGCCTTAAAGCTTCAGAATGAAGTAACTTAAATTAAGTGAAATGACCAAGTAGAGAGACGCTTGGATTTATGGTTTTGTGTGCCAAAACCATGCTTAATGAGAAAGTATTTTTTCCTTTTTAAATTTTTATTACATCTCACTAATACCCCCATGGGTATACATAATTGAGTAAGTTTTGTAAAGTGATGTATTTATATATTTTATTTAAATTTATGTATTATCATTTTGGAATTGAGAAAAAAAAATGAATATATATATATATATATATATATATTTTATGGAGGTCATCCATGAAATAGTTTTGGCAACCCGATATGGGCACCCGAGCTAACGTTGAACCTCTTCAGCTAAGAGCCAAGAACTGAGGGGTATCCATTCTACCAAATTTGCCCGGGGCATGATCCCAACCTCATCCCTTAAATGTTGGAGCCATGCACTCAGCAAGAATTGATCCCTGGTGGGCTCATTCAGAACCTTTCCACTTCACCAGTAGACCAAGGGCCCATTGACAAATTTTTTTTTTTTTATTAAAGTGAAAGTTAATAAATTTTTTTTACTAAATTTTTTTATTTTCAGATTTTGTTTCAAATATGAGTCAGGTGATGTAACTGGAGATTTAAAAGGAGGTTGTAAATACTGCAGAAGGGAAATAGTAAGTTTGGTAACTTCATGATAAATTTCTCTTTAGTTTAAGGACCCACATGGGTTATGCAGGAATGATGGAGGCTTTTTAGGTAGTTAACTTCATGTTTCTTCTAGTTATGACCGCTTTTTGTGGGTGTATCATCTTAAAATGGAAGCACTTCCATCTTGGTAGGTTTATCACCCTCATTTAGTGCATTTACATGATAGATTGCATTTAGGATGCATCTGGACTTGGTAATTCTTTGTTTCTAGGTGAAATTAGGGTTAGAATCATGAGGATTCTCCTTGATTTCCTTCTTTGTGGATCTATTTTCTAGGTAGGACCTATGTACTGGTCTTCCTAGCCTTCATCACACTTATTCTAGGCCCTTGTGCCCTTTTCCAACACTCTATTTTGTTTTCCCATCATCCTAGGTCTTTGGCCGACCTAGAAACTTCACTGGCACTCTAAGTTGACTAGCCTGAAACCTTAGGTTAGGGTCAAGCTTGACCCTGACCTAGGTTAGGGTTGAGGTCAACCTTGACCTAGGTTAGGTTTGAGGTTTAACTTGACCTTTGTCAGGTTTTGGTTCTCACTTTCAAGTTTGGATCATAGCGAGGCCCTAAATTCAAAATTGGCCCCCAGATCTGAATGCGGAAGGTTTTTATCCAAAATTTAATTAATGAATTTCCTCCTTATTTGGATATTGTGATTGCACCATAATTCTAGGTGAAATTTGAATTAGGGGCCCTCACATTTCCCTAGGAGGCTTACCTTGAAATCTCTATATAAGCACTCTCTTTTGCCTTCATTTGACATGATAATGAGATGATGATACAAGAATGCAAGAGGACGATATAGGAGGACAATATATGATGATGATTTGATGCAAGAAAGGATTTTGTGGACAATTTATTATGGAAATTCATCAGAGAAAGAAAGAGTTCTTCAATCCTTCCTTCTTCTTTGATCTACTATTTTCAACCTTCAAGCATTCAAAAGATACAATCATGGGGTAGCAACTATAGATTGTGAGTTTGGTAGGAGTACTTTAGCCTTAGGGGCTTGGTATGTTATATTTATCATATTCAAATCTATGCATTTCTTTCTCTCATTTTAATTCATTCTAGGGTTTTGATCTAGAGGATTAGATCTTGGCATTGCACATTCAAAGTTCTTCCTACGAGCAACACACACACACATATTCTATTACATCCGGCTATTCATGGAGGTGGAAATCACCAAAATGGGGGTTTCACTAAGGCAAAACCCTATATAGCCACCCCAAAAAACAATTTTGAGATATCTATAGTCACTATTTCAGGAGTTGCAGAGCAGATTTGGATACCATTTTCGGGAAACTTTCAGGATTCGCGAACAAAATTTCCATCGGAGTAGTGTAGGTCAAGGTCGACATAAAGGGACACAATTGTGCCCCTATATTTGGGTCAAGTTTGACCTAGCTTAGAAAAGAAAAACATTTTTGGGTTTTCTCTGTCTTTGTGTTTTTGTTCTAGATCTGGTTGTAGAATTTCCAAAAACTTGATACAGACACCAAAAAATAGGTATTTCCAGATCTGCTATGTTATGAGGTATGTATTTAATTCTATCTAATTTCATTATTCTTTGCAAAAATTTCTAGATTTATATTCCTTATCATTATAATTTCATGTATGTGGTTAATAGAGGCACAGGGTCTATTTTATGTGCAAACCCCCATTGTTCTAAACCCTATCCATATTTCCTACCATACATTTTGGTGAACCCGTTTACGACAAATCTTTCTTTTTGGTGTTAGATTTTATTTTTATGTTAGATCTTACATGCATATAACAGTAGATTTATTTTATGCTCTTGCATTTATATTTCAAAAATAGAAAAAATTACAAAATTTCTTTAAAAATACAAAAACATTTACATTTTTTCATTTTTGTAGTGCTACTTTGTGTTCAACATGTATGATTTTTGTTTTAAATACTTTGATGATGATTTTATTACAAAAGAGGATAGATCCCCTAATGAGGTACATGGAAGTGAGGATGAAAATTGTTTAAATAAGATCTCTATTGATCCTATTCCTATTTCATCCTCCTCTACAACCTCTTCAATTGACCTTTACCATAGGGTGTGTGCATGGTTACCTTCATGTTTTACTATTTGGAACATTGATGCACCTAGAATGTTATATCCTAAACCTTTGTTGATGGTAAAAGGATGTCCTTGAATAAAAATTAAGGGTAAACCTAGATATCCTTTGGATTTCTTTGATAACACAGATTCTGTTCACAGGCTTATCACACACAGAATAGCCCTTAGCCTACTATTTTGGTTTATTTACCTCCTTCTCAACCTATGCTTCATTAGGAACCTAGGTTGTCATGTTTATTTAATGAGTATGACTTAGTTGAAAAACTACGTGATACTTTCGCTTAGATATCTTTATGGGAATTGCTTCAAACTTCCCCAACATATCATGAGGCATTGAAAAAGGCTTTATCTACCCTTCATGCTTTGCCTCCTAACCAAGAGAATATTAATTCCTTTTTGGAGTGCATGCATACTGTTAGTACTCTCAAATTTTAAAGAAATTTGGAGTGACTACACTTGAAAATTTCTCTAAATGAAGATTGTTGCCCTAAGAAACTCGTGGAAAAGGCATATTTTGAATGCATGTAGAAAAGGGCCTTTTGATTTTTGTGAGAAATCGCTTGGGAGACGTGTTCCTCACCTTTCATTTGGAATATACAGTGGGTTCCAACTCTCAAATTTCAGTTCTGATTTGTTTTGGAAGTAGCCATTTGGAGGCGCTTATCATAAATCTGCATTTTTGCTAGTGTCATTTTACTGTATAAGGCCTAGTTTGCTTCTGAATAACTTGCACCCTGTTAAATTTCATGGCCCGCCACTTTGGGATTATTTAGTATACATATCAGAGAACTTATTTTCCAAAGGTCAATCCATTTCAAGTCCGTTTGATTGGATTTTGGATCTCCCAAAGTGGGTCTTCCAAGATTGTCTTGCTTCTTGGTTCTGTCCAGATTTCTGAGTAGCCCTTTTTGACATGTTACAACTTTTGACCAATTCACCCAATTGAGAGAATTCCTTTTGTACTGTGTTCTAGTGGTCACACACTCCATATTTTCCAGTCTGTAGATCTTTATGAAATTAGATGACAAGTTTTCAAGAATGATTCTGATAGTGATTAATTCTGATTTCCTGAGTTTTCAAGTTCAGAATTGCTAAGTGACCTACTTTGAGGTGTTGAAAGTATATAACCGGGTCAACATTTTGGATAATTGGCTTGTCCCTTGTATTGAAAACATAGGAGTGTACCTACTTGAATATTCATAGACTCCTACCAATCCATTTGTCCACTTTGCCAGAGCCTTTCCGTTTCCAATTTATTAATGTTTCACTGAAAATGCTGAGTCCAGAATTAAATGGCCTACTTTGTCCTTTCCCTATTTGTACCCCAT
>MU225240.1:7076849-7095028 GCA_018584345.1 Thuja plicata
GCAGATATTTTATGAGAGAGAAGGACAGGTGTCGGTGACAAAATTTGTTTCTCTCATTCTCCTATATCTGAATTTTTCTTCTGTATTGTAAGGGGATGTTGAAAATTATGCTGCTGGGCAGCTTCCAGGCTTTTGAGTTTTAATTTTTGTGTTCATGCTCTTGCAATGTATAGTTTCAGATAATTTTTAATGAAAATCAAAGGAAATCCCTGTTCAGAACTTGTATGATGTCTTTGTATGTTTGTTTTGATTCTTGTATATTAACTTGTAAGGCATGTTAATATACCATTTACAAGGTATCTGTGCGTTTGAATTTGAGTTTCTCTCAAGGAGAGCAAGTCTTGTATTCAAATTCTGAGAATTTTAAGTCTGCATATGAATATGATGTCCAGGAATTGAAATGAGAAGAATGGCTTGCAAGGAATTTCATTCGGGTTTTTGAGTTTGGAGTTAGAAGTTTTCTAGGATTGCACATCTATTTGACTCTGTTGCCCAATAAATAAGGCACTGGTCTCTGGTCTGTCTGGTAGTTTTTTCATCAATCAATTATTCAAATCATTTTCCCTTTCTGTTTAAAGAGCTGTGAATGATTATTATATCAAGTGTGATGGGCAGGAATCCATCCCCTGATTCACTAAAAGAAGTGAATCCAATAGGTGCACCCACCTCAGCCTTTGAGCTCGAAGTGTAGGAGGGTTTGTTTGATCCTCGTTAATTAGCCTTTTCTTTGACAAGGTTAGGGAAAAATAGCTAACATATACTATGCCTTCTATACCTCCTATTGTGTTTACCAATGATGATTTACCTTATGTTGAGGTGCAAAATCAATATGATGCTCTTATGGTTGTTGTTTCTATTAATCAGAGTATCATACATAGAACATTAATTGACAATGGATCTAGGCTTAATGTTTGTAGCATGGATATGCTTATGGAAATTAAGGCTAATCTTACAACTATTCAAACTGATAATGTCCCTATTCATGGATTTAATAATATTGCAAAGAGAAATTTGGACATTATTAGGCTACCTGTTAAGGTTGGTCCGGTTATTCTCAATACACCTATTCATCTTATGCCTGGACCTCTCAATTATAACCTTCTTTTAGGTAGATCTTGGTTACATACTATGCATGCAATTAATTCTAATCTTCATCACAAGGTTAGGTTCATTTATAACAATTTGATGTATACGCTACATGCAGATGATGCGTTGAATCCTTTCTTAAATGTAGAATATGCTAAAGTTTCCAAACCTTTCCAACTAAGTAAAGAACCTGAAAGGCCACCTGCGATTAAACAAACTGAAGCTCCATCTTCTTCTTTAACTGGGGATGATTGGGGAACGTTGGACTTTAATCCTTGACACAAGGTAGGGGTGATGATGGGGCCTAGGGCACACCCAAAACCAACCAGCTTGCCAACAATGTGGAAACAACACAGTGACAGAAGAAAACATAGGTAATATTTATATTAGATTGATCAAAACCATTACATGTCAGGTTGTAAGGCCTTCCCAGTTTCGGCCATATATTCAATGAATTACAAAAATATATTTATACAATAGAGATCATAGACCTTTGATTTCAATATCTAAACATTTACCTTCTTGCTCTGAGATTTCTCCCTAAACTAAGAACATACAACCAAATATATACAAGAGTCCAATAAGGAAGTCGACGCTCAAATAAAAAAAGAGAGACCTAGATTTTGGTTCACATAGATCCCAATGAGAGATCCCAAATCAACTCAGCAACGGAAATAATATGAAGAAGTCAGCCAATGATCCAACTCCCAAAATACATGTCTCGGGAAGATGGTTACCAAAAATCAGCAACTTGTTGGTAATTCATAACCTAGCATCAGAAAACCCATCAGCTAAGACATCACCGAAACTTGTCGGTAAAGATATCACCAAAACCCATTGGTAAAGCACAACTGAGCAACAGGAAATAAACATGCCCAAGCAACATAACCCAAGTGACAGAGACAAGCATGAAAGAGCAGCACAACCTGAGTGACAGAGAACAAACTAAAGAACTAAAGCAAACAACTTTTTGGTTGAGTAGGATTTCCAATGACCTAAGATGCTTCTGCATCAAACACCTGGGGTAAATAGAAATGATTCCCTAAATCATGTATTAGGTCCAACCTAAAATGAATCCAACTTAGATTGAGAAATCTAGGATGAGTCCTCAATTGGTTTGCTCTTCCATTTTACTAGATATTCTATGTATTCCTTTCCTCTTGTACTTATGCTTATTCTCTGTTTGAGAATATTCTCAACTTCTTCTATTTGCTTCTTAGGATAATCACTTGGTATTTTCATTTCTTCATCAGGCTCATGATATTCATACAAGTCTAAAATATTGAATATAGGTGATATATCCATGTCATTAGGTAATTCGACTTCATAAGCATTTCCACTGTCAAATATTCTTAGTATTTTTCAAGGACCAAATTTCTTCATCTTAAGTTTACCATATGTTCCAATAGGAAATTTTCCTTTCTTCTTATGAACCATCAATGCATCACCAAATTTAAATGTTTTATGTCTTCTTTATCTATCTGTTCTATCATTGTACTTCTGATTACTCTTTTCTAGCTTCTATTTTACATCTTCATGCAATGTCTTCATAAATTCTGCAAATTACTTTGCTTCAACACTTCTTCTTTCTTCTCCAAAAATATCTCTTAGATCTGATATACCTCTTGGTTGTGTGCCATGAACAATCTCAAAAGGTGTCTTTCCAGTACTTCTATTCAGTGAACTGTTGTATGCAAACTCTGCTTGTGCTAACATCAAATCCCAATTTCTTGGTGTGTCTCCAACTAAGCATCTCAACAAATTACCCAAACTTCATTTTACAACCTCTATTTGTCCATCAGTCTGTGGATGAAATGTAGAACTAAAATTTAACTTAGTATCCATCTTCTTCCAAAGTGTTCTCCAAAAATAGCTAACAAACTTACTGTCTCAGTCAGAAATGATACTCTTCGATAATCTATACAATCTGACAATTTCCTTAAAGCAAAGATCTGCTACTTGTACTGCATCTGATGTTTTCTTACATGGTATGACTTTTTTCATCTTATAAAATCTTTCCACAACAAAAAATATGGAATCACTACCTCTTTTTGTCCTAGGTAAGACAAGAACAAAATCCATGTTGATATCACTCCAAGGTTTCTCAGGAACAGTAATAGTTGTATACAAACCAGTGTTCCAACTCACTCCCTTTGCAACTTGACAAAATCCACAACTTCTTACAAACTTATGAACATCCTTATACAACTGAGGCCAAAAATACCTCTCTTTTAGCAAACTCAATGTTTTATCAATACCAAAGTGTTCAGCCAATCCACTGCTATGCTTTTCCTTTGTCAGGTTAGTTCTCATTGATCCTCTCGGTATACACAACTGAATACCTTCAAAAAACATATCTTCTTGAATGAAATAGTCTTCATACTTACTTGATTGATTTGAATTAGGTGCTCTGCACACTCTCCACTACTCTGAAAATTTAGGATCATTTTCATATAAATTCTTCATGTCATCAAAACCAAGAACTTCAATTCTCATTTCAGTCAACAAAGATCTTCTTCTACTCAATACATCAATAACTCTATTAGAAACTCCACCCTTATGCTTAGTAAAAAATGTAAAGCTCTGTAAATACTCTACCCATTTCATATGTCTCTGATTCAAATTATTTGGACTACCCAAATACTATAAAGCCTTATGATCAGTATACAACAAAAATTCATTTGGCATCAAATAATTTCTCCATTTCTTCATATCTTTCACAATAGCATAGAACTATTGATTGTAGACATAATATTTCCTCTTTGCATCATTCAAATTTTCACTAAAGAAAGCAACAGGTTTACCTTCTTGAGTTAACACAACTCCAATTGCACTTCCACTTGCATCACATTCAACTTGAAATACCTTATTGAAATCATGTAATTCTAACACAGGTAATTTAGCAAATTTCAACTTCAAAGCTTCAAAACTCTTATCAGCTCCATGTGTCCATTTTAATTCTCTTTTGTCTCCTCTCATTGTCTCAGTCATAGCATTACAAATAGAACTGAAATTTCTGATAAAATTCCTACAAAAACTTGCCAATCCATGAAATGATCTTACCTCAGTGACATTTTTAGGTGTAGGCCAACTTAATATGGCTTCAACCTTCTCTGGATCCATCTTCAAACCATCAGCTGAAATCACAAAACCCAAATACACAAGCTCTTATTTCATGAAGGAACACTTTTTCAGATTTATTAGCAACTTTTCCTCTTTCAATCTCTGCAACACGTGTCTTACATGCATCAAATGATTTTCTCTGGTCTTACTGAATATCAGAATATCATCCAAGAATACAATCACACACTTATTCAATAATTTATTCAGAACTTCATTCATTAGTCTCATGAATGTACTCGGTGCATTAGTTAAACCAAAGGGCATAACCAACCACTCATACAAACCTTCCTTTGTCTTGAAAGGAGTCTTCCATTCATATCCTTCTATGATTTTAATCTGATGTTATCCACTCTTAAATCAATTTTGGTAAAATATCTTGCTCCACTCAAATAATCCATTATGTCATCCATTCTCGGTATAGGAAACCTATACTTCACTATGATCTTGTTAATTTCTATGGAATCAGTGCACATTATCCATTCTCTATTCTTCTTAGGTGCTAATACAATAGGTACTGCACATGGACTCAAACTTTCTCGGATCAAGCCTTTGTTCAACAATTCATGAACTTGTCGGTTAAGATCTTCATTTTTGGTAGGTGTTAACCGATGTGGTGCTTTGTTTGAAAAACTAGCTCCGAGAATCAAATCCATACAATGACTGATGTCTCTCATTGGTGGCAAACCATTAGGTACATTGTCTGAAATTATCTCCTTGTACTCAATGAGAAACTTTCCAACTTCTATAGGAATGTCATTTTCTATATTCTTACTCATTTTGTTAGGAGTCAAAGCATAAAAAATATCATTTCTTTTCAAATATTTAACAAACTATCTACCTTCCATAAAACAAACATTCACAGATGTACATATCTCACAAACAAATTCTTCAACCAAAGGAAACAAAACTTGCTTCTTACCATCAACCCAAATAGAATATCTATTCAATCTTCCATCATGTATAGCATGTCTATCATATTTCCAAGGTCTAACCAACAAAATATGACAACAATCCATAGGCATAATATCACACAATACCTTATCATAGCATTTTCCAATTTTTAGATTCACAAAACATTGTTCACTCACCATTAATGTATGATCATCTTTGAAAGATGATCCATGAGAGCTGATAGGGTTTTGGATGTTTCATCCTTTCCAACTGAAACTTTGCAACCATTTCCTCATATTCCAGATTATCTGAGCTTCCACTATCAACAATTACTTTCCAATCTTTGTCTGTAATTCTACATCTGGTCTTGAAATTTTTTTTCCTGATTGGATCTTTCTTATCCTTCTCACTCCATAGTATCCTCAGGATCATGAAATTTCCTTCTTTCTCAGCTTCATTTGGTGACTCCTCTTGTACTAATGCATTTCTACTACTACCACTACCTTTCTTTCATGCATTGGTACATTCAAAATATTTATGTCCTTCTTCACCACAATTGTAACAAGTAACTTGGAATCCTTTTCTGCTATAACCACCTCTGGAGTAATTACCTCTTCCTCGATATGAATGTCCACCTTTCTATTCAGTCTTTCCTTTGTCTTGAGTTGTGTCTGAATTTGATTTGTCTGGTTTAGATCTACCTCTTCCTCTAGGGAATCTACCTCCTCTACCTCTTTGTCTTTGTTCATATCTTCTATTCAACTTTTCCTCAGCTTTTAGGGAAAATTGGTATGCCTCCTCAATGCTTTCCATCTTGACCAAACTAATTTCATCATGTATGGAACTTCTCAAGACATTTAGGTATCTTTCTACTCTTTCCACTTCATCTTCAACATGTCTAGATCTGATGTCCAATCTATAGAATTCCTCAGTGTAGTCTTTTACTAATTTGTCTTTCTGCTTCAAACTTTGCATTCATTGGATTAGGTTAATCTGATAATCACAAGATAGAAACTTGCCCTTCAATTTGTTTACCATCTTGTCCCATACCTTGATTTTATCTTTACCTTTCTTCTTCCGATCTAATTGCAGATGTTCCCACCATAGGGATGCATGACCTTTCTGCTTTGTGATTACAATCTTCACCTTCTTATCCTCTACTACATTTTCATATTCAAAATACTTTTCCATTTCATTTATCTAGTAAATAAATTCATCAGAATCCAATTTTCCACTATACTCAGGAGGATTGAACTGAGGTGTGGATTTCAAACTTGTCAAGGCTCTCAAGAATCACTCTTCTTCCTGATTCATCATAGGTACAGGTGTAACTTCACCTTGAAATTCTTTAATTTAATCATCACTAACATCATCAAGATGTCTTCCTCTGTGCCGGGCTATCTCAATAACTTCCAATCTAGCAGCCATCTATCTAAGCATATCAGCTAGACCTAGATCTGCATTTCCTCTCCCACGAACCATCTTGAATCCCTCTGCAATTGTAGGTTAGATCACAATCTACTACTCCACAATAATACCAACTTGGGTTAGGGTTTCAAGAAGGAGCTAGATCTCACCACACTCTGATACCACCTAACGCAAGGTAGGGGTGATGATGTGGCCTAGGGCACACCCAAAACCAACCAGCTTGCCAACAATATAGAAACAACACAGTGAGAGAAGAAAACACATGTAATCTTTATATTAGATTTATCAAAACCATTACATGTTGGGCTGTAAGGCCTTCTTGGTTTTGGCCACATATTCAATGAATTACAATAAGATATCCATACAATAGAGATCACAGACCTTCAATCTCAATATCTAAACATTTTCCTTCTTGCTCTGAGATTGCTCCCTAAAATAAGAACATACAACCAAATATATACAAGAGTCCAACAAGGAAGTCAGTGCTCAAATACAAAAGAGAGACCCATATTTAGGTTCACATAGATCCTAATCAGAGAACCCAAATCAACTCAGCAACATAAATAAGATGAAGAATTCGGCCAATGATCCAACTCCCAAAATACATGTCTTGAGTAGATGGTTACTGAAAATCAGCAACCCATTGATAAAGCATAAATGAGCATCAGAAAACCCATTGGTAAAGACATCATGGTAACCCAGCAATAAAGATATCACCAAAACCTGTAGATAAAGCATGATCGAGCAATAGGAAACAAACATGCACAAGAAATAGAACCCGAGTGACAAAGACAAGCATGCCTGAGCAACATAACCTGAGCGACAGAGAATAAAATAAGGAACTAAAGAAAACATCTTTTTAGTTGAGGAGGATTGCCAATGACCCAAGATGCTCCTACATCAATCCTTATTTTATTGAAAATACATTTTCTAATTTGGAATTCATGAAACAACAAAGTGGTTTTGAAAAACAAGTTTTTACTCCTTCCCCACTTTCTGCGGAGTGAAAAAGTAACTTTGTTGCTACCTTTATTGAAGAAAAAATTAAAACAATATAACATGATTGCTATGACATTGTGACATATATGGCTCCTTTGAATTAATCTAATATGGCTGATAGATATGGTTCTGGTTATCATCTGCTCAAGAAATTAGGATTTAATGGGAAAGGATGTGGTAAATACAAACAAGGTATACAAGTACCTTTGGACAATGAAATTTATGATTATACCTATGGATTGGGGTTCAATCCTTACAAAAAACCATTGGCTTTTCCTCTCAATGCTAATCATATCCATGGTGGAAATTTGAACTTGGTTAACCCACTCCTCCTTGACATGGATCAAAAACCTATGTTGGATGTTTTTCTTGAAGATGAAGCCTTAGCGGATTTTTTAGGAGCTTATGAGGATCTACCTATGTTTCATCATAATAGATGGAAGCCATATTGTCTAAATACAAAATATTATTTTGGAGAACATGATGAACATGATATTTCTAATTTACTAATGGATTCTTTGATACAAATTAATTTTCTAATAACTGAGACTATTGAGGTTCAAGTGGATGCAAACGACTCTGAGAAGATGATAAAAATTGGGAAGTGTTTGAATCAAGATGAACATGATCATTTGGTTTCCCCTTTTACTTGAAATTAAGGATATTTTTGTTTGGACATATTTGGATATGCTAGTTATAGATCCTAAGATTGTTACTCACAATATTGTTCTCAAACCAAATGCTAAACTTGTGAAGCAGAAAATCTAAAAGATGAATCTAGGAATTTCCTTGTTAGTTAGGGCTAAAATTTAAAAATTATTGGATGTTGGATTCATCCGCTCTATTGATTACTCAGATTGGATTTCAAACATTGTGGCCTTTTCAAAAGTAGAAAATAAGATAAGAATGTGTACCGACTTCCAAGATTTAAATAAGACATCCTTAAAATATGATTTCCCCTTACCTAATATTGATATGACTGTGGATTCAACAATGGGTCATGCTCTATTATCTTTCATGGATGGATTTTTGAGCTATAATCAAATCTTTATTCCTACTGAAGATCAACTTAAGAGCACATTTATAACACCTTGGGGAACATTTCTTTGGGTCATAATGCATTTTGGTATTAAGAAATGCGGTAGAAACTTATCAGCAAGCCATGAATTTAATTTTTCATGATTACATTCATAAGATTCTTGAGGATTATGTGGATGATATCTTGGCAAAATCTATACGAAGAAGAGGTCATGTTAGTATTTTACGACAAATATTTGAAAGGATTAGAAGTTACAATATGAGATTAAATCCTAAGAAATGGGCCTTTGGATTTGATTTCAGTAAATTATTGGGGTTTATAATCTCTAAGAAAGGCATAGAGGTAGATACTAAAAATATTTATGCTATTGTTAATATGCCTCCTCCTAAGAGCATTTCTCAGTTACAAAGTTTACAAGGAAAAATTCAAGCTATTCATCGCTTTGTTTCCAACTTAGCTGATATAACTCTTCCTTTTACTTCCTTTCTTAGAAAGGATACCACTTTCTCTTGGAATGAGGAATGTAAACAATTCTTTGAGAAATTTAAGGAGTATCTCACCAATCCTCCTATTTTGCAACCTGCTTAATTTGATAAACTATTTTATCTGTATACTTCAGCCACTCTGGATGTGGTGATTGGGTTGTTGGCTTAGCATGATAGAAAAGGTAAGGAAAGACCTATGAACTACATTAGTCAGAATTTACTTGATTAAAAAAAAATATATACATATTTGGAAAAACAATTCTTAGCTTTAGTTTATGCTTGTCAGAAACTCAGGCATTATCTATTAAATGTTGAAGTCAATGTGATTGTTAAATTTGATCCTTTGAAACATCTTTTCTCAAAGACTTCTCTTTCTATCTGTCTTGCAAAGTGGGTGATGTTACTTACAAGATTTTATCTTAATTTTATTTCTCAAAATTCAATTAAAGGACAAGCTTTAACAGATTATTTGGAAGCTCTTTGTCCTCATTCTGATACATGATTTACTTCAATAGAATTCCCTGATGAAAACATTCTAGCTACTAAACATGATGATGTTTGGGAATTATATTTTGATGGATCTAGATGTAAAATAGGTTCTGTTGTTGGGATTATCTTGATCCCTCCTATGAAAAAACTGATCCCTAGGTCATATAAATTGACTTTTCTTGGTACTAACAATATTGTGGGGTATGAAGCTCTTATAGCTAGCTTACAAGCAGATTCATCCCTTAACATTAAAAACTTGGAAAGTTATGGAGATTCACAATTGATTATATAATAGATTAAAGGAGGTTATCAGAATAAAATGATAAAATGACACAATATAGAGATTTGGATCTTGATGTTCTTTCACAATTATCCTCTTATATGATTCAAAATTTACCTAGGAAAGATAATTGACATGCGGACGCCATGGAAAGTGCAAATTCTTTGGTTTTTCTTGAGAATAATGCTGAAGACTTTCAATTTACTATACATACTCTTAAAAACCCTACAATTTCCAATAAGGTTACCTCTTATTGTTTCAATTTGCATTTGGATGAATGGTATTCTCATATCTTTCATTTTTTGAAAGATGGTACTTTTCCTGAATCAACAACAAGGAACATGCGTAATCGTATTATGAATCTTACAGCACATTATATCATTTTAGGAGATACACTTTACAAATGCTCTTATGATAGTTTTTTATTAAGATTTCTTGGTAGAACCAAAATTCAAATAGCTTTGGCAGAAGCTTATTCTGGTTCTTGTGGGGGACATTTTAGTGGAAAATCTTTAGTCAATAAACTTCTTACAAAGGGATATTATTGGAAAACAATGGAAAAAAATTCTTTCATGTTTGTTAAGAAGTTTCCTCAATGTTAGCAACATAGTAATTTGATTCATGGTCCTGCTCATGAGCTTCGTCATCAAGTTTCTCCATGGCCTTTTAGTATTTGGGGTTTTGATCTTATTGGAAAAATCTCACCAACTTCTTCTCAAGGAAATATGTACATCCTAATGGCTATAGATTACTTTATGAAGTGGGTGGAAGTTGTCCCTCTCCATTCAACTACTGTGGATATTATTTGTGATTTCATTCTTAACAATATTATAACATGATTGGGTATTCCTTCGACGATAGTTTCAGATAATGGCACCTCTTTCAAGAATAAAGAAGTCACAAAATTCTTGGAGAAATATCAAATTTAGCATAGATTTTTGACTCCCTATTATCCTCAATGTCATGGTCAAGCTGAAGCATCAAATAAATTCATTGAATTTTTTTTGAGGAAAATAGTTAATAAGCATGGGAAATATTGGCACACCCAACTTACCTATTCTTTATGTGCTTTTAGGACTAGTGTTTATACTACCACAGATAATTATCCTTATAATCTTGTCTATGGTACTGATGCTATTATGCCTCTAGAATTGGAAATACATTCTTTATGTGTTTCATTTCATGGGATAATTGACAAAGATGCATTTCGAGAACAATGATTACAAGAATTAGAAATGTTGGATGAATAATGAATAAATGCTTTGGAACATATAAAGGCTTATCATAAATCACTTCAGAAGAAGTATAATCATAAGGTAATTGAACAACCAGTCTCAGTGGGTGATTTAGTGCTATATGAGAATAAAAGAAATGTGAATGCTTTGCCTGGTGAAAAAGGAAAGTTTAGCCCTAATTGGCTTGGACCTTTTGTTGTAATTGAGGACTTTGTTTCAGGTGCTTACAAAATTGTTGATATGTATGGTGTGCCTTTTAAGGAACCTATCAATATTATGAATCTAAAATGTTATTATCCCTATTGCATCATTCTTTCCTTGTGTATTTATGTATTCCTTATAAAATAGTTATGTTTGTTTTATAGGTTATGTGATTTTAGCAAATTACATTTGAATACATTTATACATGTTCTTTCTTTCTGTTAAGTTTTATGTTAATTGTGAAAATATAGTAATCAATCACAAAAATAACTAGCAAAGAGAGTTTTTCATCTATATATGATTTTTTTTGAGTTTGATACATATGTGGCACAGTGGCCTATCTCACTCTCTCTATCCCTATGCTCTGGTGGTTGATGGCTCCTAGATCTCTCTGATCTATGATGTGAAGATGAAGATCTTTGTATCATATTCTGCAAGTGGATCCTTGATATGATAAGCTCATATAAACACTTCTATGATCTTCATATGTTAGTCATCAGGATATCCTCTCTCTCTCTCTCTCTCTCTCTCTCTCTCTCTACATAGCCTCAACTCTCATTGGACACAAGAAAATATATCTGCATGCCTGTCGGGATCTCTGTGACCAATAGGGAAATCTCACTCGCTGGCTAGTAGTTGGTAGGCTAGGCATGTATCCTTCAAGACCATGGATACAAAGCCCCTCTAATCTGCTACGCTGGCTGCAAAATTAAAATATATTTATCTTTTATTAATTTTTCTTCAAAAATTAAGTTAAATATTTAAATAAAATACATATTTTATACAAAGATCTCCCTTCTAGGTATCACTAAAGGGTCTGGATGGTGGGGGCATAGAGTGACTACTCTCTCCACACTCGCTATGTCTAGGTCTCAGAGGTGGTGTCTCTATATGGGTGCATCAATTGTCATGATCTTAGTGGTGTTGCATGAATAATATGCTCATCCACACTTGTACTATTAGCTAGGGGAATCTTGTCTTCTCTCCCCTCTCCCTTGAAGGTGGGATCCTCTTTATCTCTATGATCCCCCTCCTCCTTTGGTATGCTACTATCTCAGCGTGTCCTCTCTGAAAGGCCTGGATCACCTATGGGATAGTCATCAGTGAAGATGGGGTGGGTTCTTTTTAGACTCCAGTATCTAATGCATTCCTTGTTGATGCCTGAATGGGCCACATCAGGGGCTACCTCTATATCCTCTCTCTCATCTATATCATTGTCTATGATTTCCTCTAATGATGGTCAACATATAGCACCAGGTATATGATAGTATCTCTTGGGATGTGCATACCTAGGTACTACTCTAGAACCCCCTATATAAGACCAAATTGTCTCATCACTCTATCATAGTAGTACAACATTACTATGTGACTAGAATGACCCTCTAGCAGCTTGTGTTGCTGTGAGTGTCTCATCTAATGTCATGTATCTAGTCACTTTGTCATGCGATAGTATGGTCTCCATATCACATCTATGCCTAGTACACAGTCCAGACATACCCTCCAGTGGAGGATATCTCCATGTTGCCAAAAATATCCCTGTGGATAAGCAAAGGCTCTATGTGTGCCTACATCTACCATCATAGGAACACCTTGTGGTCATGTAAATATGAAATGCTTGAACAACTAAATCTGTAATAATGTGCATATCGTAAGACTCTCTTGTTGATATCTCACCAACTGACATAATTCATGGTATAGATGGGCTAGCATGCTGCGGCCCCACGTGAAGATGGTCCTATCACACTCCATCCTATGTACGAGATGGGTAAAAGGTGCTAAAAATATTGTACCCTTTGTGTTGGGTACTACAACCAAAGAAAGTATACACAACATAACCCTCCGTACCAAGGGTGTTAGACCTTCTAGTATGGATGATAGGGTGATAGGGTCTTCTCAAGTTTTCATCTGTGGAAATACTTTGCATCTGCATGAATATCCTTAGGACCCTGTTGTAATCTCGGTCTGACAATCTTGCCCCAAATTGGAAGTCGCAGGATCCTATATACATCTGCTAGTGTCACTATGATCTCTCCTGAGGGAAGATGAAAGGAACATGTGTCCTCATTCCATCTCTCTATAAGATTCGATATCATGGTTTGGTGAAATCTCATCTATGGTAGGACTATTACCTAGTATAATTCTTCATCTCTCAGGAGTTATGTCTCATCCTTGTTTATCTTGGATAACTTCTTTTTGATGATCATAGTAGCCCTCCAAAGGGGTGCTCTCAGAGACGAACTAGGTCCTGTAAGAACAAAACAACATCATATCAGAACTATAGAACTGCAAAACTATATGTCCAAATTGACTAGGTCAAGGTCAACCTCTGTTAGGTTGAGGTTGACCTTCCTAGGTCAAGGTTGACCTTCCTGGGTTGGGGTCAACCTCACTCTAGGAAAGGTGTGGACCTTCTGAGTTTGTGTTGACCTTACAAGGTCAAGGTCGACATAACTGGGTTAGGGTCAACCTTTAAGGTTCAGGGTTGATCTTGCCTATAAAAACATGAATCTGAGATTACAGATATAAAAAAAGTGAACTTACCTAAGGAAGCAGTTGTCCTATGGCCAGGCACTGTCTCAAGAGCTCCATTCATGTTGCTCAAAGTTCCTCTCTTCTCAGCATCATGCTTTCTCTCCTAAACTTTAAAAATGGTAAGAATGAGGAGGTATGTGCTCTCTTCCCTTATTTATAGATACAAATTAGGGTTTTTTTTAGGGCTTTGTTAGGGTTTATTTAGGTTAAATTTGAATTTCCCTTCATATGCTTTTAGATAGACATTCACTCTTTTAATCATAACTTGAGTTTTGTAGCTCTATTTTTAGTGCCATATGTGGTGTTGTTATTGTGATTCAGATACCTAACTCCTTGAATCAATTTAGGAAGGTTAGGAATCCTTATAACTCTTTTAGGAATTTTTTTTAACAAATTACATATCTATTGTATAGGGATATCATTATCACACTATTTCACCCTTCATAAGTAGTCAACCAAAATAGGGGGCATAAGGGGCTCTATGAACTTCTCAATTTAATCTTAGTAAGTCTTAGGTGGTTTATGAATTTTCATTAACCTTGTGTGCTACAGGTTGTGGGTACTAATAGTTTCTTGCAGAATATCGACATTGAGGACTTGGCTATATCCTTGTTATTTATTATGATGTTTTCTTACTTTAGCTTGCATATTCACGTAGTGTCATATCTAAGCTAAAGTGGGGGCTGAATGTATCATATTAAAATGGAAGTACTTCCATCTTCATAGGTTTAGCACCCTCATTTAGTGAATTTACATGATAGATTTGCATTTAGGATGCATTTGCACTTGGTAATTCTTTGTTTCTATGTGAAATTAGGATTATGATCCTGAGGATTCTCCTTGATTTCCTTTCTTTGTGGCTCTATTTTCTAGGTAGGACCTATGTTCTGGTCCTCCAATCCTTCATCACACTTCTTCTAGGCCCCTGTGCCCTTTTCCAACACTCTGTTATGTTTTCCCATCATCCTATGTCTCTGGCCTACCTAGAAACTTCACTGGCACTCTAAGTTGACTAGCTTGAAACCTCAAGTTAGGGTCAAGGTGGACCTTGACCTTTGTTGGGTTTTGGTTCCCACTTTCAATTTTGGATCATAGCGGGCCTCTAAATTCAAAATTGGCCACCAGATCTGAATGCAGAAGGGTTTTATCCAAAATTTAATTAATAAATTTCTTCCTTAGTTGGCTATTGTGATTGGACCATAATTCAAGGTGAAATTTGAATTAGGGGCCCTCACATTTCCCTAGGAGGCTTACCTTGAAATCTCTATATAAGCACTCTCTTTTACCTTCATTTTTCATGATAATGAGATGATGATGCAAGAATGCAATAGGACGATATAGGAGGACAAGATATGATGATGCTTTGATGTAAGCAAGCATTTTGTAGATAATTTATTGTGGACATTGATTGGAGCAAGAAAGAGTTCTTCAATCCTTCCTTCTTCTTTGATCTACTATTTTCAACATTCAATCATTCAAAAGATACAATCATGGGGTAGCAACTATGGATTGTGAGTTTGGTAGGAGTACTTTAGCCTTGGGGGCTTGGTATGATTTCTTTATCATATTCAAACCTATGCATTTCTCCCTCATTTTAATTCATGATAGGGTTTCGATCTAGAGGATTAGATCTTGGAATTTCACATTCAAAGCTCTTGCTACAAGCAACACACACACATATTATATTACATCTGGCTATTCGTGGAGGTGGAAATCACCAAAACAGGGGTTTAACTAAGGCAAAAACCTATATAGCCACCCAAAACACTATTTTTAGATATCTACAGTCCCTATTTTAGGAGTTGCAAAGCATATTTGGATACCCTTTTTGAAATTTTTTTGGGATATGTGAACAAAATTTCCATCAGATCAATGTAGGTCAAGGTCGACATAAAGGGGCACAATTGTACCCCTGTATTTGGGTCAAGGTCGACCTGGCTCAGAAAAGAAAAAGATTTCTAGGTTTTCTCCATCTCTATGTTTGCATTCCAGATCTAGTTGTAGAATTTCTAGAAACTCAATATAGACATGAAAAAATAGATATTTCCAGATCTGCTATGTTATGAGGTATGTATTTCATTCTATCTGATTTCATTATTCTTTGCAAACATTTCCAGATTTATATTCCTTATCATTATAATTTCATGTATGTGGTTAATAGAGGCATAGGGTCTATTTTATGTTCAAACCCCCATTCTTCTAAATCCTATCCATATTTCCCACCATGCAGTGGGGTTTTCAGTCTTGCTCAACCCAAATAGGATATATCTGATGAACTATAATTGATTGAATGTTTGAAGATGTTAATTTGATGATCATGCAAGGCATTAAATCCATTAATTTATTGTATTTTCATTGATTTCAACTTGATATAATCTCTATGGTCATGGACATACTGCCAAAGACTTCAAAGAACTGATGAATCAAAGGCTATGCTTTTAGTAATGCATACAAGTCAAGTATTCACAAAGTGACTGCATAACCTGATTGAGTGCACACTGACGGTTAGAGTAAAAGAGAAAATTCAGTGTTACCCGATGAGAAAATGCATAGAATCACCAACGAGCAAAGTCACAGTGTTTCCTAATGAGCAATGTCACAGTGTTGGCTGATTATAAAAGTACAGTGTAACCTGACAGAAAAAATTACAGTGTTGCTCGACAGAAAAGACAAGGAGAGAGATCCTGATGACAACTAAATTCACACTGATGGAATAGTTAGTTATCACCGATGACTAACTGAAGTATTGACCGACAGAACAGAGAGTTCAGAAATGACAAAATGCTTAGTTGTCAAGAGCTATAAATAGACTTAATTGATACTTATCATTTTTTTAATCAACCAGATAAAGCCAATGATAAATAAGGATTTAAAGCCTATTTTTACAGTTGGCAAGAAGATCTCTTTGAGACAAAACTGAAGTTTTTCTTTAAATCTAATTGGAAAAAATTTTAGATCACACCAAGAATCAAGAAAGCCAAGAAATGGTGAATCATGTATATAAAGAGACAAACCCAATTCATTACAAATTGAGTGGGGTGAAGAGAAAAGAGGAAATATGCTAAAGAAATTTTGAAGGAGAAAAAAAGTCTTCATTCAGTCTTGATCAACAAGCTGGAGAAAGAGCTAGATTTTGCAGACACCGACGAATAGTGGGACAACATCACAGAGTAGAACAGTGTAGAGTAAAGGTATAGAATTAATTATATTGATCAGAGAGGTAATTTAATTACAATAGATCTAAAAATATGCAATTCAAGTTGTATGTGTGAACAGATCACTTTAAAGTTTTAGTTTAACCATTGAAGCATCAAGTCTCTTAACAAAGCATGACTTAAAAGTCTTTTGTAATTGAGATACAGCCCAAGGAGTATCAAAAAGTCTAATCATAGAAAGTAGCATTGGATATGCCCGATACCTATTGATAGGCCAAGTAAGTGTTTGATCAAGGATGGTAGCATTAGATGCCAGATACGAGGTGACAAACTATCTTTTAAATCCTCTAACAAGGTCACACCTAACAGTGTATTTGTAACCTTTAACAAGGTTGTCTCTTAATCGAGCTCACTTTAGAAGAGTGAAAATTTGGGGTACCGGTCCCAGTGGTTTTTCCCTTAACAGGGTTTCCACGTTAAAAATCCATGTGTTATGTGTTTATGTTTCATTACTTTATTGTTTTACATTTCACATATGCAATTCTGGATTGATCGATATACTCTAGCTATTTATTGTGTTTCGGTAAATGAAAGTCTTCTTATCAGTAGACATACAGAAGAAGGTTTAACAAAGCATTCTAAAAAGTAGTAATCTATTATAAGTATTTTAAGGCATTCATCTTGTAGGACTGAGTATAACTAGAGGCTTAAGAGTGGTAATAAGATTTACGAGTTGATTTAAAGATTAATTTTTGAGGCCACCGATTCACCCCCCCTCTCAGTTATTACTAAAAATTGGTATCAGAGCTTGTGTTCTTAGAAGGAAGGTTTAAAGACCTAAGCTAAAGATCACAAGATGAATAGATGAGATGTGCCCAAGTTGAACAAAGACAATTTTGCTTCATTGCAGAGCAGAATAAGACTCTATTTATCATGTATTGGAAATGATGTTACTCAATACTTAGATACTGAATATGTGTTGCCCATAGGAGCACCCACAGTTGAACAAATGAGAGAGAAGTAGGAGCACAACTTCATGATGATAGAGTTTGCTTTCTCACTCTCCAATGTTGAATTTGAAGATGTCATAAGCTGCAAGACTACAAAGGAGATGTGGGAAAAATTGATGCTTGTACATGGTGGTGACAAGAATGTTTTGAGAGCCAAGGCAGAAAGCCTTAGAGGAAAGTTTGATGATCTCAAAATAAAAGAAGGTGAAAACATCACATAGTACAA
>MU225240.1:7096541-7118318 GCA_018584345.1 Thuja plicata
AAAGAGATTTTTTTGTTGGGGGGGGGGGGGGAAGGGTTTGCCTTGGTCAAACCATAGTTTTGGAATTAACCTCAAATATATAATTGGAATTGTAGAAGTAAACAAAGTAAATGAAACAAATCACCTTTCTCATGTAAAAGTCCTTGTGGAGGATTCAAATCCTTGAATCCACAAGTAGGTATGCACCAATGGATCTAGAATTTAGAATGTAGGATGTCTTCAATAAATTTATTGTATATCTCCAACACCAAATCTTGAATGGGTTCTTGAATAGGAAGAGGCTTCGAAGAAGGTGGATGGAGAGATCACCAGAAAGGGCACTATGTAGCTTAAATCCTTCAATGGCCTCCCATGGATCTCTTTGATGAATGCTTGAATGCTTGATGATGGATAGATGCTTGATTCAAATCTTTCTCCTTAGCTTGATTGAACTTCACTTGATAATGCCTTTCAATTTCTCAATGATGCTTAGGCTTGGATAGAGGACTTAGAGAAAATGAGAGGAGAAAAACCTCCTTTTATATGAAATTAGGGCACAATCTTCTAAGGAGGCCAACATAGGAGAATTAAATTACCATTAAAGACTTTAACCCTAGGAGAGGACCTATATTAAATATAATTTAGGAATCATCACTTCGGAACCCGAAATAGCTGACCCAAAAGCAGGAATTAAATTTTTTGAAGACCGACATCTAGAAGCTGTGAGATACTCAAATCTGGACCCTGGGTCAAGGTCAAGGTCAACCTTGACCTAGGTCAGGGGTGAGGTGTAGTCTAGAATGCCAAAAATTGGCTGGAGAGAGGTGGAAATTGGGGCAGAATAGGGGGAAAGCTAGGTCTAAATCAGGAACCCATTCAAGGTGCTTGACATGACCCCAAACCTCTTACTCAAAATGCTAAACCATTCTACCATGGAAGTGCTTCCATTTTCCAACTATACATTTAGCTCCCACTTTAGCAAGAGTATGGACTCAACACAAACTCTTGGTAAATGAGATCATAAAGAACAAACAATCTTATTGGAATAAGAAAGGGACAAAGAAATCCTCAAGCCCCCAAGGGACTTAAGTCTTTATCAACCCTAAGATCACAATAAGAGAGACATCACTAGTTAAGGAGAGAGAGGGTGTGATTATCTTGCCCAGTGAGAACTTATATCCCATTGTGAGCCACACAAGTAAACAACGTAACTGGAAAAATAGAGTTGAACTGCCTAGTGAATGTGGCTACTCACTAGTCAACCCATCAGGGAGATCCATTCTTAAGGACACCTTTCGACCTTAAGGGATCAAAAAATTAAAAAAATTGAGGGATCAAAAGATCCATGTACATTTAAATTGGAGGGATCAAGAGATCCTAAAAAGTAAAATGTCCATGCTTTAAGGATTAGTTTTTAATCCATAAAGTGAAATTTTTTTAAGTGTTTGAAAATATTTTGAACATGTGTGTGTGTGAAAATTGAGTAGAGTGTATGCCCCCATGTTAAAGTCATTCCTAATACTTTAACATGAGCAGTGGTTTTAATGACAACATAAACAACTCTACGGATTAAGTTTCCACTACAAGATGCCCCCAAATGAAGACAAATCAGGGGAAATAAACATAAACATGCAAAAGAACATAGAAGGGATCTACCTACTATGGGGTCAGTATGATCATACGATAACATGTGCATATATGGATATGATATTATTGCAAATGAATTGACATCATTCCCCAAAGAAAGTAGAACTACAATCACAATCGAGGAAAGAAGACTTAAGAGTTACAAAGAAGAATATTTTTGGACCACAACCTAGAGACCAAAAAGAATCAGTACTACCATGTCACAGATCCAAGCAGACTATACAAGGGAAACATTTACGAACAATAGCACAAGTACAACATAACATAAGAACAACATATAGAAGAATAAAGATACATAAAGAGGAATTGTACAACAAGTTTGATTCTTTTATTACCTTGCACCAAGAAAGTAACAAGGGTCGTATAAACGATTCTAACCAACATTTAGAAAACACATTATGGGAGAAGCACAATACAAAATGCAAACACAAAAAGGGCTACCATGAAGGATAGGCCAATCAGGTGCATCGCCTACTCTCCCTATCTTGGTTTATATCAGTTAGGGAAGGTGGGAAACTCGCAAGAGGGACTATATCCAATACAATAAGAATGATAGCTAGTTCCAAACAAGGATCCTCTTGAGAATCACGTTGCTTGATACTAGGTGTAATTTTTAATTGAGTTGAAAGCATATGAGGTAAGTCAGTGTCAAGATCAATGGTCTCATATTCATCACTAAGATCAATAGGATCATCTAAAGTGCCTTCCTCATCCAGATTAATTGAAATGGGATCTAAGATGTGAATAGGATCATCATACTCATTCATCTTAACATCATTATGAATATAGAATTCTTTTGACACATCAGGCATAGGTTGGAAAAAAGTAGGTAAAGAGTTTCGAAGAAGAGAAGCACGAGCCCTAACATTAGCTCTACGCTTCTTACGATGATCATTAGCATATTTGTTGCATTTTTCTTTGTTTAACACATTTTGAGAACTAGGAGGAATGACCACAGATTCCTTCACAGGTTCTATAGGAGGATTTTCAATGAGCTGTAATGAAATAGTAGAAGTTTGATTATTAGAATTAGAAGTAATGGCTAAAGGAGGTATGGAAGGATTAGGAAAAAGACCACGGTTGAGATCTATCTAAGGCATGCTTAACTTAGAAATTTTACGATGTTTGTAAGCTTGGTATGAGTGAAAGAGATGATCAGGGTGAGGAGGACATGAGTTAGGTAATGAAGGACAAAATAAATCAAGAGTAGAAAAATATTTAGGCCTAGAAGGTTGATAAAAACTATGATTAATCATTTTGAATTCTCTATTATGAATGAAATTAAGACATTTATGAATAGGAGAAGAGATAACATGCATACAAGTTATCCATGGTAAACCAAATTTGATTTGAAATTGATCAGAAGTAGGAATAACAATGAAGGTAGTATCTACAACTTTACCATAAAGTTCAATCGGTAAGTTGATAGAACCAAGTGTAGGATAAAGAAAACCATTACATGTTTAAATCCATGCATCAGATGGATCATAGCATTCACATTGTAAGATTTTCATAAAAATATTTTCCCCAGTAATGACATTTATTAAAGATATGGGATCAACAAGACAACCACAAGTAGGTATCTTGGAAATCCTAGCATAGATATAAAGGGGACCATCAGGAGCCTTAATCATTTCAAAATCATCAAAGGTGATTAAAATCTCCCTAGGTCGCTTATCCTTAGTTTGTTTTTTAGGTTTAAGTGGAAATGGAAGTTTAAGTAGAGGTGAAGGATCTTGAACAATAGGTTGAGATGAAACAATGTGATTAAGATCATCCATATTTGAATCATAAACAATTTCCACAGAAGATGGTTTAGCTATGGCATTAGTATCATGTGTAGGTAAAGGAAGCATATAGATTTGAAGGTTTTGATTAGGAGGAGAAACAAATTTATTTCCACTACCATCAAAATTATCAATAGATAAAGCCTTAGAACCAATTAAATCTTGAATTTTATGCTTTAGAGAATAACATTTTTCAGTATCATGGCCATTCTGGTGATGGTATTGATAAAAAGATTTAGAATAGAAGGATTTGGATGCTATCATGGTAGGGCGAAGAGGTCAAATAGGAGGCAAGGTAATCATATTATCACTTAACAACCTAATCATTATATAATACAAAGTTTTAGAGAGAGGAGTAAATGTACGATTCATACAGAAAGTAGTGGATGCAGAAGTGACATTATTGGATGTAACAACAACTTGATCAACAACCGTATTTGTCTATTTATTAATCTTGACATAGTTGTTAGGTTTATGAAATTTATTAGGATTAGGAGCAGTGTCACTCTTATCAAGTGGAACATGAGCCATTAGAGTGTTTCTCTCAAATTGACTCACTTGTAACTTATAATGGTGAAGTGCTGCACAAAGTTGTTGAAAAGAGGTAAATTTAGTAAGAATAATCTTATCTTTAATATCATTTTGTAAATTTGAAATAAACATGTGTTGGATATCAATATCAAGAAAATGATAATAAATTTGAGGATACATATTCTTAAATCTAGCAATGAAATCAGTCAACTTTTCCTTAATGTTTTGTTTACAATGCATTAAATCAGTTAAGGAAAATTGTGGACCAATTTTATTTTGAAATTGTTGGATAAAGGCATTAGAAAGTATAGGAAAAGAATCAATTGAATAAGGAGGTAAAAAAAAATACCATTGCAAAGCCTTATCATGAAAAGTTCTAGCAAACAATTTAGCTAAAATCCTATGGTCATGATCATAATCGCTACAAAGGATTTGAAATGTTTTAACATGAGTGACAGGATTGCCTTTACCATTGTAGTTCTTGAGATGAGGCATATCGGCTTGTTGAGGGACAGTAGCATGAATGATGTCTAAGGATAAAGGACTACCCGTGTCACATGTAGGAATGCTAAACTTGGATTGGGTTAAGGATGCAAGTTTTTGTTGTAAAGATGACACAATTTGCTCCAACTAATAATTGTGGAATCATTAGAGGAAACATGTGGCATAGAAATGTTAGGAATAGTAGGAAAAGTGTAGGAAGCAGTAGGAATAGAAGACACAACTGGTGGAACATTAGGAAGCATAGTTGGAAGGGGATTAGAGTAAGTAAAAGGTACACTATGTTATGAAGGTTGTGAGGTAGGTAGAGATACCGATGGAGCACTCATGGGAATAGATGCAATTGGGAGAGATGTATTCATCAAAGGAGAAGTATAATTAGGAATGCTAGGAATGGAAGAAGGTCCTTGACTAGTGATAGGAGGTGTATATCCTAACTCTTGAGCCTCTTGAGCTAAAGGTTTAACATTAAAATGCACAAGATGAGTAAGACCACACAAAAAGTTAACACCTTGATCATTATCATGGAGGACTTTCTTAAGAGCCTCTATATCTTGGATAGAATCTTGATTATGGTTTTATTGGATAAACCAATATCCCATTTTATCAAGTTCGGTTGAGAGTTTTTGCACTTGTTCCAGAGGAACCCTTAAGGCATCATCCTCATCATGAGATGAGTGAGAAGATTTATGCTCCATAGAAGGATTGGAATCATGAGTTATCAAATTATCATTTGGGATCCTAAGGAAAGGAGAGGAAGACTCAGGATCAAAGGAACCCATAAGTCTATGATATGTTCTAATCGGGATACTATATGTAGGACTAGAAGTGGTAAAGCTCATACACCAATGCAATGCAAATGAAATAACACAAGATTTTGATTTATTAATTTTAAATTTAATTGAAAGAACATGCAAGATCTAGCATAAACATGTAAATCTAACACCAAAAGGAAAGAGTTGTCTATTGCGGGTTCACCAAAATGTAAAGGAATAAAATTTATTATGTATATTAATTAGGTTTGAAATGTGTTGTATTTCCTTAACCTTTACATGTAATTGTAATTTATGTATGTTGTATTGTAATGTGATTAAGCATATAGGGGGAAGGAAGATAAGATGTTCCTCTTTTATCCATAAATGCACAAATGGAACATCCAAATTGATTAACCCAAAAGAAGGATTAATGCACAAATGAATCAACCATTTGGAAATGAGAGTAAGGAAGAAGATCTTAAATTATGTTTTATGATTAAGGAGATATGATATATTGCAATAATTGAAAAGGATGAGAGGAAGTACCAACCTTAAAGGACTGCAGATCTAAAGAATGCTATTTTCTGAGGTCTGTACTCTATTTCTGGAAAATGTGAAGTATGATCCAGAATAGAAACGCAGAGAGGAATAAAACCCATAAATATTTTTTGGATTTGACACCGTCTTGAGAAAAAGGTCAACCTTGACCCACAAATGTCACCCCTGACCCAATAATCTCGACCCTAACCTGTGCAGGTCTGACAGAAAATATGTTTTTATATCCCGATAGTTCGCTAAAAAGGGTATCCAGATCTAAGTTCAAATCCATAGTCCCAAACCTATATCTGCAAGAAAAAAAGATTTGTTTGTTGGGGGGGAGGGATTTGACTTGGTCAAACCTTGGTTTTTTAATTGACCTCAAATATATAATTGAAATTGTAGAAGTGAACAAAGTAAATGAAACAATTCACCTTGCTCATGTAAAAGTCCTTGTGGAGGATTCGAATCCTTGAATCCACAAGTAGGTATGCACCAATGGATCTATAATTTAGAATGTAGGATGTCTTCAATCAATTTATTGTATATCTCTAACACCAAATATTGAATGGGTTCTTGAATAGGAAGAGGCTTGGAAGAAGGTGGATAGAGAGATCACCAAAAAGGGCACTATGTAGCTTGAATCCTTCAATGGCCTCCCATGGATCTCTTTAATGAATTCTTGAATGCTTGATGATGGATAGATTCTTGCTTCAAATCTTTCTCCTTAGCTTTCTTGAACTTCACTTGATAATGCCTTTCAATTTCTCAATGATGCTTAGGCTTGGATAGAGGACTTAGAGAAAATGAGAGGAGAAAAACCACCTTTTATATGAAATTAGGGCACAATCTTATAAGGAGGCCGTTATAGGAGAATTAAATTCCCATTAAATCCTTTAACCCTAGGAGAGGACATATATTAAATATAATTTAGGAATCATCACTTTAGAACCCAAAATAGCCGACCCGAAAGTAGGAATTAACTTTTTCAACGACCGACATCCGGAAACTATGAGATCCTGAAATTTGGACCCTGGGTCAAGGTCAAGGTTGACCTTGACCTAGGTTAGGGGTGAGGTCAACCTCGACCTAGGTTAGGGTTGAGGTTGACATGGACCTAAAAGTTCAACCTTGAACCTAAGGTCAAAGATCCCAAATCTATAGTCTAGAATGCCAAAAATTGGTTGGAGAGAGGTGGAAATTGGGGCAAAACAAGGGAAAAGCCAGGTCTAAATCAGGAACCCACTCAAGGTGCTTGACATGACCCCAAACCACTTAATTGGAAGGCTAAACTAGTATACCATGGAAGTGCTTCCATTTTCTGACTATACAAAATAATTCTGGTCACAGAGTAGCATTTGAAAATAAGAAGGCAAAGATCTTCAATGAATCAAGAAATCTAATTGGTACTGGTGAGTAGACAAAAGGTAACTTATTCTATCTGAATGATACTAAAACCACTTGCTTAATTACTAGAAACAAAGACATATGGTTGTGGCACAAAATATTGTTTCATGTGAACTTTGACAACATGATAAAGATAAGCAAAAAGAGAAATGTAAGAGGCTTACTAACGATGACCAAGCCCGACAATATCATGTGTAAGAATTGTCAAAAAGGTAAGATGACAAAGTCTAGTTTTAAAAGAAAAATCCAAACATATGATGCCATTATAGAATTAGTCCATACTGATTTATGTGGACCTATGAGGAAAAAGAATTATTATGGTGATAGATATTTTATTCTCTTTGTTGATGATTATTCTAGAATGATGACAGTAATGTTTCTAAAAGATAATTTTGAAGCATTTAAGATGTTTAAATGGTACAAGGCAATGGTTGAAAAACAAAGTGGTAAAGAATTGAAATGCTTAAGATCACATAGAGGTGGGGAACTTATTTCAGATGAATTCACTAACTTTTGTAAGGAGCATGGAATCAAAAGATAGGTCTCTGCACCTAGAACACCACAACAAAATGGAATTGTTGAAAGAAGGAACACATCCATAGTTGATTGTGCAAGGACACTGATAATAGAAAAATGGATCACCCAAATCTTCTAGAGGGAAGCTGTTAGTACTGCTATTTACAAATTGAATAGAGTAAAATTGAAGAAAGACACCAAGAAGACACCTTATGAGCTTTGGTATAGATACACACCCAATGTAAGTTATTTAAAAATTTTTGGTAGTCAATGTTATATCTTAAAAGATGATGGAAATGCAAAACTTGATTCCAAGAGTGATGAGGGAATCTTTCTAGGGTATTCCACCAAGAGCAAGGCTTATAAATGTCTCAATAAAACCTATAACAAAATTTTTGAAAGTGAAAATGTTAAGATTGATGAATTTGCAGAGAAGAATGAAAAGGAAAGCACAAAAGAACTAGAGGACTACAACAGGTTTGTTTAAAATGAAAAACCTGACACTCTACCTAATCAACAATGTATATGTCCTGAGCAAAAGATCATTGCACCTGAGCATTAGGCTACAAATATCGACGATCGAGATATTGCTCAAAATGATGCACAAAGTGATGGAGAATAGAATGAAGGACAAAATGGTAATCAAGTTGATAGACAAAGAGCTGAACCTGTACTTGCTAGATATGTGAGAAGGAACCATCCACAAAAATATATCATAGGAGATAAAAAGGATAGTATGAGAACTAGAAGTAAGTCTCCAAATACAAGATGTCTTATTTGTGATTATGAGCCAAAATATATCAATGTTGTACTTGATAATGATGAATGGATTAGTGCTATGAATGAGGAGATTGAGTAGATTGTAAAAAACAAGACATGGACACTTGTACCAAGACTAGATGAAAAGAATGTCATTGGTACAAAATGGATATTCAGGAATAAACTGAATGAGAATGGAGAAGTCACCAGAAATAAAGCATGACTAGTATGCAAAGGGTATGCATAAGAAGAAGGGATTGACTATGGAGAGACCTTTGTAGTCATTGCTAGGCTAGAAGGAGTGAGAATATTACTTTCTTATGATGCATGTAAAGGATTCAAGGTATATCAAATGGATGTCAAGTCTGTGTTCCTAAATGGAATACTTGAAGAAGAGGTATACATTGAACAACCAAAAGGGTTTGTTGATTTAGACAAGAGGGACATGGTATGTAGACTACACAAAGCCTTGTATGGGTTGAAACAAGCATGTCGAGCCTGGTATGAAAGACTTTATTTGTGTCTTATAAGTATTGGATTTTCAAGGACTAGTGAAAACTATAATCTTTATTTGAAGGAAGATACTGATGCTAACATTTTGATTGCTGAGATATTTTTTGATGACATCATATTTGGAGGAAATGATATGCTATGCAAATCATTTGAAAATGAAATGAGCAAAGAGTTTGAGATGTTTATGTTTGGAGAGATCAAGTTCTTTCTTGGTTTATAGATCATGTAACAAGATGAAGGTATTTTCATTACACAATCCAAATACATCAAAGAAGTACTGAAAATATTCAAACTGGAAGAGTCCAAACTAGTTGGAACACCAATGGCAACAGGATGTAATTTGAAAAAGGAGGACAAGTCATTAGAGGTAAATTAGACTTTGTATAGATCAATGATTGGAAAACTCATATATGTTGTACATACTAGACCAGATATTGCACATGCAATAGGAATAGTTGCAATACTTTCTGCTAACCCCAGGGAATCACATATGACTGCTATGAAAAGAATCCTAAGATATCTAAAGAATACCGAGGAATATGGATTATGGTATAGAAGAGAAGGAAAATTTGAACTTAAGGTCTTTACCGACGTTGATTGGGCCAGAAATATTGATGACCAGAAGAGTACAACTAGAGGAGAATTCTTTATGGGTGACAGACTTGTCACATGGATCAACAAGAAGCAAGGATGCATCTCTCAGTCCACTGCAGAAGCATAGTATGTTGTTTCTACTGTAAACTGCTCAAATATTGCATGGATTAAATAGTTACTGGAAGGTATGCATATGAAAATTCTTGAACCAGTAATTATCTATTGTGATAATACAAGTGCAATAAACATTTCAAAGAATCTAGTCATGCATGCTAAAACAAAGCATATTGAAATCAAGTATAATTATTTGAGAGAATAAGTTCAATAAAAGGAGGTGATACTTGAGTATGTGCAATCAAAGGAACAATTAGCCGATATATTCACCAAGCCACTTCACAAGGATGCATTTGAGTACTTGAGAAAGATAATAGGGGTCAGACCCTTGTCTACTAGTCAGTAAAATCACTAGAAGGCTGCATCAACTTGCATATTATCAGAATATCATTAAAGTTGATGCAAGAAAAGAGATGGACTTCAAAGATAAATCTATACACAACAAGGTATTTATCTAATCTGAGCACCAGAGTAATTGTATTGCCGATGGATTGGAAAATTCAAGGAGTATATTATGGATAGAAAGGATCAGTTTGGCATTACTATCAAAAATATTTGTTTGGCATTGCTATCAAAGGGAGAGATTATATCCATTATCACTTCATATCACTTCAGAGAGATATTTTATCCATTATCACTTCAAGGATCCATAGGGAGAGATTATTATCACCTAAGGGAGAGATTATATCCATCACATTATCCAAAGGGAGAGATCTAACAAGAAAGGGAGAGTACATTCAAAAGAAAGAATGACAAGAGACATCAAAAGAAAGGAGAATAGTGAAAGGGAGAGAATTTGACACAGAAGGAGAAAACATCACATCAAAGAAAGAAATATTCTACATCTATCCAGTGAAGGGATTGAAGATAGAGAGAAAGATGCAAGAATCAAATCTAAGTTATATGAACTTACCGATGACCAGATATTTGTATCGATTATAGTACATAAGATTGTTAGTTTGATGAACTTCAAATGTTATATTTCATATTATATTAGAAATAATATAGTGTGATAATTTAGTGTGTTTCCATCAATGCCAAAGGGAGAGATTGATAAACTATAATTGATTGAATATTTGAAGATGTTAAGTTGATGATCATGCAAGGCATTAAATTAGCTAATGTATTGTATTGTCATTGATGTCAACTTGATATAATCTATATGGTCATGGAAATACTGCCAAAGACTTCAAATAATTGATGAATCAAAGGCCATGCTTTCAGTAATGCATATAAGTCAAGTATTCACAAAGTGACTGCATAACCCGATGGAGTGCACACCGATAGTCAGAGTAAAAGAGAAAAGTTACAGTGTTACCCAATGAGCAAATGCACAGCATTACTAACAATAAAAGTCATAGTGTTTCCCAATGAGAAAATTCATAGTGTTTCCCAATGAGAAAAGAACAATGTAACCCAATGAAAATAATTACAGTGTTGCCTGACGAAAAAGACAAGGAAGCAGACCCTGATGACAAATGAAGTCACACCGATGGAATAGTCAGTTATCACCGATGACTAACTAAAGTGTTGATCAACAAAACAAAGAGTTCAGAAAAGAAAAAATGCTTAGCTATAAAGAGATATAAATAGACTTCACTGATAATTATCATTATTTTAATTGACCAGATAATGTTGAGGATAAGTAAGGATTTAAAGATGCTTTGTCCAGTTGGCAAGAAGATCTCTTTGAGATAAAACTGGAGTTTTACTTTAAATCTAATTGGCAAAAATTGTGGATCACACCAAGAATCAAGAAAGCCAAGAAATGGTGAATCATTTCTATAAAGAGACAAACCCAATTCATTATGAATTGAGTGGGGTGAAGAGAAAAGAGGAAAGATGCTAAAGAAATTCTGAAGGAGAAAAAAAGTCTTTATTTAGTCCTGATCAACAAGCTGGAGAAAGAGCTAGATTCTGCAGACACCGATGAACAGTGAGACAACATCACAGAGCATAACAGTGTAGAGAAAAGGTATAGAATTGATTATATTGATCAGAGAGGTAATGCACTTACAATAGATCTGAAACTCTATAATTCAAATTGTATGTGTGAATAGATCACTTTAATGTTTCATTTAAACCATTGAAGCATCAAGTCTCTTTAAAGAGAAGGACTTAAAATTCTTTTGTAATTGAGATACATCCCAAGGAGTATCAAAAAGTTTGATCATAGAAAGTAGCATTGGATATGCCCGATACCTATTGACAGTCCAAGTGAGTGTTTGATCAAGGATGGTAGCATTATATGCCAGATACTAGGTGACAAACTATCTTTTAAATCCTCTAACAAGGTCACACCTAATAGTGTGTTTGTAACCTTTAACAGGGTTGGATCTTAACCAAGCTCCTTTCATAAGAGTAAACATTTTGGGTACCGGTCCCAGTGGTTTTTCCCTTAACAGGGTTTCCACATTAAAAATCCATGTGTTATGTGTTTATGTTTCATTACTTTACTATTTTACATTTCACATATGCAATTCTAGATAGATCGGTATACTCTAGCTATTTACGTGTTTTGGTAAATGAAAGACTGCTTATCGGTAAACATACAGAAGAAGGTTTAACAAAGCCTTCTGACAAGTAGTAATCTAGTTTAAGTATTTCAAGGCATTCATATTGTAGGATTGAGTATAACCAGAGGCTTAAGAGTGGTAATAAGATTTAAGGGTTGATTTAAGGATTAATTTTTGAGGCCACTTATTCACCCCCCACCCTCTCAATTATTACTAACAATATCATGCAAATTTGGAGGAGATATCAAGGATAAAGACCATCAGTTCATGCACACTTTGAGGAGTTCATCTTGAGTTCATGTTTTAGTTGTTCTTTAGTTCTTTCTATAAGACCTTATTGTTATCTTTTCTTTAGATAGTTCCTTTCTTTCTCTAGCACGTATTGTAGCTTCTAAAGGCTATTTCATGCTTAAAGAACAACATTGTGCCTTATTTTCTAAGTCTTTTAGCAATAAAAACTACTAGTTTTCAATGAAAAAGAAGCATTTTTTAATCTCAAATACTTTTGTCACTGCATTATTTGTGAATGTAGGGTAAAGATATTATGTTTCTTCTTTACTTTATCTTATTCCTTAAATGGGTAATGCAAAGAGTATGCATGGTTAATGCAATTCCTAGATTGTTTTAGCTTATTTTGATAGTTTGTAGCTATGAAAACCAATTGTTTTCCTTCAAACAAGAACTAGGTCTATTCCTTTATAAGAAATCATTATGCATAAAATGCTTACTTGAGTTGTGAGATAGTTATATCTTTTTTCTAA
Source organism: Thuja plicata (assembly GCA_018584345.1). Classification (NCBI taxonomy): domain Eukaryota; kingdom Viridiplantae; phylum Streptophyta; class Pinopsida; order Cupressales; family Cupressaceae; genus Thuja; species Thuja plicata. The sequence goes on from MU225240.1 coordinate 7,109,459, forward strand.
AAGGTTTTGTGAGTTAATAAGGTTGTAGATCTCAGTTAGACATTCAATGTATCACCTTTAATTCAATATTCTTTTTCAGAGTAATCTTTCTATCCATGTAAAGAATCATTATTATAGGTCATCATAAGGAGAAAAAACTCCCTCTGGAGGTCTACTCTCATCATAGGACACCCACAAACTTAGATTATTCCCATGTTTCTCGAGATTTTTGGGATTTTAACTTAGCTCTTTGGGTGCAAATCCCTATGAAAATAGGTCTTCGATAGGTTTTATGGATTAGGAAATAGAGAGACAAGGGAGAGGTGGGGGTCAGGTATGGAATATGGAGAGATGATTATAGGGTTTAGGGTTTAGGTCTCTCTCTCTCTCTCTCTCTCTCTCTCTCTCCAATAAATATACCACACATACACACTCTCTTTTCTACAAGCTTCCTTTCTCCTCATTTTCCCCTTCTCTCTACCGCATATCCTTAATGTAGAATCCTTCTACATTGTCGGCCTTAATACCTCATGTCTTCATACTTCAATTATATACACTTGTGGGGACACTCGCAATAACAAAGTTTCCTGATGAGGGTTGACACATGTAAACCCATCAGGGTTTTAAGCTGCTCCATGGAGGATGCCTTCCCTCCAAGTTCTACCATCACACCATGTGTCCCTCCTAGGGACCCAAGCTCTAAGGAAGATTTTAATACATATTCAATGAGTATCCTCCCTTGTGAGGATTCCCATGAACAATGAAATTCTAAAAAACTATCCCAAGGAATTTTTTTGGTTGGTCTATACAATCATGGTCATCCTTGATCGAGTCGCCACAATTTATTCTTTTTGAGCCCAACTAATAGGCATGCTATGATTAACCAATCAGAAGATCACACTCACCCACAACATAGGAAATTAAGTGATCCAAGGTAGATTTTTTGGCATGTTGATTGATTGTAATTAATTTTAATCATTTTGCAATCGTGTTAACCAAGGGTTGTTCTATAAAAACCCAGGGACTTTTAAGAGAAAGAGGTTGAAAATATTTAACTTTTATTTCATCGGTAGAGGAATACTCTATATTATTTTCAGATATTCTATTTTTTTCTAAGAACAAGACCATATGGCTTGTTGACCAAGGGTACATTTTGTAGAATTTTTTTTCTAGGGAGTTATCTCTTGTCTATGCATGTTTTCTCTTAATAGATCACGGGGAACGTGCATTCAATTCCTTTTCCTTTTTATTAGGTAATGTGTCTTGTTTTGAATTTTTATAGGTCTGATCTAGTTTATTTACATTGGTGTAATAGTTTTCTACTTTTTGGGTCCACTTGTGATCATGATGGTTTCTCTTTCCTCACAATTCATTTAGAATAGAGGATGAATTGTATCTCTTATATACTTCTCCCCAGGAAGACTAGCTTTAAGACGTGAGAGCTTTTCTTTCGACGCTTATATGAACTATTTCTATCTATTTTGAGATAATTTCATACACAGTGTCCTTGGTTGAAGAGTCTTGCACTCCCTTTAGGAATTTTGTGCCTTTATTCAGACCCTTGCAGGTACTTCTCATGGGTGGGGTATGAACATTTTTCCCTATGTCTAGCGACTTTGGCTTCCTATTATCCTGACCAACAATGAAGGGTCTATAGTACACCGTGTCATGAGTGAATGAATGCATGAATCTTTAACTAAAAATGATTGAAACCCTATAAATACCATCTAACACATTATCTATTCATCCAAAACATATTTGATATGGTGTTTCACCTCCCCTTATCTTAGGTTGTTTTCTAAAGGCATTCCCCTTAATTTTCCCCAAACACCACTCATGAAGAGCCAACTTATAAAATATCAGAGGTTGTTTTGCAGGGTGTACCATGTCCCCCTCCTGTAAAACTTCCTAACTTCCCTTATTTAGGTATGAGACAACTCTTAGGGATCAAAACTTACCACTCTCTCTCTCACTCTTTGCCCCATCTCCTTACCAATTTATTCTATCTCTCTCTACCAATTATACCATCGATCTTGGCATAGACAATAGAGAGAGAGAGAGGAAATACCCTCAACCTAATGTACCCTAAACCTTGCACCATTAATCTTGTACCCTAAAACCTATACCAATATCCTCAACCCTAAACCCTAAAAACTATATCCTATATCCTACTACATATTTCCAAAAACCTATAAAATAAACAATTTATATATCATAAACAATGGTCTTGGTAGAGAATTTGGGTGGGAGCAAGGAGTCTTCGAGCAGAAAAATAATTTTGAATGGAATGCTTGGTAATGGAAGACTTGTTGCTACTGGTGTGGTTATGGAAGTAAATCTTCCTCAGGCGGGGAGTATTGCTGGAGGGAAATATCTGCAAAATGGGTCAGGGGATGAACCTAACTAGAATGGTCAAAAGTCAACAAAGTTTTCTGACTTCAAGAGAAAAATTGGGGATGGGTCCCCTAAAAATGATGGGCCTCTCCAGGACAAAGAAACCCTCAAGGAGGGCCCTATCCCTAGTAACGATAAAAAAATTGATACCAAAGATAAGTGGTCATCCCTTTTTGGTATTAGACCTTCTGGTAAATCTTCCTTTCCTATAGTTAATATGGTCTCTAACCCTTCTAAAGGTGAGTTCTCAAATTTTTGGACCCCGTGATCTGTTTATCGATCACTTCTATGGAGATGACCCTGATTGGGAAATTTGTTGGGGGTAGACCTAACATTGAAGTTGTTAGGTAGTTTTCTAAGAGAAAATGGTTGCTTAAGGGTCAAGTCAACATTATTTCCATATCCAAAGGTTTTTTTCCTTTGAATTTTTAAGTATGGAAGACTTATCTAAAATCTTATGCGGTGACCCCTGGATAGTTGGTTGTTACTCCCTCGCTCTTCGTAAATGGTCTCCCAACCTAGAACTCAATGACTTGGATTTTTTTTTTGGCTCAGCCCTAGTCTGGGTTAGGTTCCCCTATCTCCCTCTAGAATACTAGCATGAATATGTATTGGGAGGGCTTTCCAGTTCTTTTGGAGAAATCCTCTCTATTGATCTTATGACAGCTTCCAGAACTTGAAGGGTTTATGCTAGGATTTGTATAAATATTCTTTAGATAGTTGACCTACCTCAAAAATTTGTTATCAACTATAAGCTAGGTGCATGGTCCCATCCATTTGAATTTGAGTCCCTTCCCTTTGCTTGTTTCACCTATAAAAAATCAGGCCACCAGGCAAAGGAATGCCCTCTCAAAACTCTGAAAGCAAAGTTAGCCCCTCCAAAAGACACCAAGATGGTGTGGAGGGAAAAATATTTGGTGAACAATAATGCTACCTGATCAAGAGACCTTGCTGTGTCCTCAGGATCTGCAATAGATATAAGCTTGAATGGACCCCCTCAAGGCATAAGTGCTCCAGAAAGTAGTGTCAAATAGACTAAGGATTATTCTTCGGAACCTCACACTCCCCTTGAAGAAGGAGAAATAAGAGATACCAATACCTATAAGGAAGATAAAATAAGTGAGGTAACCCAGAAATCCTCAAGGGATAAAGATAATGGTGAAAATATGCAGGAAATTATCTTAAGTCCAGAAACCACATGAACTAAGATAAATTGGGCGAACTCGTTTCAAGAATCTATTCCATTCTCAAAATGTGTAGTGGACCTCTGGATGGAGGTAACACACAATAAAAATAAATAGGTTGAACCTAACCTAGGGATGCCCCTAGGAGGATTTATAACTATATCTATGAGAGATGATGTGGGAACGCCTAAGTCTAAGAGTGGTAGAAGACCAAATAGAATTACGAGAGAATAGGAAAGCAGACAAAGTATTGCGGATGGGCGACAATGTACCATCGAGGAATGATCCCAAGGTAAGAAATGAAGATCATCTCTTGGAACATGAGGGGATTAAATAGCCCCCACAAACATGACCTTTTGAGAAATTTTGTTAGGGATCAAAAGACCGATATCATTCTTATCCAGGAAACTAAAATGGCTAGAGATAAAGAAGAAAATATTAAATTGTTTAAGAACTATGGTGTTGTGGGTTGTAGTTTTGAAGGGGCCTCTAGGGGAAATGCCTCCTTGTGGAACCTTAAATCTATTCATGGTGATATCATCAAATCTAAAAGTGTAAGACCAGAAAAGGGGTTAAAAAGCATATTTAGGTAACCACAAACCCTAAACAATATGCTACCCTAACTAATCTAACATTAAAACACTTTGAAACAAGAGTTTAAATATATGCAATAAAACAAAAAAACTCCCTTCAAATGTATTTCTGATGCCCTTCTTTCTTCTCCATAATGAGATTAATGTTTCTCTTTGCACACAGTCTTTGCATAAGGAGCCAAGTTGCTAATGAGAGTACTAGAAGATTTATTATTCTTGAGGTTCTCAAGTTATTGTGGTTAACCTTGAATGAGAGGAATGCATCCCATTTTATAGAAAATGAGAGACGAGTTGGTGAGATAGCACAAAATATATGCATGAATGCAAATTTTGGTTGGTAGGATGTTAAGAAGCATGATATTGGGGAGGAGATATTGAAAATATTTGTGAAGCACCTTAATAGGGATGAGAATCCTCAATTAAGGGATATGATATTTAGGTGGGATTATGAATCATTAATCAAAGCCATAATTCAATATTCTCAAATATTCCTCAAAATCAAATTAGATTTATGAAATTATAAGAAATCTCATAAATTAAAATTAGCCAATTAATTAATAAAAATTAATTAATTGTTGGAGACTTAGGGAAAAGGGAATAAATAAAGTTTATTTATTTATTCAATTAGGACTTAGGATAAACTATGGGTTATTCATCCAAAGGGGGAAATTAGTGGGTTATAGGTTGAATTGAAGGTGTTGATGTCAAATTGAAATGATTTTGATAATATTGATAAGGTTTAGGATCAATTTTGAGGGTTCTGAAATAGTTTAGGAAATCACGAGGCATCGATGAGCTTTGACAATGTACCTGCGTAATGATGATTGGAAATGATTGAAAAATGCCAATGAACTTTGATGGCATCATAAGATTGAAATTGAAATGGGGAAACATCAATGATCTTTGACAATGTTCTTGAAATGATGATCAGAAATAGTATTGACAATAATAAACAACACTATTGAATTGATATTGATAGATTGATAGCGATAACACCAAAGATCTTTGATAGTTTTATCAAATGGTTGATTAAGGGGATACGAAGCATCAATGAACTTGGAAAATGCTACTAAAATGATGACAATATTTATTGAATTGAATTAGGGTTTTATTGATTGGTTTGAAATTAGGTTAATTAGGCACTAATGATCTTGGACAATGCCCCAGAATGGTCAGAATGAGTCTAGACAATTCTGTAAGTGATTAGGAATAGAATGGGATGGGTTTGAATCAATTTAGGAAGGTTTGGAATGGTTTAGGATTGAATAGGTTTAGTTTAGGATCAATAGGATTGAATGGGATCAGTTTAGGGTTGATCGGAAATGATTTGGAAAATGATCGATTTGATAGAGAAAGTAGAATTATTAGTAAATAATTAAACAAGTTTGCAATATTCAATCATTGACAAAAGCCACAATGTTGCTATACAATAAAGATCATATGTGCAACATAGAGGAATAATTAGGTCACAAACAACATTTTGATTTTAATTCTAAAAATGTTAAAACACGTAGACCAGCAAACTTGAACCATTTTTAGGTGTCTACATTTTTCCCTTCTTTGATACAATGCAATTATGAGCATTGTGTCAAAGAAGCTTGAAGAAAATAGAATTAACACATACCCTAGTGATAATGGGATACATAGGTGCCCCTTCGAGAAATTTTTTGAAAAATGTAAATGATAGGTTGATTTGTCGACAATGTCGATACAGATCCATAGCAACAATCAGATCAAAAATTGGAGGTCAAACGCAAAAGATATGGGGTTCAGAGTGTCAAAAGCATTGCAACCAATACAAAATGCAAGGGTTGCACGTCCATCTACGCAGCCAAGAGGCTATAAAAGCACTTGGAAGGGGTTTTGGAGCTCATTTTGACTCTTACATTTGGAAGAATTGAGCTCTGGAGCAAGGAAGATGGATCGAGTACCAATGGAGAATCAGCATGGAGAACAAGTTTGTAGCTATCGATGGCCAGCCAACGTGGGACCCGAGGTGAGTAAATCTAGTCCTCTTAGTGGTTTTTAGCTTTGCATGCATTTCTAGGTGGTTTTAGGGGTCAAACAGTGTCGAACAGGGCCCTATAGGGGTCCAAACATGCCACCTGTGCAGGTCACGTGCCCACCTACACAGGCACCATAGGTGGGATGACCACGTGTGTAGCTAGTATAGGTGGGAGACCATTCTATGTAGGTGGTAAGATAACTTGCATAGGTGGTCAGAAAGGCCTCAAAAAGAGAGTCTGGGGGTTCCTAAACCACCCTAAACTTCCCTAAACTAGTCAAAACCCTAGGAAAAGGTAAAAATTAGGTCAAAGTAGGTCAAAACAAGTCCTAGGTTGGTCAACAAGAAATATAAAGTATAGAAAGTTGACCAAAGTTGCATGGTGATCACAGGAGGAGCTGCCAGTTCTGTAGACATGGGAGAGCAGACCGATGTGTATGGATATATGCCATCATTTGAGTAGTTAGGAGAGGCAAATCTTAGCTTCTCTAGGATTGTACTATATTACGTACATGCTCAAGATTAGGGAAAACCAGGGATTGATCATAGTGTTAGGCAAGCGATGGCACTCAGAGACTAGTTCCTTCCACCTGCGAATAGGGGAGGTGACCATGACTTTGGAGGATGTATGGTGCATCCTCAAGATTCCTATTCATGGGGAACTAGTAGAGTATGACCCTACTATAGGGAGGTTAGGATTACACCAGCTGTTCGAGAGTGACGATGAGGATATGGACATCCATGATTATGAGATCCGATGGGAGATAGTTGCTAGGTAGCATGATAGGTTGATTGTTGTTATCTGTGGGGTTATCACATGTCTCTTAGTATCTAACAGACAAGGTCATGGGTTCCCCATTGGCTGGGGGAGGGTCCTTGAGCAGATGATCATGGAGGGGACCATGTTCGCATGGGGGCCATGCATGCTTGTGATGACCTATTACTAGCTCCACCAATTGGCTTACTAAGGAGGATTATCGATTAGCAGTGGGATCACATTATTGTAGGTGTGGGAATATGAGCACATAGCTATGTTCTGGCCCATTTCTCAAAGAGTGTTTTTTCTAGAGATGCTGTATGTTTACTACTATCGAGGGGCACTAGCACATGGGCCACTAGGGTATACATTGCATTTCCATCACAAGATAGATCTGCCCAGAGACTTCACTTGGTGTCCATACAGAGATTTCCTTGGATGGGAGGATGATATGGAGCAGCTACCATACTGCAGAAATGAGAGATACCTCATCAGGAGGTTCATTATGGGTCACACAATTATTGAGATGCAGCTTCCAGAGTGAGTCCACTGGTAGTTTGGAGAGATACAAGGAGTACCAATAGGTACAAATTTTTTTTCTCGATTGAGGGTCGAGGCCAAGACATGGAGTGCAACACTCAAGCCTCATGTGGTGTATCCAGAGTTTGTGTAGTTACAACCCAGACCATGGGGAGCAAGTGCAGATGTTGCATACATAGGGACCATAGATGAGTATGATAGATGGTTTTCTTTGCACAGGCTGATTCCTCTGACAGATCTAGATGTGGCAATACCGAGAGTGTGGGTGCCCAGAGATGAGAGCACCGAGGAGGAGGATGAGGATGAGGAGGAGGAGTCAGATGAGGATGATGATGATGATAAGGATGATGATAATGACAACGACGATGATGATGATGATGATGATGATGATGATGAGGAGGAGGAGGAGGATGATAGGGATCTTGGTGATATGACAATATAGATGGATGAGGATAGGGATGAGCCACCATAGGGTACTGATGACAGGTTCTAGGATCAGAGACAATGCATCATAGAGATCATAAGCTAGATAAATCAATTGGAATTAGAGAGAGATACAGATAGAGCTACATGGGCTACAAAGCATGCATCATGGACTGCAGATCATGCATAATGGACTGCAGATCATGCATCATGGATTGCCAAATTATCATTACTCATAGCACAGATGGACAAGTTGACAGTAGAGAGGGACACATTTCTCACCTCTCAAGATATAGCTATGGATAGGGAACAAAGAGCCGAGGAGGAGTCATGACAGTTTATTAGTACCATCAGTGATTCTAGCGCACACAGGGTTGCCGAGATGCTAGGGGATGCCTGAGTAGAGTCACAGTATTGGAAGGATATGTACAGGAGAGGGGTACCACAAGAGAAGTGGGTACCAAGTTACAAAGCGTCATCTAGCAGGTCACATTTCTGTAGGACACAAAGTAGCGAGGGAGTGTTGGGACCGACAGGGACACCTAGATCAAGACAAACATGGCACTAGACAGGAGGTGCCTCATCTTCTAGGAAAGTAGGGGATTAGGAGGACTGAGAGAGCAGGGGTTGACAGGAGGTCTCTCTAGCAGAGGGACAATTTCGATAGATATGTGATAGATTATGAGCCTGCGGGCCTCAGTGTATACAAACACCTTGATTTTTGTACTCTGATACTTTTTTGAGACACACACATATATATGATATGTGTATGCACCCTAAAATGGTCGCCTAGACTTTGGGCCCCATTTATTATTTTATCATTTTATCAAATTTTTGAATCAATGCTTTGGAATATTTTCAATTCAAATTAATTTCCTTGATCAAATTGTAATTAATTCAATTATTCAATTATTTCAATATTTCCTAAGGTTTGATCATTTTTATCTAATTAAAAGATTTAATCTCTCTTTTAATTAAATAAAAT
>MU225240.1:7128340-7155049 GCA_018584345.1 Thuja plicata
TTATTTTCATAGATTAATCTTGCATTTGTACTTCCTTTCATAGATTAATATGCATTGTTATCATTTAGATTAATTTCATTTTATGCATTGCAATCATATAGAGTAGATTTCATTTTTATGCATTTGAATCTCTCATTTCATGGTGTATTTGCAATAGACACAACTAGGTCAATCTGAGGGCCTTCATTTTACATTTTTACACATCCATGACTAGAGAGCTATGGATCGATATTTGAGGCCTCATTCTTGAGTAACCTTGAATGGAATGATTCATAGAAGTGTGACAACATTTATGCACACAATATGTAGCTATATTATGATGCACAGGATGAATGCTTATGTATATGCTTTACTTTCCTATTATATGATGATGTTGATGTATTGCCTTTGTTATCCAGTAAGATTTGTTATGGATGCAGTAATTGTTCTTGTCCTTTGATTTTTGAAATGTACGAATGCAAAATGAAAATGTATGTTTGAAATTTTTCTCATGTATAAATGAATGACTGCAAAAATGCACATGATTTTTCTTTGTTTTTTCTATTTTATGAATGCATGTATGCAGGATGCACTTGTTTTTGATGTACTAGAGTACTAGACCAAGGTAACTACGAGGACTGACTGAAGAATTGTTAGTAGAAGGTAGAATTTAGATGGAGAAATGTTAGTAGAAAGATGTTGGTGTTCAAAAAGTGCAATTGTGTTATAAGAGCTTATTTTGATATTGCAAAAGCAAATGCAGCGCATCATGGCACAAAAGCTAGAGTGAAAAGGTCATCATTTGTGCGTAAACAAACATGATGTAGATAGAGGATGATCTTCTCTGTCCTGAAAGCATGTAGCAGACATGCCCCAGAATTTCATGAGATCATCAAATAGGTAGAAAAAAAGATAAAGAAAAAATAATTGGTCATGAACCATCCCGGATACTCTCATAAGATAAGATAATATCATCGAGTAGCATAGGAACATGATCAAAAAAATAAAATAAAAAATACTCAAGAAAACAATGTGAGCTAATAGCCATTCTGATCTTTTTTTACTTGCATTAAATGTTTGTTGATTGATAGCTTAGATTGCAAATTGATTGATTTGATAATTGATTGATAGCTTGGACAGATTGATTGATTTGATAACTGATTGATAGCTTGGATAGATTGATTGATAGTAAAGATCAAAAGATTTGAATAGTCCAATTAGATTGAATGTTGAGTCACAAGGATTTAGATCACATATGATTTCATTAAGCATAGATTGATGATTATGCCATTAGTGTCGGCAAACGATGTTCGATTCGCAAAAAGAAGACAAGTATGTACAAATTTATTGCAAAATTTTGAAAAGATTTTGTACAGGAGGAGTCATGACAGTTTATTAGTACCATCAGTGATTCCAGCACACACAGGGTTTCCAAGATGCTAGGGGATGCTTGAGCAGAGTCACAGTATTGGAAGGATATGTACAGGAGAGAGGTACCGCAAGAGAAGTGGGTACCGAGTTACAAAGTATCATCCAGCAGGTCACATTCCTGTAGGACACAAAGCAGTGAGGTAGTGTTGGGACCGACGGGGACACCTAGATCAAGACAAATAGGGCACTAGACAGGAGGAGCCTCATCTCCCAGGAAAGTAGGGGATCAGGAGGACCGAGAGAGCAGGGGTTGATAGGAGGTCTCTCTAGCAGAGGGACAATTTTGATAGACATGTGATAGATTATGAGCCTGCGGGCCTCAATGTATACAGACACCTTGATTTTTGTACTCTGATACTTTTTTGAGACACACGCATATATATGATATGTAGCTATATTATGATGCACAGGATGAATGCTTATGTATATGCTTTACTTTCCTATTATATGATGATGTTGATGTATTGCCTTTGTTATCCAGTAAGATTTGTTATGTATGCAGTAATTGTTTTTGTCCTTTGATTTTTGAAATGTACGAATGAAAAATGCAAATGTATGTTTGAAATTTTTCTCCTGTACAAATTAATGAATGCAAAAATGCACATGTTTTTTCTTTGTTTTTCCTATTTTATGAATGCATGTATGCAGGATGTACTTGTTTTTTATGTACTAGAGTACTAGACCAAGGTAACTATGAGGATTGACTGAAGAATTGTTAGCAGAAAGTAGAATTTAGATGGAGAAATGTTAGTAGAAAGATGTTGGTGTTCAAAAAGTGCAATTGTGTTATAAGAGCTTATTTTGATATTGCAAAAGCAAATGTAGCGCATCGTGGTACAAAAGCTAGAGCGAAAAGGTCATCATTTTTGCATTAAAAAACATGATGTAGACAGAGGATGATCTTCTCTGTCCTGAAAGCATGTAGTAGACATGCCCCAGAATTTCATGAGATCATCAAATAGGAAGAAAAAAAGATAAAGCAAAAATAATTGGTCATGAACCATCCCGGCTACTCTCATAAGATCAGATAATATCATTGAGTAGCATAGGAACATGATAAAAAAAATAAAATAAAAAATACTCACGAAAACAATGTGAGCTAACATCCATTCTAATCTTTTGTTACTTACATTAAATGTTTGTTGATTGATAGCTTAGATTGCAAATTGATTGATTTGATAACTGATTGATAGCTTGGATAGATTGATTGATAGTAAAGATCAAAAGATTTGAATAGTCCAATTAGATTGAATGTTGAGTCACAAGGATTCAAATCGCATATGATTTTGTTAAGCATAGATTGATGATTCTGCCATAAGTGTTGGCAAACGATGTTCGATTCACAAAAAGAAGACAAGTATGTACAAATTTATTGCATATTTTTGAAAATATTTTGTAGTTTTTAGGATTTTTGATATATTTGAATTTTTTTTTTCTTTTTTCGGGATTGTATTTGAATTTTTAGCAATTTTTTCAGGACATTATGTAATTTTTAGCAATTTTTTCAAGACATTATTTGATTTTTTTGGAATTTTTTCTTATTTGGATTTTTAAGATTTTTTTCAGGTCATTAAGATATTTACAGTGTGTTATCTCCAATCAGATAGTCGAGGAATCTCATAGGTAAACCATGTTCAAAGTCTTTCCCCCAGTTTGAATTCAAATTCAAGACGCTCAATGCCAGGAATCTGCCCTCAAAAAACAAAGAGACTATGTACAGAGGCCAAAAAGGACAGATAGACTGGGTATACCAAGGGTAAGACAAAGAAGATCAACCAGTTATTGGCCATAAAGGGGCACTAGGGTCGATGTGAATTGTAGGATATGATCAAGAAAGAATATCAGGATACCAGGTGGAACCATGATAGACAATGGTGCAACAACTTACTACACGTGGCGCCTGTTTGTCAGGTTTTCACCATGGTACTTGCCCAAAGCGCCTGTTTTCCAGGTTTTCACTTGTGGATGAGATTTTTCTCTTGATTTTTCTTTTTGTGTGCCAAGATGCTTGTTTACCAGGTTTTCATCAAGGCAACCATTTTTTCTCTTTTTGATTTTTTTTGATTTTTTTGATATTTTCTCAGAATTTTTTGCAATTGTTTTGTACATTTTTCAAGAACTTTTTGCAATTTTTTTTTGTACTTTTTTTTAGAAGTCATGCATAATACTTATAGAGGTGAATGTTTTTCAGTGCCTCTGGCAATGGTTCTCCCTCTGGTGTTACAAGCTTATACACTCCAGACCCTTATGATGCTGTGACTATGTAAGGGCCGTCCCAATTTGGTTCAAATTTTCTAGCCTTCTCTTTGTGTGGCTGGGTTTGGTAATTCATCTTGAGAACCAAGTCTCCGATCTCAAAATGGTGAGCTCAAAATTTCTTTTTGTAACTCCATTTCAGACAGTTTTGATAGGCTTGCATGTGTACCAAGGCGGTTTGTCTCCGCTCGTCAATCATTCTGAGCTCATGCAATCTAGAAACTCTATACTACTCATCATCAACAATGCCTTGTAAGGATACTCTCAATGAAGGAATTTCAACCTTGAGGGGTAATATGGCCTCAGCACCATAGACTAGAGAGTATGGAGTCACACTATTGGGGGTGCAAATGCTGGTCTTATAGGCCCACAGAGCTGGGTTGAGTTGTAAGTGCCAATCATGACTAGCATCATTGACAGCCTTTTGCATGATCTTAATGATAGTTTCATTAGATTCCTCTGCTTGGCCATTTCCTTGCACATATTAGATGCTATAAAATCCATGATGGATTTTGAATTTCTCACAAAGCTATGTAACATCCTTGTTCTGGAATTAGCTACCATGGCCAGTAATAATGGCCAGAGGAACTCTATAATGGAAAATTATATAATTTAAGATGAATCTGTAAACTTATTTTTCGGTGATGTATGTCATGGGGATAGCTTCCACCCATTTGGTAAAGTACTCAGTGGCCATGATGATGTATTTATGGCCATTAGAAGATAGGGTGTGATCTTCCCTACAAGGTCAAATGCCCATTGATAAAAGTGCCATGGAGAAACCACTGGTTGTAGATCCTATGCCAGAGCATGAGTCAAATTACCATGAATCTAACACTTGTAACATTTCTTAGCAAATTTATGAGCATCTTTCTCCATAGTGGGCTAGTAATATCCTTCTCAAACCAACTTCTTGGAAAGACTCAAACCATTGAAATTTCCACCACAAATACCATCGTGGACCTCATGTAAGGCAGTGTCAGCCTCTCACAAATTGAGGCATTTGAGGAGGGTTTGGTCATAGGCTCTCCTATAAAGTGTATCATAAATGATGACATAACGGGAGGCTTGATGGACAAGAGCTTGATGCTTGTTCTAGGATAAGGCAGGGGGTAATATCTAGGTGTATAGGTAATTGTAGACATCTTGATACCAAGGGGAATCAGGACCAATAATTTCACACACGAGCTCAGATTGCAGAATGTTGAATGCCGGAAGTAATAGCTTCTCAATGAGAAGTCCATATCTCTCTTCATTATTCAGCATGTCGATCATAGATGCAATAGTGGTCATAGCATTTGCTTGTTTTTTATGTACTCATGGAAGCTGATGAAAACTGATTGTGACAAATTTCTCCTTGAGAAAGTCAGCCAACTATTTGTAAGGTACTAGCTTTTCATCCTTAGTTTCATAGTCATCAATGACCTGCCGGATGACTAGTTGAGAATCACCATACACCTTGAGGTGCTATATTTTCTATTAAATAGAAATTTTGAGTCTAGTGACCAGTGTTTCATATTTGGCTATGTTGCTGGTACATGCAAATGCGATTTTATAATATTTTGGCATGACATTGCCTTGCGAGGTGAAAAACATGATGCCTACCCCTGATCCATGCCTAGTATGTGAGCCATCAAAGTAGAGTTGCCACTAATTGGATTTAGTGAAGGCAAAAATGGACTCATATGGAAATTTTGAAAGTAACGGGTGATCATCAAGAACTGGTGCCTCTAAAAGATGATCCGCTATCACCTGACCTTTTATTGCCTTTCTGTCTACATACTCTATGTCAAACTCAGTCAGAAGCATGACCCATTTGGTTAGGAAAACTATGAGAGCTACTTTGCCTAAGAGATACTTCAATGGATCAATCTAGGACATGAGCATGGTTTTTTGGTGTAGCATGTAATTTCTTAACTTTTGTGTGGAAAAAACCACAACAAGACAGGATCGTTCAATGAGTGATTAGTTTAATTCAAATCCAACTAGAGTTCTGTTGATGTAATAAATATCTCTTTCTCATCCTTGTTCATCATGCTATGAAAGAAGAGCACCCAATGTAGTTTCTGTGGCAAAAATGTACAAGATAAATGGATTTCCCAGAATGGGAGGCATCAAGAATGGTGGATGCAATAGATAATATTTTTCGTTGTTGGAATGAGTGCTCACATTTTTCATTCCAATAGAAAGTTACACCTTTGTGTAGTAGATTTTGAAATGATTGGCATTTATCTATGAGTTATGCAATAAACCAGTGGATAGACTGTAGTTTCCCTTGCAGACTTCTCAGCTTCCTTAGAGTGTTTGGTGGAGGCATTTCTAAAATGGCTTTCACCTTTTCAGGGTCCACCTTAATACCTTGTTGAGAGATGATATAGCCTAGGATTTTTATGGAAACAACTCCAAAAAACACTTTTGGGGGTTTAAGCGGAGCTTGTACCCTTCCATTCTTTCAAATATTTTTGCCAGAATACTCAAGTGATCTTTCCTGGTTGTAGATTTGTAGAGGAGGTCATCCACATAGTCTTCCATCAAGATGTGCATGAAGTCAAGGAAGATTGTGGTCATTTCCCATTGATAAGTTTCTCCAAAAATTTTGAGGCTGAAGGGCATTACATTCCAACAATAGGTTCCCCAAGGACATGTGAAAACTATCTTGGCTTGATCCTTGGGAGAAATCCAAATTTGGTTGTAACCAGAGAAGCCATCCATTAGTGACAACATCTTGTAGCCTATGGTCATATCGACAATGATGTCGATGTTGGGAAGAGGAAAATCATCTTTAGGGCATGCCTTATTTAGATCATAAAAATCAGTGCATATTTGTATGCCCCTAGTGTACTTGCTAATAGGAACTAGATTAGAGATCTAGTCTACGTAATCTATAGGTCTGATAAATCCTACATCCAATAAATTCTTCAATTCTTCTTTTACCAGTAAAGCTATTTGGGGATTCATTATTCTTAGCTTCTGTTTCACTGGCTTCACACCTAGCTTAAGAAGGAGGTGGTGAAGAACTAACTCAAGATCCAGGCCAGGAATGTCAGCATAGGACCAGGAAAAATTGATCTGGCGCTCAAGGAAGAATCTGACAAATTCATCCTTCTCTTTTGGTGAGAGTGATGCTACAAAATGTATGATCTTGGGGTTGTTTGGTGTTCCCAAGTTAATTTCCTTGGCTGTTTCGATGAGAAATATTGACTTCTCCTTTGGAGGGGGTATGTCCAGTCTTGCATCCTTGGGTGCCTCAGAGAGGTTTCACCTTCGGATACCTCCTTTGTTTTTACTTTTGCATGGTCAACTGGCACCTTTTGATTTTCACCAGAGGACCTATTCTTTTTATTTTTTTCTTTTTTGATTTTATCATTTTCAATTTTGTGACTGGAAGACGAAGTTGAATCCCCTTAATATGTAGTAGAAACAAGGTTAATGGAGAACCCTCTTTTGTGGTCGCCAGATGGCATGCCCTCTTGGAGCTCAAAGAATTCCTCTATTGCTTTGTCATTTTTGAAGCAATCCAAGCTCGGTGATCCTTGCTCGTCCCAATCAATAAGCTTAGAGTAGACTAGGGGGATGTCATTGTCTGTAGAAAAGATGTTTTTAGGGCCAGAGGTAATGGAAAATATGTAAATATTAGTGTCTTCAGAGTCAGAGACTTCATGCACTTATGGTTCAGGATAGGGATCCCAGAAAATTGTAGCCCAGGGATCAGGATCGGTTGTTGGAGGAGGGGGAATTGTGTTAATATGTTTGTCTACCATAGGCAGGTCTGTAGGGTCAGGGAAGATATGGTCAAGCTCAAAAGAACTGGAGGAATAGGATGTCCATTCCCACTCATTTTAATTAGTAGTGTACTCACAACAGGGATGCTTAGATTTCCTTTTCATCTTTTGAAACCTCTACATTTTCACATGAGGCCATTTTGGCATTCAAAGATCCAATTATTAATGGTTTTAATCCAATGCCCAGATGAAGGGGATGACCCTTTGTAGTAATTGGTTTAAAAATTCCTTGTTTGTGTACTCCAAGACCACTGTGGCCATCATATCCTTTTTTCTGCATGAGTGTGAACCTAGAACCATATCTTTAAATAGGTATCTTAGTGGGCTTCTGTTCTTGTTTATGTTGATCTTGGAAAATCTAGCTGGATGCATTTTCATATACATGTTCTTCATGCAAACGTCCCCACAGAGTGAACGTAGGTGAGGGCATAACCTTCATGGTAGTTTTGGGTGGTTGTGCTTGCGATAACTTTGGTTTTCCATAAGACTTTGGGGAGAGAGGAAGCTTCCCAATATGAAAAGCTTGTGCCATGGTATACCCTCCACACCCTTTATCTTCAATCTTTAGCTTTACTTTGATAATTTTTTCAAGGGTGGCTACATCAACATATTTGGAGGAATTGGATGAAGTGGCTTCACTGTTGGTAGGCACTTGTTGTGTGGGCCCTTCTCTCAGATTAGCACAAAAATGGAAAGGGTTAGGATCACCTAGGATGATGATCTCAACTCCATTTTGAAAGAATTTTAGACATTGATGGTACGTAGAGGGAACTACCTTCATGGCATGGATCCATGGGCATCCTAAGATCATGTTATAGGGAAAGTCTAGATCTAGGACTTGCAACAATGTGTTTTTAGTCACTAGACCAATTCTGATGGGCAATATGATGACTCCCTTCAAGGGACATTTAGTGTCATCATAGGCCTTTATTGTGATTTTCCTGGAAGGATCAATGTCACTCTCATTGTAATGAAGATCAAGAATGACCATCAAAGTGTAGATGTTAAGTCCTGCTCCACCATCTATCATGACTCACTGGACTTTGGCATTATGGACATAGAATTCTAGATGGAGAGGGTCATTATGGACAAGCCGGTCATGAGGAACATCATCTTTGGAAAAAGTGACATGTTGGGATGCAGAGAAGTGCCCCATCATGGCCTGAAACTAGTTAGTGTCAATCTCGGTCGGAACAATGGACTCTTTCAAAGCTTTGTCAAGAACTTCCTTGTGCTGGGGGGATGTGCGTAGCAAATCAAGGATTGATATCAAGGTAGGGGTCTTAACCAATTGGTCAACAAGGTTGTAATTTGAAGGTACCTATTGGTGAATAGATTTGTCTTCCTCTTTTTAAATGAAAATGGATAAAGACTATGTTTTTGAAGACAAACAATTCATCAACAGTTGGGTAAGCATAAGAAATTGCTTCCCTCTGAATTTCTAAGGTTTAGCTTCCTTGTGAGATATTCAATGAATTACCGACATAAAAGTAAATTCATACACCTTTAACCAGAAAGTGTAGAAGGACCATGCAAATAATCTTGGGTATTGAGGTAATTTATAGAATCAACTAATAATTGAAATAACCATGAAGTAAACTGAGATCTACTAATTACTTCTAAAATAGACAACCTATGAAATAACTCAAGAAAGACAAGCTATAAAGAAATTGGAAGTGAGTGAATATAAATAACATATTCACAAATTTAAATGTACCAATTCTCAAAGTAATCAATACATTCTTGATTTCAATTCAAAGATCTAAACCATACCATGTATCTGTATATTCATATATTAATCGCATCAACGTCTAATAAAAAGTTAGTTGCAAGTTACTTAAAAAATTAAAGAAAAGCCTATGCTAACTATCTACTTCCAAAAAGAAGCTATCTATTTTGTACCTTAATTTTCTAACCCTTTTTCTATTCAAAGCTCCCCTATTAATAGTTTCACATCCGAGAGAGCCTCCAGAAAAACCTAGCCTCTCAGACACCAAAAGAAAAACCATTTAAAACCAGGTACACAACTAAAAATAGAGTTTCAAAACACGTGCCATTTAAAACATAAAGCAAGGGAATGCTGTCCCGAAAATTACTAACTCCCTTCAGGGCCTTCTAATGTGGCGGTTTGTATGAGCTTCCAGGATCGGAACACGTTCATTAAATCTTGGGTTGGTTGGGAATGCAGGTTCTTCAGGCCTATCAGCTTCACTCGAGTCGTATTATTTTCCCACCTTAACTCCCTAATTCTCTATGTCTGCTTTGGAAACTAACCTCTGTTCAACAACAATATAGAGTCCACGTTTGCAATTCTGGTGAAATCCTGAACTGTAGGCGCTTCATTTTCCTTGAGAGAATTCATGGTGTCTCTAAAGACTTTGACCATGGCATCTGTATCTCTGTTACCTTCATGAATTTGCAAAATACTTGAGGGATTCACTATCTTGATGTCTTTAAGGGCATCCGTATGCATATTCAACACCTCCTTTTCTATTTCTTTGGCTTGAGAGATCACAGATTTAAACATTGTATTTTTCCATCCAAAGTTCTACTTTAGGATGAACAACATACAGGGATCTACCAGTTTCATCAGATTCTCAGCTAAGAACTGAGTCACACAATAGTTTTCTTTTTCTTCAACCTGTATGACGATCACTGCACATTTTGCTTCCTCCATTTCCCAGCTTGGAACTAGGGTTTGAACCTCACCAAGTAATGTTTCTCCATCTAAGCAAGTAGATATAAACTTGTGGATGAAAGCACTCCCTTCAATGATAACAATGTTTATCCAAGACTTCATTACCTCCATCATAACCTTCCCCTATTGTATTTGTTTCACCAACTTTTGGTTTTCAACTGAATTCAGATCAAAATCTTGTGAAGACTGGGCTAGTGGCAGAACTCCATCATCAGTGAGTGAGGAAAGAAACTCAGCCATGGTAGAAACCAGTTGTTTCAATTTATTTTTCTCCCTTCCATCCTTTTGCGACTGCCCAAGCATATGATCAGCTGAGAATTTAAATAGGTGATCCCTAGAATCCCTGTTCAGAACACCAAGTTCCATCTTTGTAATTTCAAAGTCTTCGGCCTCTGGTTCCTGAATTCCATCTTTTGGTTTGAAAGTGGATATTTCTGCAATCACCTTTCCAATAGATGGATCAGTAGATAGCCTAGCATCACTCTTCACTCTTTTTTCTTTGGAGGTCTAGGTAGCATATTTAGTAACAATCTCCTTCACAGGAAGTGAAATGGGTTTGTAACTCTTCCTCTTATTCACTGATTCAGTTAGCCAAGGAGAGATTGAACCAGTGACTATTTGATTATCAGGAGTTTTTACAGGAGTATTCTCAGCCTGGGGTACCTCTGTATTCATGATAGAAGTATCTTGTCCTTTTAATTGTTGATCTAGAGGAAATGAAATATCATCTTCATTAACCTCAACATCCAGGTACTTGAGTCCTAAAGCTGCCATCTGAGAATGCTTCTCTGATCTTGTTCTCGGTCTCGATCTTAGTGCAGTCGGGTGCCCATTGGAAACCACCTTTTTCTTAGGAGACATAATTCTACCTACATTTGGAGCCATAGGAGATACATTAGATGGGGCATGTTTCACATTTCTTAAGGCTGGTCTTGCACTATGCTTTTCAAGAGGGGTGTTCTCAGCTCCTTCCTTCTTCCTCTCTAGTAACCAGCTTTCTGTGACCTTGAAAATGGTTCAGGCCCTTAGCTTTATATCATCTTCTTCTCTCCTATTCCAATCTATGTCTGGGGGAACTCTCACATCCACATTGTTAGCCCCTGAACTTGTGGTTTTGGAACTATCCTCCTCCACATCCTTAATATCAAAATTCAACTACAATATTTTGATCTGTGAAATAACAAGTCTACAATGATCTCATCTCCAGATTGCCTCCTCATCACCGAGATCTTCCCATAGGTCTTCCAGGTGTGAGCTAGGTGAAGGATAATTACTTAGGCTTAGAACTTGCCTAGCGAAGCCCTTATTGTCAAAACCCCTTCTTAACTTATAAAATTGCAAGTGAAAGTTTAGCAAGTTGCTTCCTATCACCGAAGCGTCCATCATATTGTTACAAGATAAATTACCAACTTTAAATAGGAACATATAAGGCCATTTTTCTTCTGACAGAGCATTTTTAATAACCACAAACAATTTCCTACAAACTTCTGCCAAGGTAAGACAATCGAAAGCAAACCTTGGGAGCCTAAGAGGTTCACCATCAAAGCCTCTGATCCGAATGTAGGTGAAATATGTGAACTGTATATACAGGCTTCTGTAGGTTTGAATTAGTTTCCGTGCATCCAATGAAACTCTTTGGTTTGGGACTCCTACCAATTGTTGAAATAATTTACCCAGGAAAACATCATGAACCTTCAAATAATTTTCCAAAATTTTATCTTTCCTTAATAACAGACAGTACTCATAAATTAATAGATCTTCAGTCCAAGGAACGTGTTGGATGGCAGACAAATCGTGTGTGCATGCTAGGCAATATATCAAATAGGAGGACATAAATAATTCCTTCTTAATATCCTGAGCCTGTTTAAGTTGGTCCCTCAGGGAAGTAGCAATGATCTCCACCCAATCAATATGTTGACCCCCTTCCAAGACTATTTTTATAAAGTGAAACATCCACTCCTCATAGAAAATAACTTGTTCTGAACCTTTAATCCAGTGAAGCAACACTATCACATCATGAATAAGGGGTTTCATGTGATCCTTAGTGGGCACTTTAGGCAAGTGAAAGCCGCCTCTGTAATTGGTTTGAGTCCACTTCCTAGCCACATGACTCTGGTTTTTATCTTCATTCTCTCTGTACTAAGCTAGAGATTGGGTGGGTTTAAAACTGACAAGAGATTCTTCTGGGATTTTGAAAATAGCCATAATATTCTCTTTATTGACTGGCACAAGGGTTTGGCCTTCTGCATTTGAAATGCACTTGGATTTAATATCATATCTATTAATACATTACTGAACTAATTCTAGGCATACAACTGACGGCGGGAACGCTGCGGCTTCTAATAATCCACTCGACAGGAACTCTAGACTATGGTCTTCTACTGCATAGTTTGTGTAGTCAACTACCATTTTTTCTACTCATATCCCTAACAGGTCTGTGTCTGAGACAATAGGAGCTCAGCACTGTATATTTCTAACATTCCTAAAGAAATGTAAACTGGACCTCATCCCTTCTTCAGGAATAAAAACATAGATGTCCCCACCTTGAATCAATATATTAAACAACAACAGGAAATGAGAAAAGGCTTTAAGAGCTACCTGTTTCACATAGACTCAGAAAAAATTCTTCTCCACAGCCAAGACTCCGCAGAAAAAAAATAGGAAAGAAAAACTTACAGAGCTATTTATATTTTCAAATTAATGCCCAGAAAGATTGACTTTAATGAGCATAAGTCAGGGATATTAATTTCAATGATGTGAGCCATAATGAATCAGAAATAGGATGTTCTTGAAATCCGCCATCTTTAATATCATTATTAACCATTCGCCAAATGATATCTTCCACTTGTGCTAACAATCTCATTAAATGCCACCCAAAACCTTATTCGAAGTTCGCTCCGTGGCTCCCGTCAAATAAAAAACTGCCCCTCTTAAAAAATTAACCATTATTACACCGCTAGCTTATGTTATGGGTCCCATCAACTATCCTTTCACTAATGACTCTACTTGTAATCTATCTTTGAACCTCTTTGAACTAATTTGAATTGGGGTTCAAAGAGGTTTGAAGTGGTTGACCTCCAAAAGGTGATATAGGCCAGGGCCCACCTGCAGAAAATAATCGTTAGAAGAGAAAACATTCATTGAACTACTTTGAACTACTTTGAACCAAAGTTCAAAGAGGTTCAAAGTGGTTGTGGTGAAGTATGAGCCTTGGAAAGGATCCATCCAAGGAAAGCCAAATTTGAACCTGACAAATTTGAAGGGTATATGCGCTTGAAGGGTTACTGCAAGGAAAAAATCTCAAGGGAACATGCTAAGAGCTTCAAATTAATGAACTAACAAGGGTATTTGACACTTCAAAAATGGAAACTCTAACTGACCCTAACATCATCTCTAGCTGGGGACTGCATATTGCTCAATGTGCAGAGAACTCTAGATAACTGGTTTCACAAAGAAAGCCAACAAAGGGAAAGAAAAACAGATAACTACGACACACCAAAAAGGAAAGCAGGGGAAAAATGACCTAATATGTACATGGATACTGATTGACGTACATCATTAGAGCTTTCATAACTTAAGGTCCTGCCCATTGTAGGTAAAAGGCAAATTCACACCATCTGGGTAAGACAATCAAAAAGCATTTGAACCAAGGGCTTCAGAAATAATGAATGGGCCCCTCCATAAGGACTCAAATTTCCCGTGAGAACCTTTAGGAGATCATCTCTTATCCCATAGAAGCACTTCATCTCCCTCCATAAATTTACATGGCTATGCTCGCATATCAAAAATCTACTTCACTTTCAACTGGTGTTTTGTAATATGATCTACCATATCTTCTCTTTCCTCTTCCAGCTTAGCCAAATGCATGACACATTTCTCTAGGGGATCTTTAAAATACTCATTTCAATTATATCTTGGAGCTTAGCTGAGGAGAGTTCCAAAGGTAGTGATACATGTGCCCCTATTCTATATACCAGTTCGAATGGAGCCATCCCAATTTCTCATTTCAAAGTAGTTCGATCCACCCATTAAGCTTCGTATAGTTTCTTATGCCATTCGCGGGGGCTATTGTCCATCATATTTTTCATTATCGCCACCAGGTTCTTATTACTGGATTCTACTTGACCATTCCCTTGTAGAAAATAGTCAGAAGAGTGAGCTAAAGATATGCCATGCTTGTAGCAAAAGGCTGAAACCTCCTTGGAGGAAAAATATGTAGCATTGTCTACTACTATCTTAACCAGTACCCCAAACCTGACAAAAATATAATTTAAAAGGAACTCACACACCACCTGAGAGTTCACTTTGTTAGTCTGAACTTCTTCCACCCACTTTTTAAAATAATTAATGGCCATGAGAATGTAGACATGCCCAGTGCTAGATGGTGGGTTCAAATTCCCCACAAAATCTATTCCCCATTGCTTGAATGATTTGTCAACAATTACAGGTTTAAGAGGCAGGGCAACGAGATGAGGTCTCCCAGTGAAAATTTGACATTTTTCACAATTACAAACATATTGGTATGCATCCTTGAACATGCCAGGCTAGTAAAAGCAATTCTGAAGAATTTTAAATGTTGTTACTATTGAAGAGTAGTGACCCCCGCAGGTCTCATCATGAAAGACCTTCAACAATTCTTTTTGTTGCTCAACGTCCACGCATCTGAGAAAAGTTCCATCTATGCTCCTCTTGTATAGAATTCCCTGAGATATCACATATCGACTAGCCTTCAATTTTAGGTTGCACCTCTCTTTTGGGTTTATATGATCAGGACATTCACCATAAGTAAGGAAATAGGCCATGTCAGAGAACTAGTGGTTGGTTAAACTGACTAGCAACGCCATGGGGTACTTCATTAATTTTTTCAGATGGCTCACCATTCTCTGCTATCAATTTTCATAAACCCTTTCCCCTTACCAAATTGATTGGTTTAATTACCAGGTCATACTCTTGGATCTTTGCTATCCAAACTGCTCTGTTGTTCATACCAATCTCCCTTTGAGTCAAAATACTTTTTACTATTGTATCAGGTACAAAAACTGTACAATGAGAATGAAGTATATAGTATCTACACTATTTCACTACTTTTACCACAACAAAGGCATGTTTTTCCATCTAGGAATACTTAAGCTCATGTCTTTTTAGTGGCGTGCTCATATAGGCTATGGGTGCTTCCTGTCCTTTCTCATCTTTTTGTGTTAGTATACCTGATAGAGTATGTTTGGAGGCATAGTAATAAATGATAAAGTCCTTTTTGAAATTGGGACTCATATAGGAGCTTGTGATACTGCATTTTTAATATCTTTGAAAGCTTGATGCCCATTCTCGCTCCACTTGAAAGGAACTTTCTCACTCATCATATCAATCATATTCTTAGTAATTTCTGAAAATTTAGGAACAAATGCTCGCAAAAAGTTTACCTGACCAAAGAAGGACTTCAATCCACTCCTATTTGATGGCAGGTTGAGCTATTGAATCACCTTTACCCGCTCGGGGTCAATCTAGATCCCATCTTTTGAAATGATATGACCAAGTAATTTACCTTCGTCCACAAAGAATGTTGACTTCTTGGGGTTCAAAGAAATGTCGTGACTTCTACATCTCAGGAGCACTATCTCAAGATCATTTAAGTGCTGACTTCTCTCCTTTGAAAAGACAGTAAGGTCATTCAAGTATACCACTATAATTTTTTTCCAGAGATCCTCAAAGGATGAATTCATTGCTCTCTGGAAGGTTTCACCCATGTTGATTATCCCAAAGGGCATACGACTATATGCATAAGTTCCCCACAGGGTGATGGAAGCCATTTTGTGTTGATCACTTTTTTCCACATTGATTTGATTGTATCCAGAATAGTCATCTAGCCTAGACATAACTTCAAATCTAGAAACAGCTTGAAGTACATGTTCCATCATAGGTAAGGCGTAGTTATCCTTCAAACTTGCTTGGTTCAGGTTATGAAAATCAACACAGATCCTAATTTTTCCATTCTTATTTCTCACAGGGACTATATTGGCTATCTATGTTGAATGGTGGATAGGATAGATGATCCTTGCCTGTAACATTTTTTTACCTCCTTTAAAATAGCTTCAGACACTTTTGGATTATAGTTCCTTAATTTTTGGCAAAATGGGGTTACGCCAGGCTTTAAAGGGATTTGGTGTTCAAATTGACCTCCTCTGAAATTATTCAAGTCTTCATATCCCCAGGAAAAGACATCTTTGTATTTCCTAAGTAACCTTTTCAAGTTTTCTTTTTCAAACAAGGTACAAGTTAGACCAATAGAAATCCATTTTGGATTATCTTGCTCTCCTATATCAATCTTGTCGTACTCTTTAGAATTATGCACATGAGATACCTTTTCTCTAATGGTACTATCATCTTTCCTTCTGAATAAATGTTCAAGAGAGATGAGGCCTTTGGGAATCTTATTTCTTTTCAACTAGATCACTCCATCACTATCTACAACATCTGGGTAGGCTTCTTTACACTCGCTATAGGATCCTTCAAAATATACATCAGAAAAACCTACGACACATTCTAGGAAATCTCTGAGCTGTGAATCACTATCAAAGACTTGCCAATACTCTACATTGTCAGGTATTCTAGGCTTGTAAATCATTTCAATTTGATATTTTTGAGTTTTAAAATCAGGGTGAGGCAATAAAAGTGAAGTTGATACTGCCAAGGCATCTGCTCTGGTATTCTGATTCCTTGGTATAAATTCTATGGAGAAGGTGTCAAAGAAATCCAACTCATCCCATACCAAATCTCTATAGTGTCTCAACTTCTCATTCTTGATAGAGAATTGTCCTCTCACCTATTTCACAATCAGCTCAGCATCACCTTTTACAACCAACTTCTTGACTCCCCTCAGTTTTGCTTCTTCCAACCCCAACAGAAAGGCTTTGTACTCTACAGTATTATTGGTATTTTTGAAATCTAATTTGAAAGAAAGAGGAATACATTCTCTATTTGGAGGGAAAAGAACTACCCTAACCCTCAAACCTAAATTGGAGCAGCTACCATCAAACTCCATCTTCCAGATATCCTCTTCTTTTTGAGAAGAAGTTTCACCATCCTTTTCACGATCACTCAGAATTACATAGTTTCCAAAATGACACTCCTCATACAAAATTTGAGCTTTTGGATTATCCAAAGGCATCACAGTATACTTATTTTTTTGGTTCAAGTTCAAGTTTCACTTTATTTTTACCAACTGGTATCAGGGCCTCTGACCAGTCCATCTTGATGTTTCCTCCTAAATCTTTGCAAAAAGTTCTACTGAGCAGCACAATGTAGCTCGCTGGGATATCTGCTACCAAAATAGTCAACTTCAAATGCTTGTTAGGGTATGTAGCAAGAACAGCTTGGGCATCTTTGACCTGACCCTTTAGTGGAACTTCCTTCCCATCCATAGAGTAACAATGACCATAGGTTTTAGTCAAGGTGAGACCTAGGGCTCTTGTGACTGGGGCAGGCATGACGTTATCCAATGCACCAGAATCAACAATGCATTTACTAATTTTTTGGCCATTTAGAAGCAAGGAGATGTAGAATGGATTGGGTTTCTATTCTTCCATCTCACTTTCAACTGTATTAATAGAGGGACAATCTTCTAGTGTCTGAGGGGTGTCTTGAGGTTTAAAGATGAGTGGTTCTTCAACTGTGGTGGTCTCACCTATGAAAGGCTTGTCTAATTGGGGGCTTGAACCTGACTCTCCTTTAACATATTTTACCAACCTATCCAACTCTTTGGGGTTCATTTTGAGGTATTCTACAGGGGAAATAGAGATTGTGGTGCTTTTACAGAATTCAACAAATTCAAAGGGAAAAGAAGGAGTTGGATTACCTTTTGACAAGATCTTCACCTTAGGACCTTTTGGATTTCCAGAAGTATCTCCATTTTTAGTTTCTTTATGTTTAGCGTCGGCAACAACGGTTAAATCAGGGACAAGCTTTTGCGTTCTCTGATTTCTTGTTAGAATTGCACAAGCAGGATCTTGTAAGGTTTCCAAAACACTTCCACCTCTGATAGAGCCTAGCTCATACTCTAGATAAAAGGAACTAGATGAACCAACATCGGGTGATTCTTTCTCTTCTTGCAACTCTTCTATACCAATGGTGTCTTTTATATCATTAATTTGAAGACACCTTAACCAATCAGGACAAGATTCTCCATCATGATCTGTAGTTAGATGAAAGGAACACATTATTTCTTTTGGTGCAGGTTCAATTTGTAATCTGGGTTCTGAAGCTGTCAAAAGAGGAGTTTTTCCCGAAGGTTGATTATATTGTCTTTGACTAATGTCTTGATAAGGAGATGGGTATGGAGAACTCACCTTATTTTGTTGCCTCTTGAGCATAGCCATATCATTCATTAACCTCTACACCAGAGGATCTATCATTGTAGAGGAGGAGGTACTCCCTGAAGCCTGAACTTCCTGCTTCCATTTTCCTATTGTTATGAAAGTATCTTCTAGCTGGATAGCCTATGTCTGGGAATCAGAAAAGTCAACCACTCCATCTTTTAATAGGTGAAATCTTATGTCAGGTGGGACAACATTTGAGATGAAAATTTTCTTATTTTTGTCACTTGGTGCAGAATTTTCTAGTATCCTTTGTAAGATTCTATTAAACTTAGCCACAAACTCTCGCATGGGCTCAGGTATCTCTTTCTTCATTTGACTAAGCTGGAGAAATAGTGACATTTCATTATCAAGAGTTTTGAATCTTGCTTCAAAGGCAAATTTCATGTCATTCCAATTGGTAATCAAGCCATTGGGTAAATGACTGAACCAGCCAACAGCAGTGTCAACCAAGGTTCTGACAAAGAGTTTGATCACTATTTCTTGAGTAAGAACACTTAACACACCACAAGCGGTATGAAAGGCACTGAGTTGATCATTAGTGGTTACTTTTCCATCTCCGCTGAACTTGTGTAGAACCTGATTAGCACCTTTAGGTAAATCTCCAGGAGGATCAGCTCCTAAGTTCAGTGGGCCAATATTTTGACCCTAGAGTTGATTGGCAGCCATGTTAGGCAACTAAAAATTCAAAGGATGGATATTGAGAATAGTAGGTACCACAGTGCCGGGTGTTACAATAGCTTGAAAAAGAGGCAGAACAATTGGGCTAGATGGAGGCGAGGATGGTCTGCTAAAATTTTGGGTTTTCTTCTTCTTGCAAGTATTAAGATCAGATCTGAAACTAAGGTTCCTCAGGGCTTCAAAATCTTCATCAATCAGTCCCCTACTCCTATCACCTCTGGTGTATCTCTTTTCTACCAGTTTAACTATTCAAAATAGGCCTTAATTTCTCACTGGGACTTGCGCAAGCCTATCTACTATGACTGCTTCACAAGAAATTGGTATACCCCTCAGTCACTTAGCTATTTATTCTTCCTTCTTAAGCACTTCTTAGACTTGATGAAACTGTTGGTTACTGCATCTAAATCTCCACGCTGCTTTAGCAAGGCTTAATATTATGTCTTCTTGTGTGTCTCCAAATCCTAGGTGAGGTTGAAGCACAAGAAACGTGTCTTTGTGAGGCAACACCATCTTGTAGAAATGTAATGAATGGAGAATCTGATATTTTATACTGGACTCTCCACAGTAGAGTCGCTAAAAATATATTGGCGAACAAATTTTTCTTCCTCTTTTTAAATGAAAATGGATAAAGACTCTATTTTTTTGAAGACAAATGATTCATCAATAGTTGGGTAAGCATAAGAAATTACTTCCCTCTGAATTTCTAAGGTTCAGCTTCCTTGTGAGATATTCAATGAATTACCGACATAAAAGTAAATTGATACACTTTTAACCAGAAAGTGTAGGAGGACCACTCAAATACTCTTGGGTATTGAGGTAATTTACAGAATCAACTAATAATTGAAATAACCATGAAGTAAACTGAGATCTACTAATTACTTCTAAAACACACAACCTATGAAATAACTCAAGAAAGATAAGTTATTAAGAAACTAGAAGTGACTGAATATAAATAACATATGTGCAGATTTAAATGTACCAATTCTCAAAGTAATCAATACATTCTAGATTTCAATTCAAAGATCTAAACCATACCATGCATCTATATATTCATATATTAATCAGATCAAAGTCTAATAAAAAATTAGTCACCAGTTACTTCAGAAATTAAAGAAAAGCCTATGCTAACTATCTACTTCCAAAAAGAAGCTATCTTTTTTCTACCTCAATTTTCTAACCCTTTTTCTATTCAAAGCTCCCCTATTAATAGTTTCACGTCTGAGAGAGCCTCCAGAAAAACTTAGCCTCTTGGACACCAAAAGAAAAACTGTTTAAAACCAGTTACACAACTAAAAATAGAGTTTCAAAACATGCGCAATTTAAAACATAAAGCAAGGGAAATGTTGTCCCAAAAATTACTAACTCCCTTTGGGGCCTTCTGACATGGTAGTTTGTATGAGCTTCCAAGATCAGAACACGTTTGTTAACTCTTAGGCTGGTTGGGAATGAAGGTTCTTCAGGCCTGTCAGCTTCGACCAAGTTGCATTCTTTTCCCACCTTAACTCCCTAATTCTCTCCATCTGCTTTGGCAACTGACCTCTGTTTAGTAGCAACATAGACTCCACGTTTGCAATTCTGGTGGAATCCTGAACTGTAGGTGCTTCATTTTCCTTGAGAGCATTCATGGTGTCTGTGAAGACTTTGACCATGGCATCCACATCCTTGTTACCTTTGTCAATTTGAAAAATACTTGAGGGATTCACTATCTTGATGTCTTTAAGGGCATCCACATGCATATTCAACACCTCCTTTTCTATTGCTTTGGCTAGAGAGATCGCAGCTTTAAAAATTGTATTTTTCCATCTGAAGTTCTTCTTCAGGATGAATAGCATACAAGGATCTACCAGTTTCATCAGATTCTCAGCTAAGAACTGAGTCACACCATAGTTTTCTATTTCTTGAACCTGTATGATGATCGCTACACATTTTTCTTCCTCCATTTCCCAGCTTGGAACTAGGGTTTGAACCTCACCAAGTAATGTTTCTCCATCTGAGAAAGTAGATATAAACTCATGGATTAAAGCACTCCCTTCAGTGATAACATTGTTTATCCAAGACTTCACGACCTCCATCAGAACCTTCCCCTGTTGTATTTGTTTCACCATCTTTTGGTTTTTAACTGAATTCGGATCAAAATCTTGTGAAGACTGGGCCAGTGGCAGAACTCCATCATCAGCGAGTGAGGAAAGAAACTCAGCCATGGTAGAAACTAGCTATTTCAATTTATGTTTCTCCCTTCCATCCTTTAGCAACTTCCCAAGCATATGATCAGCTGAGAATTTAAATAGGTGATCCCTAGAATCCCTATTTAGAACACCAAGTTCCATCTTCATAATTTCAAAGTCTTCAGCCTCTAGTTCCTGAATTCCCTCCTTAGGCTTGAAAGTGGCTATTTCTGTAGTCACCTTTCCAGTAGATGGATCGATAGATAGCCTAGCATCACTCTTCACTCTTTTTTCTTTGGGGGTCCAGGTAGCATATTTAGTAACAATCTCCTTCACAAGAAGTGAAATGGGTTTTTAACTCTTCCTCTTATTCACCGATTCAGTTAGCCAAGGAGGGATTGAACCGGTGACTATCCAATTATCGAGAGTTATTACAGGAGTATTTTCAGCCTGGGGTACCTCTGTATTCATGATAGAAGTCTCTTGTCCTTTTACTTGTTGATCTGGAGGAAATGAAATATCATCTTCATTAACCTCAACATCCAGGTAGTCGAGTCCTAAAGCTACCATCTGAGAATGCTTCTCTAATTTTGTTCTTGGTCTCGATCTTGGTGCAGTCAGGTGCCCACTAGAAACCACCTTTTTCTTGGGAGACTTAATTCTACCTACATTTGGAGCCACAAGAGATACATTAGACGGGGCATGTTTCACATTTATTAAGGCTGGTGTTGCACTATTCTTTTCAAGAGGGGGGTTCTTAGCTCCTTCCTTCTTCCTATCTAGTAACCAGCTTTCTCTGACCTCAAAAATGGTTCGAGCCCTCAGCTTTATATCATCTTCTTCTCTCCCATTCCAATCTATGTCTGGGGGAACTCTTGCATCCACATTGTTATCCCCTAAACTTGTGGTTTTAAAACTATCCTCCTCCACATCCTTAATATCAAAATTCAACGACAACATTTTGATCTGTGAAATTACAAGTCTGGAATGATCTGGTCTCCATATTGCCTCCTCATCATTGAGATCTTCCCATAGGTCTTCTAGGTGTGATCTAGGTGAAGGATAATTACATAGGCTTAGAACTTTCCTGGTGAAGCCCTTATTGTCAAAACCCCTTCTTAACTTATAAAATTGCAAGTGATTTCAACAAGTTGCTTCCTATCACTGAAGCATCCATCATATTGTTACAGGCTAAATTACCAACTTTAACTGGGAACATAGAAGGCCATTTTTCTTCTGGCAGAGCATTTTTAATAACCAAAAACAATTGCCTGCAAACTTCTGCCAAGATAAAATAATTGAAAGCAAACCTTGGGAGCCTGAGAGGTTCATCATCAAAGCCTTCGACCCGAATGTAGGTGAAACATGGGAACTGTATATATAGGCTTCCATAGGTTTGAATCAGTTTTTGTGCCTCCAATGAAACTCTTTGGTTTGGGACTCCTACCAATTGTTGACATAATTTACCCAAGAAAACATCCTAAACCTTCCCATAATTTTCCAAAATTTTATCTTTCCTTAATAATGGATAGTACTCATAAATTAATAGATCTTCATTCCAAGGAACGTGTTGGATGGCAGACAAATCCTGTGTGCATGCTAGGGAATATATCAAATAGGAGGACATAAAAAATTCCTTCTTAATGGCCTTCACCTATTTAAGTTGGTCCCTCAGGGAAGTATTAATGATCTCTGCCCAATCAATATGTTGACCCCCTTCCAAGACTATTTCTATAAAGTGAAACATCCACTCCTCATAGATAAGAACTTATTCTAAATCTTTAATCTGGTGAAGCAACACTATCACATTGTGAATAAGGGGTTTCATGTGATCCTTAGTGATCATTTTAGGCAACCGAGAGCTGCCTCTATAATTGGTTTGAGTCCACTTCCTAGCCACATGACTCCAGTTTTTATCTTTGTTCTCTTTGTACTGAGCTAGAGAATGGGTGGGTGTAAAACTGACAAGAGAGTCTTCTGGGATTTTGAAAACAGCCATAATAGTCTCTCTATTGACTAGCACAAGGGTTTGGCGTGCTGCATCCAAAACACACTTGGATTTAATATCATATCTATTAATAATTTTTTGAACTAATTTTGGGCATACAACTGACAGCGGGAATGCCGTGGCTTCTAATAATCCACTCGACAGGAACTCTAGACTATGGTCTTTCGCTCCACGGTTTGTGTAGTCAACTACCATTTTTTTAAATTATATCCCTAACAGGTCTATGTCTGAGACAATAGGAGATCAACATTGTATATTTCTAACATTCCCGAAGAAATGTAAACTAGACCTCATCCCTTCTTCAGGAATAAAAACACAGACATCCCCCCCCTTGAATCAATATATTAAACAACAACAGGAAATGAGAAAAGGCTTCAAGAGCTAGCTATTTCATGCAGACTCAGAAGAAATTCTTCTCCACAGTCGAGACTCCACAGAAAAATAATAGGAAAGAAAAACTTACAGAGCTATTTATATTTTCAAATTAATGCCCAGAAAGTTTGACTTTAATGAGCATAAGTTGGGGACATTAATTTCAATGATGTGAGCCATAATGACTTAGCAATAGAACATTCTTGAAATCCGCCATCTTTAATATCATTATTAACCATTCCCCAAATGATATCTTCCACTCATGCTAACGATCTCATTAAACCCCACCCAAAACCTTATTCGAAGTTCGCTCTATGGCTCCCATCAAATCAAAAATTGCCCCTCTTAAAAACTTAACCATTATTACGCCACCAGCTTATGTCATGGGTCCCATCAACTATCCTTTCACTGATGACTCTGCCCACAATCTGTCATTGAACCTCTTCAAACTAATTTGAACTGGGGTTCAAAGAGGTTCAAAGTGGTTCACCTCCAAAAGGTGATATAGGCCAAGGCCCACCTGCAGAAAACAGTCATTAGAAGAGAAAACATTCATTGAACTACTTCAAACTACTTTGAACCAGAGTTAAAAGAGGTTCAAAGTGGTTTTGGTGAAGTATGAGCCTTGGAAAGGATCCGTCCAAGGAAGGCCAAATTTGAATTTGACAAATTTGAAGGGTATATGCGCTTGAAGGGTTACCGCAAGGAAAGACTCTCAAGGGAATGCGCTAAATAGCTTCAAATTAATGAACTAACAAGGGTCTTTGACACTTCAACAATGATGACTCTAACTGACCTTAACAGTACCTTAGGTTTGGATGGTGTGCCAGGCACAATAATCTTGGTACAACAGGTACCGACTGTGCATTAAGGGTTACTATCTCAAAAGGTTAGGTTGGACACAAATGAGTTGGCCTCAGAGAAACAATTGATAGTATAGTCATGGTCGGTTCGAGTATAATTGACATTGTTCTTGGAATTTGAATTCAATGTAGAGGAATTCCCCTTTTCATGATCAACCAAGGGTTTTATGAAGATAGTATGGTCAGCATTGGAAGATCCCACCATGGGTTCAACTTCAATCACACCTTGATCAATAAGGTCATGGAATTTGTGTTTTAATTGGTAGCAGGAATTGGTTCTGTCCCTTTGTCTGATGATAATCACAGTATTTGTTGTCCTCCCACCAAGGGGATATCATTTTTGGTGGATCATGGATTGGGTAATTGAATGTAATTATTTTGCAATAACTATTGCATGACCGAATGGAGTGGTTCACCCAATTGCATGAACTATCTTTGTGGTCCATCTTTGTTTCTCGGTGGTCAATGCTGCCAATTTTGTTGCGCATTATCATTCATTTGTGCTTGAGCTTGTGTTGGAGCTGGCCCTAGAGGTGGTGCTTGAGTATTTTTATGTGTATTGGTAAAAGTAGGCCTTTTAGAATCACTTTCTAATGTGTTGTGTTAATTGTTCATGCGTCAACAATGCCATCATTTGTGAAATTTTTATTCTGAGACCAAAATTTTGGTTCGTCACTTGAAGTGCTCACATTTTGATTATCCTTGTTGATTTTTAATACTCCTTTTTCAATAAGAACATCTTCAATGTCGATTCCCTTTTTCATGAGATTTTGAATTGTACTTGGTCATTTGATTTTGAGCTCATACATCATCATAGGTACTAGATTTTGGGTAAATAATCAAATTTGTCATTCTTCTGGCACATCAAAAGGACATTGACTCACCAAATTCCTCCATCACAATAGGAAGGTCATAAAGGACTCTCCAACCTTTTGTTTGGTTTTGCACAAGTCAGTTAGCATAACCTCACTTGATATGTTGAACACAAAATGAGAGATGAATTTTTTAGCTAATTCTTTCCAAGATTTGATATTGCCAAGTAGTTTAGAATCCCACTCCATTGCTTGACCCCCAAGGCTTCAAGAGAAGAGTTGTATGAGATACGTGTCATCATGATTAACCTTGATGCAAGATGTATACAATTCTTGAATGTGATCAATTGGATTTCCTTTCCCTCTGTATTTCTCGAACTTGGGCATGTTAAAATTCTTGGGAAAAGGAGGCATGTAAATGCTTGGATCGAATGGATTAGGACATAGGTCTCATTTCGTATATAGTGTCTTTGTGTCCTTGAATTACATATCATTTAGTTTCTTCTGCAAGCATTGGATTTGTTGAAGCATTTTGTAATACCGTCTCAGATGACTATACTATTATTTTTAAGATGGACATTTTGACATAAACTATCTGATTTCAGTTGTTTACATTTTGATAGATCTAGATGATATTATGCTCAGTTAGATGTTTTGATATATATGTATTCATGATTAATGTCTTTATGAAAAATAATTATTATATGCAATAAATGGAATTCTAACCTTTCCCACTTATAATGTTCTATTTTGACTAACGTGATTTCAAGAATCTTTTATGATGTTTTACTTTTGGCATATATGTCAGATGTGTTTTCATGACTTAGTACAAATTTGTAGTTACTCACTTAGCTAAGGTCCACATGATGTATAGATCCTGGTCATCTATTTGCAATGTCTTATATATGTATATATATGTTTCTATGCACATGTATCTCTCGTTGGTGATGCAGGATTATAGGTACCGAGCATCGTCTCCACCTAGCTCCACAGGTCTGAGCGTTATCTCTAAATCCTCAATGATTATTGTGATAGAGATAACACCTGGTTCTGCAAGACTAAGCCTTGCCTTGATCTTGTTCCAAGGTTGGGTCCTTTTGGGAATTGTCTTTTATTATGGATTGATGTCCATTTATTTATGCTTGGCATTTGGTCAATTGTGGATGTTTGTTATTATCCCTAGAGCTAGGTAAATATTGTTTGTGGTTGAATTGTTGGTTAATAATTATTGGATGGTATGATGGAGTTATATATGCATGGTAATATACCTTTTCTAATGTATTTAAATAATGC
>MU225240.1:7157643-7175035 GCA_018584345.1 Thuja plicata
TGGTTATTAGGGAAGCTCATTACTTTATGCATACTTCTTTTAAAAGTTTGAAAAGAAAGGAATCTTGAAATGTTAGAAGTTAAAATGATTTAGACGAACAAAGGTTTATAAAAATGAATATGTTAGTGACTATGGTATAATGAAAGTTATGAAATCTTATATCCATTCTTCAATAATAAAAGTTATGGTTAAGTCTTGTTTGTTGGGGAACCTAGGGAGAATCTGTAATTGAAATTTGTAACGTTAGAACTTTTAAACAAAAAAAAAAAGAAAGATATATATATATAAATATATATATATATATAAGTTTACTACTATGTAATGACACTTAACTGAGTAACCTTTCTAGTTGTCTTCCTAGTTCCCTACTGGGGCATGACACATTTATTCATTCTTTGAAGACTTCACAACTTTTTTACGTGTATCAGAATGATGTGTCCACCTAGAAGCCCTTGAATGTCGACTGTATTCCGAGGCCCGATCTGATTCCGACAATTTAGATGAGATGTCATGGACTGATGCCACATGTTGTCTGGCATGTTGCTGAGGATCTTCCACATGTTGTTGATTTATTGGTGGAGGATTATATTGCTGACCTTGTGTCACATAGTACAGTTGAGAAACTTGTTGTTGATATTGGGGTGCATACTGCTATTGTTGAGTTTGCGCCACATGCTGTTGTTGTTGAGACACTTTTTTTTTTGTGTGATATGTGGTTCTCACTGCTGAACATATGGTTGTTGAACATGTTTTTGTTGTTGCTATTGTTGAACATGTTGTTGTCTTTGTTGTTGAGCATACTGCTATTGTAAAGCACATTGTTGTTGCTGTATATATTATTTTTGTAAAGCATGTTGCTGTTGTTGCACATATTACTGTTGTAGAGTGTGTTGTTGTTGTTGTACATATTGTTGGGTATGTTGTTGTTGTGGGTGCACTTGTTGCACATTTGGACCTTGCACATGTTGTACAACAGGATGAGATACTTGACCCATTAACATTTTTAGTTGTTGCATGTTATGATCTTGTTGAAATCCAAGTGGTCCAAGTATGCCATCAAGATTTGCAGTCTTACATTTTTCTGGTGGTGCTTGAGACATCATGTTAACTTGGGCTGCAAATTGAGGTTGTATTGGTTGCACTACATCCATAGGTGGTGCTTGTTGAGCCACTTGGGCTGGTTGCACTTATTGTGTTTCATGTGCTGGTTGTGTCACCTTAGGTGGAAATGGTGTGATATCCATAAGGCTCTTCTTCTTTTGATCTTGCAGTTGATTTGGTATAGTTGTAGTAGCCACATTAGATACATCAAATGTGGGTACCCTTGGTGGTTCACTAAATGGTCCTTTGGACATTGTTGCATTTGAAGTGCTTCCTAAGAATGTTGTATGTACTACCAAAGGAGGACCACTTGGTTGTGTTTCTTCAAAAGGGGGTACATCTGGCATGCCCGAAGGAAATGAAAACATCTCATTTGATCCTTTTGGTAAGCGATTCTTTAAATCTATCCTCCATGTTCTTTTAGGACCTTTCTTAGGGATTTGTGTAGCATCCACCGTCTCGGGAGGAGGGAGTGCTACTTCTTCAAATAAAGGATTATCCAATGGTATATACTTTTCCCTTGGAGGAATATCAATAGTTAAATCATTTCACTGTCGTTTTTGTGTTAGCTCCATAGCTGACTCATCGAAGGGTTGTTCTCACTTTTCTCTATTCCGCACTACTAAGGCCTGGCTCTGTTCCAAAGTAAATGGTGGGGGAGTTTGATATTCCAAGAATAATTGAGGATTTTTCTTTTGAATCTCTTTGATATATCATCTTATATCTTAATTCATGAGGTATATTAATGTTTGCCGAATTTTCTTGTTCTTAATGGACTCATCAATTTCCTCTTTAGGTAAATCTTTGAAAGAAGCAAATTTTCCATGTGAGTCTACAAAATCCGAAGAGGGATTTGAGGCATTGCCATGATCTTGATTATCTAGTGGTGGTGGAAGAGGTTGATAAGATCCAAAATCTTTTTTTGGCATAGGTTCTTGTTGCAAATGATTGGGTTGGACTTGATTGTCTTGACAAGTTTGTTGGTATTCCTCCTCTGGTGTAGGGGAACACTACCTTGGCCAGGTGGCATAGGTACAAAGATTGGTTCAAAGGCTGGGGGAGGTCCCCACTGAATAGTGCCAAAGTTTGGGGAAGCATTTGAAGGATATCCCATGTTGAATAGGTCATTTCTTGAAGTAAGTCCTTGAGGAAATGTGACATGTCTTGGGTCCTAAAATGTTTGATGCACTTCTTCCAATGTTTGCATGTTGGTTAGGTCACTTTGATTATGATAAGAAACACCTTGTCTTGGATCAAAAGGTAATTGTGATTCTGGTTATGATGTAAACATAGGTAAATGAGGATCTTGTTTCCCCTTGGATGCTTGAGACCTTGTGAAAACTGGCATGATTACTATATGTAAATGCAAGATTTTTTTGGAATTTTTTGAAATTTTGGGAATGCAAGTTTGAAATGCAACTTTGGAAATGCAAGGAAATTATGCAAATGCAAGCTAAGGTTTATGCAAATGCAAGATAAGGTTTATACAACTATGTTTTTGGTTTTTTGGGACTTTAACAATTAATCTTTTGAAAGGAGACAAATCTAGGAGCATAACCTGATGAGGTTGAATAAGGATCTTGAATTGAAAAATAGGATTTTTTGGAAGAAGGGACAAGTTTGATAAAAAGGCTTAGGTAAAATCCATCATGAAATAGGTGGAATAAGAACAATTGATAAGGATAGGGGGTTTGAAATTTGGTAAAAAAGGGGGATCAAGTCAAGATCCTATTTTCAACATCACAAGGAGAGGTTTAATGATTTGGATACTTTCTAGGATTGTTTGCAAATTTTATAAGGAGGATCTAGAAATGAGCTATGTATGTAAGAGGGATATGATTAGGACTTATGCAAAAGGGACTATAATGAGGATTGAAATGAGGTCTATAATGAAAGTAATTTTTGAAATGCAAAATTCAAGGAGATTAGGTCATGAATATGAAATATGAAGGCTATCAAGCATGCCAATAGGTTCCAAGTGAAAAGTTCAAGGTTCCATATGTTTACTCAAAGACAAGGTTTGTTGTGACCATTTGATTGTTCTTTAAGATTGATTTGTAAAAAGTGTTCTTTAAGGAGAGTTCTTTTAAGATGTTATCATTTTTATTAAGGTTTGAACACCCACACAAGACACATCATTCAGAATGGTTGTTGTAAAAATGAACAAACACACCACTTCCTAAAGATAGCAAGGAAAATATCTGTTGAATCCCCACTTGAACTAAAGTTTAGCTACACTTACTAATAGTGGACAACCTAGAAGCTTAGAGGCACGGGCTCCTCCTTACATGTGCACTCACTTCTCAAGCACTCCAAGCTTCAACTCCCAAGGGACATCACTTCCCAAGGGATTATTGTCTCGACTAATAGCCACAAAAGTGTGGGGCATATTAGTTGGTCTCTGACCTTTCACACCAATAGATAGAAGGTTTTTGGCTACTATAACATTGTGTTTAGTAAGGGCATCCATTCAGGTGGTTATACGTGTGACATATTAGCTCCGTTATGGAGGCCTCCCAGCCTACAGAAGTTACATTATGTAGGTTTTAACACACCACAAGGGTACTAAGGGAGATCTTATTCCTGGTATAATGCATTCAAAACTTGTCCATTGTGAGATTAATCATAATGGAATATTTGTATCCCGAATTGGATGGGCTTGGCTATAGCTTGTCACTGGTTGGGCATCCACTCTCACTAGCTCTACTAAAGCACTTGGGAGGTAGCCACTCTATAAGAATGATATGAGTTCCTCTTAGACCCAAGATCCATGAAGGCAAGGGGAGAGAGGATATGGTCATATGATTCTTGAGGTTTTACAATCTAGAAAACACATTAGACACATGAAAGAAAAAGGTTCATTTCAAGCACCAAAATGAAGTGTTTTCTAACTACAAAAATCAAGCACAAAAGTTTGGGAAAACACAAGGACTTCTACAAACATCTTGCATTGAAACCATTAGTAGTTTCTAGGATTCAATCTCCATCCCACAATTTCCAACATGTTGCACAAATCATCAGTAACACCAAAATCTAGTAGTCTAAGTGCAGAAACAAGTACAGGAATGCAAAAATCCAAAAACTTGCTTGAAAACATCAGATTTACCACCTGCGCAGGAATAGGCTACCACCTACGAAAAACTAGGGTACCACCTACACAAGAATAGCCTTCCACCTATGCATCTTTTGACCACCTGCACAGCTCCTGCAACCAAGTGCACAACTACTGATCAGAGGCCTAAAAATGACTACAAACTTGTAAAAATAGAGGTTTTCTTAACATGTAAGCATGCAATATCATTAGAAACATAGCTAGGGTTCATTATTTATGCCATTTAAGTTGATTTTAAAATAT
Source organism: Thuja plicata (assembly GCA_018584345.1). Lineage (NCBI taxonomy): Eukaryota > Viridiplantae > Streptophyta > Pinopsida > Cupressales > Cupressaceae > Thuja > Thuja plicata. Next base: position 7,162,100 of record MU225240.1, read on the forward strand.
TGAAGTTAACTTGAAACCCTAACTAGCTTGCATGTGCATCAAAGTGGTTTAGGAACACCTTAAAGCCAAAATCTGCATTTGATCCTAAACTAGGTTAGAGTTTATTTTAGGTACCCAAATCAGATATGCATGTTCATTTTAGGCCCCTTAACAACTTGATCTTGCATGAAATAGTCTATTTCTACCCCTAGTTAGGCTAGATGAGATCCATTTTAAAAGCCCAAATACAAATGCGAATGTTCATTTTAGGCCTTGAAAATCAAAGTGTGAGGTTCATTAACCTTATTAGGATTCATTAACCAAATTTAGGGTTCATTTTAGCTTGTAAACAGAGAAAAAGTAGAGGAGAAAGCCCAAAATGCAGAATGTCTTGCTAAACATTCAAGAAATGATCCTAAACCCTAAAAGATGATCCCATATGACCAACTGTGCAACTAAGAATCCATCTATGTAGCTCTAGGCTCCAAGTGCGTAGATCTGGGTACCACCTACACAGGACTTAACCACCTATGCAAAAACAATGACCACATGCATAGGAATAGTGACCACATGTGTAGCTTTAGTAAACACCTACACAGCTTTCTTCCAGAACCTGAAAAAGACACAAAAACACAAAAAAATTTATTAGTTAAGCATGTTCACATCAAGTTCACCAAATGTAAGACCAGAAAAGGGGTGAAAAATCATATTTAGGTAACCACAAACCCTAAACAATATGCTAACCTAACTAATCTAACATTAAAACCAGTTGAAATATATGCAATAACACAAACAAACTCCCTTCAAATGTAGTTCTAATGCCCTTCTTTCTTCTCCATAATGAGATTAATGTTTCTCTTTGCACACACTCTTTGCATAAGAAGCCAAGTTGCAAATGAGAGTACTAGAAGATTTATGATTCTTGAGGTTCTCAAAATATTATGGTTAACCTTGAATGAGAGGAATGCATCCCATTTTATAGAAAATGAGAGACAAGTTGGTGAGATAGCACAAAATCAATGCATAAATGTAGATTTTGGTTGGTAGGATGTTAGGAAGCACAATATGGGGGAGAGATATTGAGGAGATATTGAAAATATTTGTGAAGCACCTTAATAGGGATGAGAATCCTCAATTAAGGGATATGATATTTAGGTGTATTAATCAAATCCATAATTCAATATTCTCAAATATTCCTCAAAATCAAATTAGAATTATGAAATTATAAGAAATCTCATAAATTGAAATTAGCCAATTAATTAATAAAAATTAATTAATTGTTGGAGACTTAGGGAAAAGTGAATAAATAAAGTTTATTTATTTATTCAATTAGGACTTAGGATAAACTATGGGTTATTCATCCAAAGGGGGAAATTAGTGGGTTATAGGTTGAATTGAAGGTGTTGATGTCAAATTGAAATGATTTTGATAATATTGATAAGGTTTAGGATCAATTCCAAGGGTTCTAGAATAGTTTAGGAAATCACGAGGTATCGATGAGCTTTGACAATGCGCCCGCGTAATGATGATTGGAAATGATTGAAAAGCACCAATGAACTTTGATGGCATCGTAAGATTGAAATTTAAAGGGGGAAACATCGATGATCTTTGACAATGTTCCTGAAATGATGATCAAAAATAGTATTGACAATAATGAATAACATTATTGAATTGATATTGATAGACTGATAGCGATAACACCGATGATCTTTGATAGTGTTATCAAATGGCTGATTAAGGGGATACGAAGCATCGATGAACTTGGACAATGCTCCTGAAATGATGAAAAGATTGATCAAATTGAATTAGGGTTTGATCGATTGGTTTGAAATTGGGTTAATTGGGCACTGATGATCTTGGACAATGTCCCAGAATGGTTGGAATGAGTCCAAAAAATTATGTAAGTGATTAGGAATAGAATGGGATTTGTTTGAATCAATTTAGGAAGGTTAAGAATGGTTTAGGATCTAATAGGATTGGTTTAGGATCGAATAGGATTGAATAGGATCGAATGGGATCAGTCTAGGGTTGATAAAAAAAATTTGGAAAATGATTGATTTGATAGAGAAAGTAGAATTGTTAGAAAATAATTGAACAATTTTGTAATATTCAATCATTGACAAAAGACACAATGTCTCTATACAATAAAGATCATATGCGTGACATAGAGGAATAATTAGGTCATAAAACAACGTTTCGATTGTAATGCTAAAAATGTTGAAACATGTAGACCAATAGACTCAAACCATTTTTAGGTGTCTACAGAAGGTAAAATATCTACTATCAGGTTTAACTATATTAGAGATGGCTTTAGCTGAGTTCTCTCTAATATCTATGTGCCCAACTCTAAAAGTGGTAGAGATAAGTTTTGGCATAAGCTGGAAGCTGAGAGAAGTAATTTCATGAATGATTGTTGTATGGTGGTTGGAGAATTCAATACTCCCCTCAGTGACTTTGAAAAATTTGGGGGAATGCCATCTAAGAATGATAGTGGTGTGGCTCTGATGGATTTAATAAATAATCAATCCCTTATGGATCTTGATCTCAGAGGTGGAACCTACACCTAGTCTAATCAAAGAATAGGGGATGACTCGATTCAAGTTCGTCTAGATTGGGCCCTCGTATCCATGGATTGGATCCTTTTTTATGCCTTCTCGCTATCTACTTTATACCGTATAGGGTCTGATCATTCACCTATATCCCTTTAGGCTAATCCTTTAATTGGTAAGAGAAACCCCCCTTTCAGATTTGAGAAAATGTGGATGCAGCATCCTAACCTAGAAAGGAACATTGTTGATTGGTGGAATGTCGATGTAGAGGGTAGGAATATGTATAGAGTGGTCCAAAAACTTAAGAGGATCAAAAAAAAAATCAAAGTGTGGAATAAAGAAGTGTTTGGGGATAGGAAAACAAAAGGAGAATCAACTAAAGGAAAACAAAATTCAGGTTGACTTTCACAATATCATCTCTAAAGAAGAAGCGTGTTGGAGACAAAGATCCATGGCTCTCTGGCTAAGAGACGAGGACAAGAATAGTCTCTTCTTCCATATGATAGCCCAAAATACAAGGCAGCCAAAAGAATTGACTATCTCAACAGTCCAAAAGGTAAGTTGGTTAAGGAGGAGGACATCAAAAAAGAAATCTTGAATTATTTTTCTTCTCTCCTCACCATTGATCCTTCCCCCTCCTCTGATATAGGGAAGCAAATGATTCATTGTGTAAGATTCCTTCCAACAAAGAAATTAAAGTTTCTTTTTTTCCCTTTGAGGGAGAAAATTCTCTTGGACCTGATGGGTTTCCCCCCTTCTTCTTCCAATCTTTTTGGCACATTGTTGAAAAAGATATCTCAGATGTTGTCATAGAATTCTTTAGAGCTGGTTCTCTTCTAAAGGAAGCTAATTCTACCTTTTTTTTCCTTATTCCTAAGAAAACATGTGCTAATTTTGTGGATAGCTTTAGACCAATCATCTTGTGCAACACTTTCTATAAGATCATATCCAAATTCCTCACAGTGATAATTCTAGCATTTCTCCCAACGATTATTTTCCCCTAGCAGAATGGCTTTGTGCCAGGGCAGAAGATCTTAGATTCTATCATCTATGTTCATGAAAATATCCATTCGCTAGAGGTTTTGAAGAAGAAAGGGTTCCTTATGAATGTTTACCTTTCTAAATCATATGACAGAGTGGACTGGGCCTTCCTCTATAAATTTCTCTTGGCCTTTGGTTTCTCTAAGAAAGATGTTAACCTCATCCAACAAATTAACTCCACTCCTATTTTGGTGATGGTTAATGGATTTTATTCCAATCTCTTCTTCCCTTCCCTTGGCCTCTAGAAAGGGGTTCCCATCTCCCCTATCCTATTTTATATTATGGCTGAGTGTCTTGGGAGATTTTTATCCAAATGGGTTTATGTTGGATTAATTCAGGGTCTTCTCCCCTATTTGTCTTGCCAGCCTTTCTCTCATGAACAATTTTTTGATGATACTATCCTTATGAGTTCCTCCTTGATTAAATAAGCTAGAACTATCAAGAAGGCTCTGAAATCCTATTCTTTAGATACTGGTCAACTAATCAACTAGGATAAAATCTCTCTCTTCTTTTTCAATACTCCCCTTCCTAGACAACAAAAAATGATGACCATCCTTGATTATAATATCTCATCCTTGTCTTCTAGTTACCTGGGTCTTCCCCTAGGTCCAAAACCCCCTGATTCTTTCTGGAACTCTATTGTTGATAAGTTCAACAAAAAACTTGCTAGTTGGAAAGGGACCCTTCTCAGCAATCCTGGGAAGATTCTTCTACTCAAGACCACTCTCCATAATCTTCTAGTTTATCCTTTGAATCTCTTCAGAATCCACTCTAAGTTTGCTGACACTATTGAGAGATTGTAGAAAATATTCTTGTGGTCTGGCATAGAGGAGAAAAATAGGATCCATATTGTGGCTTGGGAGAATGTGTGAAAACCTATTAAATATGGTGGTCTTGGCATTAGGAAAATTAAGGATATCAATCAGGCACTGTTGGCTAAAAAAATTTTGAGTATTTTTTAAGAGGAAAAATTTTGTAATAAAATTCCCAAATCTAAATAACTTTTTTACACCCCTACCATTGAACCTTTCATTTCCTTCCCCCACAGTGTTCACGGTTCTGCTATATAGAACAGTATTTTGAAAGCTAAAAATCTTGCTGCTAAAGGTGCTAGGTGGAGAGTTGGTAATGGAATGAAAATAAATTTTTGGGAAGATCCATGGTTTAGAGACAAACCCCTCATCTAGTCTCATGAAATTTCCCACCTTTCAGACATTTGTACTAGAAGTATTGGGAGAAAAGTCTCAGATAATTGGAGAGACAATAAATGGATTAATCTCACTGGCATTGATCCCCTGTTGAAAGTTTTTAATCTTGACCTGACCCCCTGGGTGATCAAATAGAACTGTAATGACCAAATCATATGGTCCCCTAATCCTAGTGGCATCTTCATGGTGGCTTTAGCATACTCCTTATCTTCTTCTTATGATTTGGAGCCATTTTGGGATAAGGTTTGGTCTCCTTCCCTTATCCCCAAAATTAACTTCTTTTTCTAGTTGTTTTCTCAGGACAAATTTCTTACAACTAAGAACCTAGCTAAGAGATGTTGGATGCTTCCTAATAGATGTTACCTATGCATGCAAGACATGAAATCTTCTTCCCACCTTCTCCTTCACTGCCAATTTACTAGGGAGGTCTGGATGGTTGTGATGCAGTACTGAAATATCAGTTGGGTGTTCCCTAACACTATTAAGGAGTTCATAATCCAATGGTGCCCTCCTTTTTTTCATAAATTGGGGAAACTAATTTGGAATTATAGACCCCTATGTTATTTGGAGGATATGGAAAGAAAGAAACAACATGATTTTCAGAAACAATCATTCTACACCTTTGCTGATTGGATCTAAAGCTATTATAAGTATTGCTGAAAACATCAAATTGGCTTGTGAATAAAGGCATAAAATTATGGAAGGCATTACTGACAAGGATGTCCTTAATCATTGTAATTTCTCTTCTATTGCTAAGTCTACTACTAGCAATCATGATGGAGCTATTTGGCACTCTCCTCCTCCTGGTTGGCACAAAGTTAATTTTCATGACTCTGAGAAGGGTAACCCATGCATTACTAGATGTGGGAGAATTATAATAAATCCTCAAGGTTATTGTTTGGTTGCTATTGCTATACCTATTAGCTCCCAAACTATCCATGTTGCTGAGGCTATGGCTGCCCTTTTCGCTTGCAAGCTTGCTAAAAGTCAAAATTGTACTAAATTGTGGTTGGAAGGTTATTACATAAATATCATCAACTCTATTAATGGTAATCATAAACCATCATGGAATATGAGTCACATCATAACCCATATTAAAAGGTACTTATCAGACTTTGAGGACACACATGTCACCCATGCGTTTAGAGAATCAAACATTGTGGCTGATAGCCTGGAAAATGTGGGAGCTTGCAGTGACGATGTCAGATGCTGGAAAGGAAATAAAGGATTGAATAATGAAGTCCTTAGTCTCATAAGGTATGACCAAATCAAAAAAAATCCTAGATTAATTACTAGTTATGATAATAAGAAAGGATAATTTGCAAAAATGCCTTACAAAAGTGCCTCACACGCTTCAAGGACAATGCAGTAATAAAAAAAAATGTGGGAATTGGTCCATAAATTAATTTAAAGTGGTCACATTAATCATTACTCTCTTTCTCTACATTTCTTTCTGTGATTTTGATAATTTGATTTTTCTTGTGCCAAATTCTGGTGTCTGGGTTTTTGATAAAATGGGTGGAAAATGGAACATGAAGAGTGGACAGTTTGTAAATGGAAGAAAGATGATAAAGTCTAGAAAAATCTCAAGGAGGGTGGGGTCACTACTTACATGGAGAGAATACATGGCTACAAAAAAGACATCTCCAAAGAGTTTACTAATAGTTGGGATAACGGTAAAGTTACCCTTTGTGATAAGAAATTTTATGTTACTAAGAAGCTTATTTCTGAGATTACGGGCTTAGATATGTTTGGTTTGAAGTATTATAGAGGTATATTTATGGCCAATTACATGGATAGATGTACCCTAAGACCCTTGGGGAAAGATCCCTCCTCATGAAACAATCTGGGGATTTTGTTCTTTACAACCATATGAAGCTTCTCTAGGGAAAACATGTCAAAGCCCTTATGTACTATTTTACACTTGAGGGTCACTATATTAGGGTTTATAACTTCCATTTTATGCTTATAAATAATTTTGTTACAAGAGGAAAATTTATTTCCCCCATCTCTTGCTTCAATCTCTTAGCACTAATATTGTGGAAAACAATAAAAGTTCTGATAAGACCATTCTTCGTGATGGTATTATTCTTCTCATTTATGAGCATGCCAAGTTTAAGCTCCAGGATTGCACCCCGGTCTCTGGGAAGAATAAGGAGAAGAAGGGTAAAAGATCCATCACAACTGGAAGTAACACTTCTAGAAAGAAAAAGAAGGTTAATCCCACTGAAGATTTGACTGAAGTGGCAAAAATCCTAACAGAGGAGACTGGTATGGACACTAAAGATGATACTAAGGTTAAGAAGGAAGCTAAATATCTTGACATGGCTGAAGTGGCTAAATTAATCTCTAAGGAGGATGGTATGGAAATAGAAGACAACACAAAAGTCTGTGATAAAGATAAAAACCTCAATGACTACCACGAAAATGAGGATTAGGACCCTCAGGATAATTCCAGTGAGTCCTCTTCGAAAATGAAGAGTGACAAAGCCAGCATTGCCAATTCTGACGATATGGATACTGCAGGCCCAATGGAAAATTATGCCCTTAAGGAGACTAGAAACAAGGAGAAAAATAAAGTGGGGGCTAACTCCCCTATGATGGTTGAGATTTAGCCTTTAATTCCCACGACACACATTGAGATGTATAAAAATCCCCAAAATTCCCCTGTTCTAGTGAACTATGAAGATACGCCGTCTAAGGAGGTCATGAACTCAAGGGTTATTTCTAAGAAGACTAAAGAGAATAATGAAGAGGATATTGACAAGAAGCTTAAAGGTAAGGAGGATTTTTTGGATAGCTAGGAGGATGCGACTAAGAAGGGCTAAGAGAACAAAAGGTTCATGTAGGTGGCCAAAGAACATGCTGAGATGGAAATTCAAGTGAATTCTTGGTTGTGTGAAGAAATCAAAGACATCAATATCAAATACTCAGAGCTTGAGGATAGATTGAAAAAAATTTATTTGATGCTCGCCAATCCTTTGAATACTGGTAGAAGTGATGGTGAGACTCAGGCTTAAGAAGAAGACAAAAGGCTGATGGAGAAGCTTGAACTAAAGATAAATGTTGTGGTCAATTTCCACATGCAGACTACCTCTTGTCGCATCTAGGTCATCGAAGACACCCTCAGCAAAATTATGAAGAATAACTTTAAGGGCATGAAAGTGACTACCAAAAACCCACAGGATCTTCTCTCTATCCTGGAAGGGAACCCTACTCCCATTATCATGGAAGATGAAGCTGATAAAGACACAAGCTCTACCGACCCTGGCTCTCGTACTAGGGCAAGCACTAAAAAGAATAAAGTTGCAAACTCTAAGGAAATAATGGATCTCCGGGACATCATCCAACAATATTAATTAGTGAAGGAAGACACAACGGAGCTTATTGAAAAATGTCTTAGTTGTGTTGTTTCTTGTTTTTTTTCTTTTTTTTGTCTATTTTGTAGCTTTTTTCTGGTTGGTTGCACTGGGGGGTTTATAATGTCTCCTTCCTTTCCCCCTAGATGCTTCTTTTTTCTTTGATGCTTATCTGCCTATCTTTTCTTCTGATATAAATGGTTACGTTCCCTCCAAAAACTATTTAAACCTCAATCAAAAACAATTTATATACCACAAAACCTATCTTATAAAGTATGAGAAGTAATTACCTAGAGGTGGGAGGGAGGGAGAAGAGGAGAGATAAAATAATAAAGAGAGAGTAGAGTAAGAAGGAGTGGAGGGAGAGCTAGGTATGGATAGAGTGAGGGAACTAGATAAGGAGGGGAGAGAGGCGAGGGAAGAGAGATACGAGGAGAGATCAACACAAAGAGGGATATGGGTAAGGGGGATGGAGAGAGAGATGGAGAAGGAGGGAGATAACTAGAGTGGGATAGATAGATTAGTGAGGTACCTAGATGGAGGGAGAGAAGTGAGGGACATAGATGGTGAGAGAAAGGAATGAGATATAAAGTAGGTGATAGAGAGAGATGTCTAATAAGGTATGGATAAAGAGATATAGAGGTGGAGAGGGAGATACCAAGAGAAACCTAGAGAGGGGAGAGAGAGGGTGAAAAGGAAAGATGATAGCCTAGAGAATGTAGACATAAAATAAGAAAGCATGGGAGAGGGAGATAGATATGGAGGTAAAAAGGGAGTTGAGATAGAGACAAAGAGATGAATAAAGGGAGGGAGAGACCTTGGGAGGGTGATATTTGTAAGAGAGATAAGAGAGGGAGAGGGAGAGATATATATTTAGGACGTATCACTATAGGTATTGTACCCTCAAAAGGGAAGGTGAGGTAGAGAGAGTGAGAGGTTGGTGGAGACCTATAGATAGGAGAGAAAGGTGAGAGAGATAAGAGATGGAAAGAGAGGTCTATACTTTGGGGGAGATAAAGAGAGTTAAATACAAAGAATTGGAGAATATTGATAAAAGCATGTTGATTGTTGAAATTTGACTAAGTCAAAAAATTTATATGATCATCAAAAACCTAGAATCTACATTATAACTCTTAGATATTTGAAATCTCTCTTAAACATCCTGACAATATATAGATGAAATATAACTTGAAATATAAGAAAGAAAAAGTACATATTGAAATATGAATTATACTTAAATGTTATATTTTATGTAGATACTCATGTTAAGATATTAATTCTAACTTGATAATTAAAAAATGCATTTTTTAAATTTGGCTAGCGTCATTTATGGTGTGCGCCATATATGGCGCAAGCCATATGGAGAGCATTTTGTACATCTGGTGCACACCAAATATGATGTGCACCATATTAAATGCCTTGGGAAATACAAAGCCTTAGGCTTGGATTTTTATTGGGCATCCAACCCAAAGGCTTGGATGATTATAACAGGCTTGAGATGTATTTTTCCAAAAACATACAAAAATTTCTCATATTTTTTTTCCATGCTTCCTATCAGTTTGCATGTGGTTCAACATAGAAAAAATCAAACACCAGCTCTCTTTTAGTTATCTAACTATATAAATTTTTTTGAATTTTAACCATGTTAAGCTTTTCATCTCTAATTTCTTCAAAAAGTAGGTCCATTTTTTGTCAAAATCCAATGTGTAGCATTTTAAGCATAGATTTTGGCTCATTCATCAAATTTCAAACAAATTACACTTTTAGAAATTAGACTCCATTTTAAAAACATTGAAATAAATATGTTTTCATTTTCAATTAGTTTTCATTAATTTCTAGGGGATGACACTCAAATTTCATTTTTTCAAGATGTGTTTGCTTTGAAAAATCATAAAAAATTATATGTTCAACTAAAAACTAGCCAAAAAATCAGGGATATACTAAGTGGACCTGTTAGCTAACTTCTCACTAGAGTGATTAAAAAAATTCAAAAGAAAAGTTGACATTTTAGGGAGAGCACACCAAACACTATTTTATGATTTTTCACAAAAAAAAATAGAACTTTGCATGCCCCCTACTTTTTGAGGCCCTGAATCTCAACCAATTAAAAAAATTAGTATTTTAGAAACAAGATTCATAGTACTGTAACTCTCATTCTTTTCACATCTTCAAAATTTGAGTGTAACTACTTAATTTTCTCATCAAATTTAATATTTTTATGATTTTAGAAGAAAGTGGTAACTTATACCTCCTTTTTGGTACCTCATATTTGTGCACTTAATCAGAGAGAAAGTGAGATAATGAGAGAGAGTCAAATAGAAAGATACAGATAGAGATATGAAGGGATATAGAGAGAGGTGGAGAGATGGAAAAATATAAGAAAAATATGGAGGGATAGACATAGGGGTAATATGTGTGTGTGTGTGTACACACACACACACACACACACACACACACACACACACACACACACACACACACACACACACATATATATATATAGAGAGAGAGGACTAAAAAATGGGGTATAAGATGCCACTTTTTTTAAAAATAAATAAACTTTGAACTTCGATGGGAAATTGAAGATAGTTAGACTCAAAATTTGAAGATGCAACAAGAACAAGAGTTGTATTACTCCAAATATAGTTTATAAACTACTAATTTATTTTGAAAATGGTGGAGATTAAGGCCCTCAAAAAGGGGGAGCAAAAAAAATGGTCCTATTTTTTGTGAAAAAACATAACATAGCATTTGGTGTGCCCCCCTAAAATGTTAGTTTTTTTTTGGCATTTTCCTAATCTCTCCACTGAGAAGTTAGCTAACACCACATAGTTTATCCCATATTTTTCTTCTAATTTTTTGATGAATGTATGATTTTTACAAATTTTTGAAGTGGACACATCCTGAAAATATGAAATTGAGCGTGCTCCCTCTAAAAATCATTGAAAACTATTCAAAAATAAAAACCTTTTTGAAGTGTGTGAAACAAAGTCTAGTTTCTAAAAAAGTAACTTTTTGCAAAATTTGATGAACGACCCAAAATCTATACCCAAAATAGTACACATTGGTTTTTGACAAAAATTGAACATACTTACAAAAGAAGTTAGAGATAAAAAGATTAACATAATCAAAATTGAAAATAAAATATATGGTTGGATAGCTAACATAGAGTTATAAAACATCTTTTTGTTTTATTTTATCATTATTGAACCACATGTAAAGATGACGAGGAGCACAAACAAAAAAATATGATTTTTTTTCTATGTTTGCTGGAAAACACATCTCAAGCATGCTTGAATCATCCAAGCCTTTGGGTTGGATGCCCAAGGAAAATCCAAGACTTAGGCTTGGTATTTCCAAAATAAATTAATATTGTACACATCGTATGTGGCGTGTTGTATGGTGTACACCATATATGACACACACAATATGTAGAAAATTCTCTACATATGACATGTGCCAAATGTAAAATATGCAATTTTGTATTATCCAGCTACAACTAATCTGATAACACTAATATATACATGAAATATAACATTTAAGTATAATTCACATTTCAATATGTGTTTTTCCTTTCTTATACTTTAAGTTATATTTCATGTATATATTCTCAGGATGTTTGAAGTGGTTTTAGATTTGTAGGATTTATAATGGAGATTCTAGATTTTTGATGATCATATAAATTTTAAGACTTAGTCAAATTTCAACAAACAATTAATCCTATCAGTATTCTCTCATTCTTGGTATCTCACTCTCTTTATCTCCCGCAAATAGTAGACCTATCTCTCTCTCACATCTCTCTCCAATCTATAGGTCTCTACCACTCTTTCACCCTCTCTACCTCACCTTCCCTTTTAAGGATAAATCACCTATATTGAAACATATTCTATCTATCTCTCCCTATAATTCTCCCTCTCTTATCTCTCTCATAAATATCCCCATCTATAGGTCTCCCCCATCCTCTCTTCCTCTCTTCCTATCCCCCTCTTTATCCCTTATCTATCTCCCTCTCCCACTCTCTTATTTTTTATATTTATTCTCTAGGTGATCACTTCTCCCTCCCACCCTGTCTCTCCCATCTCTATGTTTCTCCCTCCCTCTCTTTTCACCTCTATAACTATCCATCCATTTCTTATTACACACCTCTTTCTATCCCCTTCTATCTATACTTGTCTCTCCCCATCTAGGTCTTTCACTTTTTTCTTCCCCTCTAGGTACCTCACCTTCCTATCTATCCCTCTCGACCTCTCTCTCCATTTATCATTACCAATATAGCTCTATGTACTATCTTCTCTTATCTATTCCCCCCACCTCTCTCTCCTCCCATAGTTACCTAAATCCATCATGTATATATCTCTCTCTTCATCCCTTCTTACTCCACTCTCTCTTTGTTCTTATGTCTCTACTATTCTCCCTTGTTCCCACCTCTAGGTAATTTCTTTCCCTCTATAAGATAAATGGTTTATGGTATATAAATTATTTAGGATATAGGTTATTGATAATAGGGTGCAGGATATAGGGTTTCATGTTGAAGATATTGGTAGAGGGTTTAAGGTACAAGATTGATGGTACAATATTTAGGGTAGATAGGTTTGAGGATATTTTGTACGTGTATGCTTTTCTCCATATCTCTTTTCTCTCTTCCTCTCTAAGTCTTTCCCTACCTTTCTTCCTCTCTCTTTCTCCTCAAACCCTCCCTCTTTACCACTATATATGTCTCCCTCCCCCACTCTCTATTATTCTCTCATTTTTATTATTCTCCTTTTATTCTATCCTCTCTCTCTCTCTCTCTCTCTCTCT